>CM028342.1:60216848-60773072 GCA_016618105.1 Dendrobium huoshanense | reverse complement strand
GAAAAAAATCACTTACCCTCTAAAAAATTTCCCTCAAAAGTTTTTGTATCAATGTTAAACTCTCAAACTTTTCTCAAATTAAATTTTCTTTTTGAAAAATTTATATATGTCAAATTTAAGGACCCTTCCATTAAAGATCAAATTTGAATTTTATTTGGACTGATATGAATCAAGATCAAGTCTAAAGAAGCTCAAACAAGAGAGATGATAGATGCCAGATTTTATGCCAAGTGTATGAATCATGTAATTAAGGATAGAATATGAACACTCATTTGAAATGATATGAAACAAGATTAAGTCTAAAAGAATTCCGACAAGGAATTGATAGATATGGAAATTTTGATTTGAATAAGATTAACTTGAAATAGATTGATCTGGATTTAAATTTGAGAATAATAATAAAACAAAAAACACAGATCTAATAAACTCAAAATTTTAATTAAATCTTTATACATTAAAAATGTCTAACTCTCACTAAGGATTAAAAGAAGATAGTGGAGTAGAAAAAAAGGAACTCAAACTAGGCACCAAACTAGGATTACCTACAGAAGTGAATAATACAACATCCAAAGATGGAGAGAGAAACCTGTCCCACCGTGGTCGCCAGAAATCTGTGGGTCTCCGAAAGGATTCCGCTCGTGTGGTTCGAATGCAAAGGGTACGATCACACTATCCCGTAGGACAAAACGGTCGTAGGCCTTTACAATCGACACAAGCAGGCCGATGGAAGAGCAGATGGAGTTATAGATACGATTAGTCATGGAGGATAGCGGGTTTTCACCTACACACCTCGATGGATAATAATATCTATAACCCTAAATTCACGAGATTTCCCCCATTCGATACATCAGCTCGAATGGGGTTTATTTGATTGTGGGGATCGGTTTCCTACGGGCGCAAGCCCCCGTAGTTAATTACATCCTAGGCCTTGACCTAGGAAAACTCTCGATTAAGGATGGTGTATTATTCACTTCTTGATTTGGTGCACAAAAAGAGTTCCTAAGTTCTATTCCAAAGAGTCTCTTCTATTTACCCTTAGTGATGATTAGACATTTTTGAATGGATAAATATGTGATTAAAATTTTGAGTTTAGAAGATCAAAGACCAGATTACTATCCTAAGAGAAATGACAGACTCAAAACACAGATGAAAGGAGACACACTGAGGAGTGTACAACCTGGGCTTATGCTTGCCTGGAGTGAGCTGCCAGCTAACATCCTAAACACAATCAATCGTCCTATATGTATACAAGATAGGAAGGCTCTATCCTAGGAAATCAAGGATTCGTAGTTTAAAAGATTTCAATCATTGACTCTACAATATGCGAAAGAATGTACCTAGCGCCATGTATGATGCATGAAACAGATACGAAATATCCTTAGATCTATTGATGTGATGCATGTATGTAAGTGAAGCATAATGTGAGGTAAGGTGTGTAAAAACGAATGCATGCATGACATCCAGAGTACAGAAAAAAATAAATAAACACACCCTAAGGGTACCCTCCAGGCAAGGTACCCGCACAGAAAATCATCATAGTCATGCCCACTTCGTGTGGGAAAACAGTGATGCCCAATGGCATAAGTAGGTGGCCTACTCTACAGGCCTAAATGACCCTAATGGTCTCTAAGGCTCACAGAAAAAAAAGAAAAAAAAGGGAGGGTATCGTACCCAAAACCAGAAGGCCAAAATCCTAGCAGAAAAACCACGATGCCCACTTCGTGTGGGAAAACAACGATGCCAACCGGCATAATAGGTGGCCTACTCTACAGGCCTAAATGACCCTAATGGTCTCTAGGGCTCACAGAAGGGGGCAAGCTTTGACCTATAGGGCCAAAGCTTCGTCAGTGAACTAACCTAAGGCTGGCTACCTAAACATGCTAGAGTACCTATTAACAAGTTGTGTGTGATGTGTAGCAGTTTCGATATATAATTAAAAAAATCTACTTTACAAATTGCAGAGATTATACCTGACTGTATGTGGCGCTGCCACTTAAAAGCTTATAAGCAAATGATGTCGCTCGCTCCTCGATCATTAAGCTCCGATGTACCTCGCAAAATAAGATAACAGAAAAATGGATATATAAGCGTAGATGCCGTTCAGAAAAAATGCAGGTAACCAACAAAAATATAACCAATAGAAAATTAAATACAGCTAACAGGAAATTTAATAATTACATTTATAAAACATGTATATGTAACAAGCATTGATTAACAAGAGAAAATGTAAGCCTGACCTAGAGCTAAAAGTCTTATTCTAATCAAACAAATCTAAGGGTGTGTAACAGTGTGTAGGTTTGGGTAGGTCCTGTATAGGATAGTTTAATTATAATTGCTTTTATTTGATTTGTTAAAGGTTAAAAGAAAATTTTAATTTAAGTTTAAATATTAGTATTTTAGGATTGATTTTAGAGATTTTATTTTTAGTATTTGATTGATTACCACCTTTGTTTCACACCGAGGCCGTGAGGTTTATTTCACCCTCCTTGGGGCTAACTTAATAGCCTCGTAGGCCTGGGTTACCCAGTGGCAACCAATTTTTGTTGAATTATTTGTTGGTTATAAATTAGAAAAGAAAGGTATATTATGTGATTTATTATCGATTAGGGTTTGATTCAAATCATTAATAATCAATTAAGTTTAAAGTTTTGCCACTCCATTGAATTCATTCGTGGCGTTGTGCCACCATGCTCGAGGAACCAGGCCTCCTTAGGACACTTAGCCCCGCAGCTCGGAGTAGTCCATCCAATAAACTTCATCTTTGGAGTGATTGTTGTATATTAAGGGATTTGTTGACTGATTTTAAAAGATTGATTTAAGAGTTTGATGGATTTGATTGAATTATTCAATAGTTATAAATTAGAAAGAAAGATGAATTAGACAGTTTGTTATCAATTAAGGGGTTAGATTAAGTTTGTTATCAACTGGTTCGTGGCGTTGTGCCACCAGGCTCGAGGAACCAGCCTCCTTAGGACACTTAGCCCCGCAGCCCGGAGTAGTCCATCCTAAAAACCAAGTTGATATAATTGTATTAAAAGGTTTGTTGATTTGTTTTAAAAGATTAGCTTTATGTTTGATTGAATTTCAGGTGAGTTAGTAGGTTTGGATTTTAGAAGATTTTTTAGCTTAATGAATTTTAGTTTATGTTTATTGTCCTAACTCAATCTATATCTTTTAAACCTTAAGTTGGTTAGGGGTTGATTAAAGGATTGGTTAGGGTTGATTAAGACTTATGTTTTAGATTTGTACTTTAGTAGTTATATTCGTTAATTAAGGTTTGATTAAGAATAAGATGTTTTGAGATGTTTTAAAAAGCTGGATTATGATTGATTCGATTGGTCGGTTATTAACAGATTAAGGCACGCTAATCCTAGGGAAAAGTGTCACTAAATTTTCTATATTCTGATGTCTCTATCCTATAAGGAACATGCACCCTAAGTCTATGTTATCTAAGACTCGATCCTTAATTTTTATCCTTATATGTCACTAAGGTTGTAGGACTAAAAACAATGTTGTTTTCTAACCTTTAGGACTTTCGTACATATATCAATAAACTTAAGGATTCATGTATGAAAATACAATAATAAGTAACAAAGCAGTAGGAAGGCGAGAAGTAAGAGAAAGAACGACTAAACACAATAGAAAGAAAAGAATAGAAATCAGAAACAAAATGAATGTAGACATTATTGTTTTAGACACACTTCTTTGAAGCCAAGTGTGTCTCTAAAATAGCCTCCTCCCTAATTCGATATAATACGAATAGAGAAAAAGGTATTTTCAATGCCATTTACTGTCCCCACATTCCAAACAAGGCACTTGAATGAGATTCAACTCAAATAACTAAACCTACCCTCTAAACAAAGCTCCAAACGACAAAGAGAAACAAATCCTCAAATTAGACCTCTCGCTTATAACCCCAAAACATGATCTTACTACCGACTAATCCCAAAACTACTTAGAAAACAAGTGCAAGCAAGAAGAAATATAGCTTCCTTATGAAATACCACCTCGTTCTACAAAGACACCAACAGATCTATCACACAAAGCTAATCATAAAGTTAAAAGTCTTAAAATACCTCATAAAAAAAAAAACCTCTAAACGGAATACTACACAAAATTCCACACAAAGCATCTATGAAAATCTTTTGACACAAAACTCCATAGAAAAAGACCAATAGTCAAGTGCCTCTATGAAATTTGGAGTGGGGTGAAATTCATGAAAATCTTTTAACGAGAAGATTTCATGAGATTTTTTTATTATAAAACGTTCACAAATCTTTTCCAACTTAAAATCTTTCATAAAATCTTTCAACGGAAAATAGCTCGTAGAACTTTCTAATCACAAAACAAATCATGAAATTTTCTGATATATAAGATAAATCGTAAAAGCCTTTAAGTTACAAAACGATTCAAAAGACCCCTTAGCAAATTCTCTATTCTCAATGTTGCATGCCACCAAATATCCATGAGAGCACAAGGAAATCTGACCACTTTATTTTAATCCATCTTGAACCAAATGTAAATAAGAAGAGAGATATTTTGGAGCTAGTTTGCTTCCCTCCAAAATGTTAGAAATAATGTTCCAATCACAAAGAACAAACTACTAGATTTCAGATTGGACCCAACTCGTAAAAGACAAACCTTCTACTTGTTTATTTATTCCAAATCAACACTCGTGCTGAATGAAATTTGAGAGGAAGGTAAGCTACCATAACTTCATTCCATTCCAGCAGTTCAAGAAATCTTCCAACACGAACTATAGAGCCTAGCACACAACATTGAAATAGAATCCTACTAATAAAATCATAAATTCTTGCTTTAAGTACTACACAATACCACTACATGAAGTATATAAGGAAACTCGTCAAATTCATCATTTATATTATCAGAACCAAGTAAACTTCTAAACTCCTTAGAGTAAGATACAATCAGGTACACAACACTCCCCATAATTTACATTTATCTTTCAAACCTGAACTTTCCTTTCTTCAACTACCATATGACATTATTTATACCATCTTGTTTGCTTTGGCTATACATGCCCATATAATGCTTGGTTTCGACTTAAATGTTGATGGAAGAACGGACGAAACAACACAGATGCAAATCAATTATTTCCAAAAGCTTACGAAGCTTTTCCAACAATTCCCAATACACCATTGTCTTGAATTTATGGTGCTTACAATTAATACAAAAAAAAAAAAAAAAAGCACAAAAATCCTCTCCAACCTTTACACATGAAATGATTCGCATAATTACTTGCTAAAGAATCAGAGTACATATATTTCCAAGTTAAATGAAAAACCTCGAAAGATATCACGAGCAAGAACAAGTTTCATGTTCAGACTTCATACAGTAGCTACTCTTACTTAAAATAGAGACAACTAGGAAAGCTCTTATAACCTCTCTTGAAACTCCATTCACTAGGGTCCCTGAATAACAATTCTTTCATTTGTATGTATAAGAAGATTTTGTTCAATCAACTAACAAAGAGAAATTGGAACAGAAGTATTAAGAAGACATGCTTGGAGTTTTTGTTTTAAGAGAATATGTGAGGGATAAATTAAATAGAGGATGCTACTGCTTGTTTGCCTTTAGAGAAATACCACATCAAATTTTTCTTTCAACAACCATAAAACACATACAACCAATTAGAGAAATCTTTCCAGATATATTTCCTTATCAAGAAGTTCAAAAAATACAATCTCTCAAAATTTTCATTAGCAAGCAAGTAACCCAATCAGAGAGATGCTAATAAGAAGTAGCAAGAGGAATATTAATGAGAAATAGCAAGAAGATAAAGAGGGAGAGGAAGAAAATTGGGAATAAAGAGAAGACTAATTTACAAACATGGCCTTTCAAAAGGACTTGCAAAAGTATAATCATGACATTCAAAAGCACGTTGCTCAATACAAATTCACATGAAGCATGATCATCTATAACTCGACATAAAAAAAAATAGAACATTCGAATTCCCGTTAAGGCATTTCATCACATAATCGACCTACGATACTCAAGTAAGAAAGAGATACATGCTTTATGCTGAAGAAACTAAGGATATCATCCACTAGCGAGTAAGAAAGAATAAGATCACAAGCCACCATTTGGTCACAAGTGAATAAGATTTGTCATGATGTCTCATGGCTTCCATAAATTTTAAATAAAACTAGATATATGAAAGAGTTCTCAGATTTTTTTTTTTTTTTAAGAAGAAGAAGAAGTATAAGGAGAAGAAGAAGAAGAAGGAGAAAGAGGAAGCTTACATCGCAAGTAGGAGGAAGGGCGGCGACTTGGGGGTCGGTCGGCGAAGGCTGGACGGTGTCGAGGGGCTTCGGCTCCTCCTGCTTTTTTTTGCAAACCGAGAACTAGAGAGAGAGGGAGAGGACGGCTACTCACACTAGAGAAAGAGAGGAGGTGTTGGATTCGGCTCCGAACGGGAAAGAAGAACGGGTCTAGGGCTCGGCGGGAGTAGGGAGTGGGCTTTTGTCCGTCTAGGCTTCAGCGAACAGGAGAGGAAACGAGGGAGAGGAAGTGGGGGCTTCGGGTTCTTCTCTGATTCACGAACGGGAGGGGACTGGGAGCGAGAGAGCGTGAGAGAGGGAGAGATCGAGAGAGAGCGTCCAAGAGGGAGCCGGCCCCTTGGCTTTTGCGAACGAAGGAAGACCGAGAGGGAGAGGGAGGCTTCGGGTTGTGCGAATGCAGAGAGCGTCGTGAGAGAGCCCCAGCGGCGTGAGTGATAGATCGGGCATGAATCCCAGAGCTTCGGCCTTAGTTAGGGCATTAGAAGGAGAGCAGAGAGATCGGGGCCGTCGGATCAAGTTCTTTGATCCAACGGTGGGATTCAAACCGGTTTGAAAATTCAATCAAATTTTGATTAAGACCTAGCTGGACTCAAGGGACTGAAATCAGATGCAAAATTGAATCAAGTCCGGTTCGATTCGGGTCAACTCGAGCTCGCCTCGACTCGACCAAAAATTAATTCAATAATAAAAATAAATCGAACTCAAATCCATGCCGATTCGACTTAAATCGAGCCCGACGAGGCCCGATTGAATCGATCAAATATGCTAAAGAGCAAATCAGGCTAAAAACGAGGTCAACAATGGGCTGGATTAGCCTGGTTCGAGCTAGGGAGGTTGAATTGGTTGCATTGACCATATAAGCTCATTTGAGTGATTATTGACTGTTTGACCAGTCAACAAAGGTCAAGCCAGCTGAGGTGATATCAGGGCAAGGCCTGGAGTGAACTTAGACTATTAGATGAGTTTGAATTGAGCTATATTCATTGAGTTAGGAGGTTTGACCAAAGGAATGGCTCTTTTAAGCATTGAGTTGACTAATTTGACCAGTCAACTCAGTCAATGATTAATGAGGTGGCAGTGAAGGAGCTTAGTGTTGCTGGTTTGGAGGAAGCTCTACACTATTAGTTCAAACATTGAGTGTATACATGATATTTAGGGAGGATTTGACCGAGAATTGGAGTTTGACCAAGTCAAACCCAAATGATTTAATTTTAAATAAGTTTGAATGAGTTTAGTCTAGGTTTTGGTATGGTTTTGAGAGCTTGAATGGATTAGATGGATCAAATGGGTCAAGATGACCCATTAAAAACCTTAAGGGGCATTTGAGTCAACTAAGTTGACTGGGTCAACTGATTTGATTCAGGAGATGGGTCTGGACTAGACAGGTTTGAAATGATATTTGGAGGCCATTGGAAGTGGTCCCAGGGTCTGGAGAGGTCAATTTGGTCAAAATCACCATTTGAACCCTTAAGGGCCTTCTTGGGTCAACTATGTTGACTTGGTCAACCAGGTTGACCTAGGGGCTGGAAATGGGTTGAACAGGTTTGGTTTGGCATTTGGAACTTGCTGGAGGTGGTTGCATTCAATTTGGAGCTCATTTGGTTTGAAATCACTGTTTGGGCCATATGGGGGTATTTTGGTCATTTTGACCCCTGGCTAAATAGGGGTCAAATTGAGCCAGCCCAGAGGCAGTTTAATGTTCAGGGAGTCAGGATTGAAGGTCTGAAAGTGATTAGAGACTTTGGGGAGGTCTCTAAGGCAGGGTCTAGTTAAGGGCAGGTCCAGTGGCATGGGCTGTAAATATTTGAAGGTTTTACAGCCTTTGGATTTCAATTTAGTAACTGGGGTTAGAGAGCTCAGAATGGGCTCAAATTTGGAGGGTTGACACTAGAGACATGCCCCATCAGTATGAAACTGACAGAGTTTGAATCTGAGTTCATTTCACTGGGTTTTAAAATTCTAGAAGATTTGTTGGAAAAGGCCTTTAGGACCAAGCCTTAGGACCTTGGATTTGAGTCTGGAATTGAATGGGTTTGTATTGATTTGAGTCTGGATTAGGTTTAGAAACTGGTTAAAGATCTCATACAAAAATGAGGTCAACACCTGCTGACTATGATCCTTCCAACCACCATCACTTGATTACGATCCTTTCAATCACCATCACCTAACTATGATCCTTCTGATCTACATCACTCGTTGAACATAGTCATATCAACCAAACAAACATGACAACACTAATTTTTCCAACTCTCACCATGTAATGCACTCTATATGATATATATTTGCTACATCAAAATAAGGCCTCCCCCCATAAGGGCCTTATGTGTAATCAATTGCAAATATTAGTGGATTCATTTCAACTCAGCAATGCCTATGGTTTTTCCTCCTTTGTAAAGGTTTTCACGTAATAATTTTGATGTCTCTTATGAATACTACACCCTTATATTTCATCTGTATGTGTGTTGGATATTCAAACAGAGCTAGGACGCTAAAATTTTACATTTCTCTATTACCGTGAATATTCTAGGATGAAACAAAAGTCTTAATCACTTTTAAAATATCATCATGCCTATAACCCTCCAAATACTCAAAGAGGGATAAACATATATACTCAAGACTAGCTATATCTCAAATTTATTGCTTTAAACTAGCCTTAGTTGCAATAGAGTTATGTTTTATTTTAAATATTTTGTCTTTTTAGGCTGAATCCTATTTCATATTTTATTGTATATTCTAGCATGACTCCCTTATTAGCTTAAAATAATGTTAACTTTTAGTAGACAAGTGTGCTAAAGTTGCATTCAAACTTATAGTTCGTTGTTGACAGCTTACTCTTTTTTGCATGGGCTACAATGATGGTAGAGTGATTGCAAGTTAATTAAGATTTATCCTCTAATTTAGATGAGTTTTGGGATGGCTTAAAGCTAGGTTAAACACAACATATGGTTTAGTGTCCTAATTTTGTACGAAGATCCAGCATAGAGACATATAAGAGAGAGAGATGTAAGATTCATAAGTGACATGAAAACCCTGAAAAAGAGAAAAATTAATGGGGCCTAGCCCGGTTAAAACAATTCTACTAGTGTCTGTAGTCGATTACAAATGATACCCTTCCTCATAGGAAGGTCTTGGCTCAATGTAACAAACCTTGAAGGCCTAATATGAACTTATGAAATTAAATACTCTGGTCGATACTACGACTATGTATTTATTAGTAGTTCAAGTCATTTAGACTCCAATGCATTCAAACAGGAGGATTATATTTGAACTTAGGTTCACTTTTATTTCATGTAACATCCTCATATGTCACGTCTATATATACATTACGCTCATTGAGGCCCATGAGGAGTTTTAAAATTCTTGTAGAAGTAGGGTCGCAATCTTCTGGCTGAGTTAACTAAGGCCCATGCAAGCTTAGCAATAATGGGATATCTTTGCTCTGCATCCAAGAATATGTGGCTCACATAGTAGATGGACCATTATTTTTTTCCTTCCTC
Organism: Dendrobium huoshanense; assembly: GCA_016618105.1. NCBI lineage: Eukaryota > Viridiplantae > Streptophyta > Magnoliopsida > Asparagales > Orchidaceae > Dendrobium > Dendrobium huoshanense. The sequence goes on along the minus strand of CM028342.1, from coordinate 60,763,273 downwards.
TCTAACTAGCACATAACTAATGACATTTTTTATAACTCTGAGGTACAAAAATAGGTTTTTATTTGGATGGGGACTCTTATGATTTGGTGGCGAAGTGAGGAGGTTAGATTTTTCAACTAATGTAAGGCTGCTTCATAGTCGTCTCCCCAATAGAATTTTTTGGACACTCTTGAAAGATTTGAAGAAAAGAGTGCATATCTCCCCAACTCAAGAGATAATATAGTTGAGTTTGGTGATCTGGCCGATGAGTCTCTGAACTTTCTTGACAGTTTAAGGTGTCTTTGTGCCAAGTATGGCTTGTACATTGTTATGGTTGACTTTTATTTCGTCGAGCATTAGGAGGAACCTTAGGAGTTTTCTCATGCCTGCTTTGAAGGTGCACTTTTGAGGGCAACATCATATTATACTGCTTGGGGGTGAGGAATGTCTCTTGCAAGTCCTCGATGTGTTGATTAGCATATTTACTCTTGACTATGAGATCATCCATGTATACTTTGTTACTCTAGCTTTCATGTTATTTGAAGATTTTATCCATCTTCTTATGTTAAGTGGCCCCAATATTTTTTAGCCCGAAGGGTATAAATTTGTAGCAATTCATTTCCTATACTATAATGAATAATATTTTCTCTCAATCTGCATTATGCATCTTGATATGATGGTAGTCTCAGAAGGCATCTAAAAAACTTATGACATGATTGCTCACCGCCAAGTCGACAAGGGCGTCGATGCTTGTTGCTAGCCATCCTTGGGGCATATTGGGTTCAAATTTGTGAAGACTGTGCACATTCTCTATTTGCCAGTCAAATTTTGAATCATTACCACATTTGAAATCCAATTTAAATACTAAACTTCCCTGATGAAATTAGTCGCCAATCACTTTTTAACTTCTTAATGAATGGGCTTGGCGAGTTGAGCTATAGTTATCAGATTCTTTGTTTGATAGGACGAACATCTTTACATGTGTTGAGTAGGTAGCATAGAATTTCTTCACTGATAACCAATATTTCTACATCTATTCATGCAAATACCTTAAGATGATCTCAAAGAGTTTGCCCCAACTTGTCCCGATGTTCTTTGTTGAAAGAGGCACTAATTTGGAAGAATTTGTTTAGCTCATCCCTTTATGTTGGCACTTCTTTGATAAGTTCTATCATTTTGAGGCTTGACCCTCATTCTATGTCAAACTAAAGGATTTCTTTGGGGGTGTCAGAGAGACCGACTACTGGTAACTAAAGATCCATTATTTCTATCTCTACTCAACTTATATTTTTCCCTTCTTTCTATCATGAAATTTATAAATAGAATAAGCAAGAATGAGCATCAACTACTCAGTAGGTTATCCAAACCCACTACAGGAAAATTGTCTATTACCGGCGAATTTTCCGGCGGCTTTCCAACGGATTTTCGACAAATTACAATGAGAAATTTTCTGGCAAATTGTTTTTGCCTGAATTTTTTTTTCCGACGGTCATTTTTCTGGCGAAAACATTTTCGTCGGAAATTCGCAGAAAAATGATGATTTTCCACCGGAAAAATCCACTGATAATAGTTGATTTTCCTGTAATGACCTACCTTAAATTTTTAATATTCCAAAAGACGGTAAATTTTTAGAAACAATAAAATATGTTATAATTATAAAACTTTTATAATCAAGCACATTATAGTAATACAAATACAATGTCTAAACATGTCAAATTTCCTATTATATAAAGACTAATATTAGCATAAAATTTTACTATGAAGATATTTGATAGATTGCAATATAAATATAACTGAAATAAAACACATCACATGAATTTCTTCAAAGGCCCTTAGACCTCCCAACTATTTCACATATAGAGTATTGATCCCAAATGCTTCACATGTATAGTATTAGGCTCTTATACCTCAAAGATACTTCAAAGGTATAGTATTAGGCCTTTACATCTCCCAAGAATTTTATATGTAAAATTTCAGACTCTTATGCCTCTAAAGTATTTTATGTATTCGATATCAGTCCCAAATATTTTACATGTATAATATCATGTCCTTATACCTCCTAGGTACTTCATATGTACAATATATAGCCTTTATGTCTCCCAAGAATTTCATATATATATATATATATAATATCAAACCCTTATACCTCTCACATTTTTCACATGCATAGTATTAAATCCTTATATAAAAAAGCATTTTGTTGAGCTGGAGTAATTTACTTTCTCATGTAAAATATAATAATTTGTAATTATGAGAAACAATAAAGCTTACTAGATTTATTATTATACTTAATTTCACATGCATGAAGCACAAATATAACTAAATACAATATTTTCAGCTTAATAATAGTGATATCAATATTTATGTGCTTTTTTTATCAATTTTTTAGAAATTTATCAAAATACCTAAAATACTTTAAACTTAAAAATACTTTGTGAAAATTCAAAATAATTGGAGCCGTATATGCAGAATCACTAGAACAATAATATTATGAAAGCTACATAGTGAACACCTTTTGATATCGAAATATGTTTTGTGAATTTTGTCTCAATTAAATATAAAAACATCTACAAATGAAAAAAAAATATTAAAACAAAATTTTACTACATATTTCTTGCATATTTTCTGAGTATTTGCTATGTATTTATTGCGTATCAACCGTATATCGATGGTGTAACTTCTATATACACAACATACAAGTTCAAAAAACATCACAAAATGAATAAGAACATCATATAAATCATTCATATCTTTGAATATTAACTTTTAAAATGCGAAAACACAACCAATACAATGTGTATCGGGAAAAAATATAATTCAAAGATAATTTCTCTTTTATACATGCAGCGGCATATAAGTTCAAAAAAATGAAAGAATAAATGAATTTTCTAAAATTTATTTTTATATATATAATTTTATATATGTTATTTACAGAAGCATGCATTTGAAGACGAAAATTGTTCCTCTTTGTAGCATTTGATATATAAATAATTGAAAAATACATTTTAAAAATTTCCTAATTGTAGCATTCAAGCATGTTTGAGAACTTGATTTGCCTTGAAGGTGAAAATTGTCCTGCTGTAGTTGTTTCTACGAAAGATTTCTTTGTTAAAAAAATTAAGCTTAATAAAATGTACTATTAAAGAAAATATAACAAAACTTATGAATAATTTCAAATTTATTGATAATTTGAAACCTACACCATGTTATCTCCTAGAAGAATGAATGTTCTCCAAACTAGTCTCCATCTTCATCGCCTATTTACCAAGTTTCTTTCTCAATACCAAAACATTTATTCCTCTAAAACTCTAAAATTTAGGAACCTTTAAATTTAGGGACTTTTCCCTAGCTGTTTTCTTAAAAATGAGTGCTAATTGAATTTGTTGGGTCGGGTCATCAGGTCACAAGGTATAAAAAATATATATTTAATATTCACGTGTCACGATTTTATTGGAGTGTGGACGCAGTGCTACATCCGAACACCGTACAAAATAATTTTTCCCCATTATGACCATGAATATCAATTATCTTCATGACATTCATATCATTTGTTATATCATTGAACCCTGTAAACGAATTATTTTCATAAATTAATGAGTCTTCATATTAAAATAACTACTTTTAAAATCTATTATTTATCTTTAAATTATTATCATTAGTTTATTTTCATTTAAATATTTTGTCTAAAAAAAATTACAAGCACAAATATATTTAAACTTTGTAATAAAAAAAGTTAATTTAATAATTATGAAAAAAACTTATAAATAAAAATAAATTAATTAAATAAGTGATTTATAATTATAAATTTTGTACTTCTTTGAAATTGCGAAAGCCCTAATCTTAATGCAAATTGCGACGTCGCAGGTTGTTACGTCCACCGTGGCTTTTTAATAAATTGCCACGTGGAAAATGTGTACGTGGCGATTAGAAGTGAGAGGTACGGCTTGGGTTTTTTTACTGTGGGTGTAAGATTTTATTTACTTTTCTCATCGAGGTCTGCAAAATTTTAAAAAGCGTGCTAAAAAAGGAAGCAGGGCAGCAGAGGAAAGGAATTATATTAAAAAAAAAAAATAAATCCAGATTTCATCTTCACTTCTCCACTCGGACGCGCGCGTTGATCTCCGGCGAAGTAGAGTAGAGAAGAGGATCTTTCAGAAGATACGTCGTCTGCTGATTCTTCGACTGCTATTTCATTGTTTTTGTTTTTGTTGAGGACGGTATGAAGATTTCGTCATTTTTCTCGAGTTCGATTTGTTGGCCTGGTTCTAGGGTTCAGAGTAGGATCGACAGTCCTGGGGGTGCGGTGCTCTCATCGGGCTTTGATCTGCGGTGGTAGGCTGGAGAAGGCGTGGATTTGGTATATGGTCGTGTTTTGGAGGGGCGAGGGCTGTTGAAGGTTTTGGAGTGTTTCCGGGATGGCGGAACGGCGGTTGAAAGCAACGGCGGCGGAGGGGGATAATGAGATGGATGTTGGGATTGAGGGTGTAGGAGAGTCCGAGGAGCTGGATCTGCGTTTGTCGATCGGGCAATGGGGATGGAGTGGTGCATCTTCGTCCCTGGGCAGGAGGAGCAGTTGGCTCTCACCCTTTGAGTTGACTGTTGGGAGTTCTAACTGCCCGGAAGACTTGGGGTTTGGAAGCAGATTAGAGCAGAATCCTGGGGAGGAGATTACTGAAGAAATGGAGGGCGTGGAATTGGATGGGTCAGATTTCCATGCTGCGGAGAGAATTAGCAGCGATGACATGGACAGGGATGCTCAGCATAAGCGGGCTAAGATTCTTTTTGACGAAGAGTATGTTCCCTGCCAAGAAATTCTATTGATATTTCTTCTTGTTTTGTGAACGTTTTGGTTATCTATCTTGGCTCCATTTTGTTTGCAGTTCCTAACGATATTTTCTTGTGCGGACTAATATTCGCACTTAATGTAATTTACATGCTCTCACTTTTTGCTGTCAGATGCTTGTTCTCGTGTGTTTTAAATTGTAAGGGCTTGATGAATAAAAAGAGCAGTGCAATGAGTCAAAATTTGGTATAAAATAAAAATTATAGTTATTTACCATACTGTTCTATTTTTTTAGTACCTTAGAATAAGACATAATAAGCAAACTTTAACTAATGATGTGCATACAGCAAAGATATGGAAAATTTTAAACCTATCCCAGAATCAACATTTTCCGAATTAGTTTCTCTTGATCGGCGTATGTAGTGTTTATGGATATAGATGGTTTATGAGGGTTAGGGCGTTGGAGGAGATTATAGTATATCTAATGACAGATTATAGACTTCTTATGGTAGGAATCCTAACATGCATTGCCCAAGAAAGTTATCAATAGAGCTTGCTATACTGATTTAGGCGCTAGTAAGCACCATTAGGTCACCTGTTTTTCCTAAAATGCATTGCTACATATGAATTTTAAGTCCCACATAAGGGCATGCTGAAAGTTAGGGTTGCAAGTGTCGACCCTTTCTGGCCACTCACAAATAAAGTAATAATCCCCTAACATAAAATCAAGTTAAATATGAACATCATATGCAATTTAAGAATTCAAATGATAAATATCTAGCCCCACCTTGTTTACAAGGTAATGCATAAAAGACCCATTGTTAAGCTTTCCTCTTCTTCGAGGTTGTAAGTCTTGCTTATGAGCCTTCCAATAAATTTAAGCCCCTAACTATTAATATGGGAAAGGCATTAAAGCCTTAAATCAGAACTTGTGCTTTCAAATGGACATAAGCTTCATCCTAAGTAATTTGGGCTTTGAAATGGATATAAGCCAACCCAAACTCATGGCAATCCTCATACCCAAAAGCCACTAACGAAAAATAAATCCACCAATAAAATACCATATGCATTCACCTTGGCATATATGGGATACCATAGATGAGATAATCCGTGGTAGCAAATCAGATTTTTTTGGACATTATGGCTTAAAATACTTTTTTTTTACTAGACTAGATTGTTGGTTCACCCAGAAGGATGGAATCATTGGAACTTGACCAACTTCTGCTCCATCCCGATCATTCTAAATAAATCAATTGCGACCCCAAGCATTGAATATAATCCTAAAAATTTGAATGAGAGGAGTAATTAATTATGTGGGTTTACACTCATAACAAGTATCTAAATAAAACATTCTAAATTTTAAGTGAAATATGGGTAAAACAAATTTGGTTATGAAGCCAGACACTTCGAAATGCCTGCAATGTTCGTGTATGACACAAACACCTCTCCAATATAACTCGACAGATCCCCAACACTTCCAAAATGGTCAAAAAAATTTAGCGTGGAATTGAACTTTGACATTGATAGGAAACACTTGTAGATCTTCTGAAAAATAGCGAAAACAGTGATTGGGCTGCTGTCCACAGCAGGAAAACACAGCAAATCTGCTGTTTATAGCAGTTTAACAGCAGAATTTCAGAGGAAATTGGAAAAAAAACTCAAAGCAAGATTTGTATTCCACTAGTAGATGAATAAAATAGCAAAGATTCAATTGATCCTCAATTCGAGAGGAGGATCGATCTCTCCCAAATCTCTAGACGCCGCTAGAGCCCAAAGAAACCTAAATCTAAGAGATCTCAAATTTCAGCCAAATTCAAGATACTCAAACCCTAGGAAAACCAACTATTTAATGCATACAAATCAAAAGGAATTCCCTAAATAGTCCCTACATTCAAATTTCTCTCTTAAACCCCCAAAAAATCCTTCCTAAAACGCTCCCGTGGAGCTTGCGTGCGTGTGGCTAACGGAAGAGGCGGAGACGTTCGCCCGTTCTCCGCCTGGACCGGTCCCGCGTGGACCGGCTGGACCGGTCCATTGGACCGGTCTAACAATACTCCCCTCCCAAAAATCCACATTGTCCTCAAGGTGGAGATATGCTCATGTTCCGATGGAGGTGGCAATCCTTGAGGTGACTGAAAATCCTTACTGTATTGCGGAACCAAGGGCTGCAAGGAAAGAGAAACATCACCTCCATCCTCCAATCTGATCGCATCCAACCTGTGTAGTCCCACAACATAATCTTCCCCCGCCTCTTGTATGTCCCTAACCATTGTCTTAAGTGATGTTATGGCTTTAGATAACCCTGCATCTTCCCTTATAACCACCTTTTTCCCATCCACCATTAATTCCATCGTGAGTGCTCCCCAATTGTCCTTGGTTTCCCCCAAAGTTTGCAACCATTTCATTCCCAAGATGACATCCGTACTTCCCAACTCTAGTGGGAGAAAATCCTCCCTTACTTGAATCTCCTGGATGGTCAGCACCACTCCTCTACAGATCCCCTGGCCTTTCTCCACCTTCTTTGTACCCATCATCACTCCATAGCAACCGGTGTCCACCAACTTCACTCCTAATTGGTCAACGACCTGAGTGAAAATGAAATTGTGGGTAGCCCCACTATCAATTAGCACAACCACCTCACAGCCAGCTATCTCTCCTTTCACTTTCATAGTGTGACTCAGAGTGAATCCCACTACTGAGTTCATAGAGACTTCTGTCACATCCAGGTGCAACTTCTCCTCCTCCTCTCCAGATCTGTTCCCACCTCCCTCCTCGTCTTCCTCGTCTTCACAGACAAGGAGAACCTGAAGAGTTCGGTCCTTGCACCTATGCCCTGGCATGTACTTCTCATCACATCTGAAGCACAACCCCTTTGTCCTCTTATCTTGCATCTCCTTCTCTGTCAGCCTCTTGAAATTTTCCCCACTCCCTCCTCCTATTGGCTTCTCCCGGGTGGTCTCATTACTGTTGCCTGATGCAGGCCCCTTGGGTGCTAGAAGAGTGGTCGTCGTCCTGTAAGAGCCTCCTGAGCAATTTTCTCGAGCCCCTTTCTTCTGATCTTCTACCAATTGCGCCAACTCCATAACCTTTCCCAGGTTCCTCGGCTCCAGTAACCTGACTGCTGTTCAGATCTCTGGTTTCAACCCCTTCATGAAGTTCCCTTCTAAGGCTGACTCTGAAATGTGATCCAATCTGCAGCTAAGTACTCAAACCGATCTCGATAATCTGCCACAATTTCTTCTTGAGTCAAGGCAAAGAATTGCTCATAGAAGTCTCCTCCCCCGTAGGTTTGGAAACGCTCTAATAAGCAATCCTTGAACTCTCTCCAGTTCCGGATGGGCTCCCTCCTGTCACGCCACTGATACCATGCCAGAGCTTTCCCTTTCAGACACAGACCCGCCGCTGTCAATTTTTCATCCTCTGTCAACCCGTTGATAGCGAAGTAACGCTCCACTTTGTAGATCCATCCATGGCCATCTTCGCCCTCAAAGACTGGCATTTTCAGCTTCCTCACCCGTGGGTCTCCTCCGTTTCCCCGGTACCCTCCATAACCTCCCATTCCTCGAAGGGGAAGAGTGCCCCAAGTGTCCCGATCATCCCTCTAACGATTATATTCGAATCCCTCTTCATACTCACCTCTTCTTCCTTCGAAATCATCACCTCGACGCTGAATTCCTTCAAATTCAGCACCTCGACGATGACGTTCCTCCTTTCTTCCTTCAAAATCAGCCCCTCGACGCTGAATCCTTTCGAATTCAGCACCTCGGCGATGAATTTCTACCCTTCCCCCTTCAAATTCAGCACCTCGATGCTGGATTTTTTCTAATTCAGCACCTCGGCGATTGAATTCTTCCCTCCTTCCGACCAAATCAGCCTCCCGTTGGTCGTGTCCCCTACTCATCTCCTCTCTAGAAAGCGGTTCTAGAGGGGGCATGTCGTTTTCCTCCTCCAGGATCTCCACCTCCGAATTTCTCCTCCCCCGCAAAGGGTTCGGATTTCCTCCCATGCCACGGCCGTCGGTGGTCTCTCTTACTTCCGATGTCGCCGGATTGGTCTTCATTTCAAGTAATTTCTTCGTCATTTCTTCCATCGCGGTGAATTTCCCCTCCAACCTTTCATTGTTGGAGGTGATTTGATTTTGGATGTCGAAGAATCTTGCCTCCAAATCGGATTTCAATTTTCCGATTTCGCCTTCCAAGACGTCCACCTTCTTTCCGGCCATCGTTCTTCTAACGGATCCCAAAAAATCTTCTTTCGGAAATGATAAACTTGCTGAAATTTCAGAATTTCAGCCGCCGGTGGTCCCAAATCGATGCTCTGATACCAATTTGATAGGAAACACTTGTAGATCTTCTGAAAAATAGCGAAAACAGTGATTGAACTGCTGTCCACAGCAGGAAAACACAGCAAATATGCTATTTACAGCAGTTTAACAACATAATTTCAGAGGAAATTGGAAAGAAAACTCAAAGCAAGATTTGTATTCCACTAGTAGATGAATAAAACAGCAAATATACAATTGATCCTCAATTCGAGAGGAGGATCGATCTCTCCCAAATCTCTAGACGCCACTAGAGCCCAAAGAAACCTAAATCTAAGAGATCTCAAATTTCAGCCAAATTCAAGATACTCAAACCTTAGGAAAACCAACTATTTAATGCATACAAATCAAAAGGAATTCCCTAAATAGTCCCTACATTCAAATTTCTCTCTTAAACCCTAAAAAAATCCTTCCTAAAATGCTCCCGTGGAGCTTGCGTGCGTGCGGCTGACGGAAGAGGTGGAGACGTTCGCCCGTTCTCCGCGTGGACCGGTCCCGCGTGGACCGGTCCATTGGACCGGTCTAACAGACACTTATTGGGCATGGTGGGACATGGTCGGGACACATATGATGGTGGAAATTCAAAATTAAAACTATATGAATGAATTAATACCTCTATTTCTCATGCTGGCTGCCCTATTTTTTTGATGCATCTCACATCATTGCCTTGTTTGTCAAAGCTATATCCCGTCTTCAGCTCTTCTTCCAAGTTGAAGATGATCATGTGAAGTCATATCTCATGCCCTAGCTAGCTATCTTCACCTATTCTTCTGCATGCAGTCTTCTACACGCAACAAACATCAACTCTCGTGGACTTCCCCCAGCCATAGGTAGTGACTTGATGTTAAGATGATGAGATAATAAAATGCTAATTTATTTGTTGTCTCATTTCTTCTTTTCAGTACATACGATATCACCCTTTGAAAAAAATGGAGTTACTACTTTGGATTAAGCATCCCATTAATTTCCATATACTTTTTTTTTTTCAAGTAATATAAGCAACTCTTTTGGTGGACCGCTTCACTTGTAAAGGTTGCATAATAGCCATATGGAAATATCTCTCTTTCATAGTATTTGTGAGAAATAGCTCTTGCTTAAAAATTAATTTCCATAATTATTTATTTACCTTGAAATTTTGATTTAAAACAATTGGATATTTCCTCCAATGATTGGTTTTCTTAGTTAAAACCATTGATTGACATTTAGGGTTTAACTACAAGCTATAGCTCATTATTCTTATTGTTTCTTTTCTTATGAAATTAAGGTTTTAACTTATAAATTCTTAAGTTTCTTCTATTGTTTAATATGATTATGACTTATATGATGGTCACTAATAGTTCTTTATCATCGTAAAGTTTAATGTATAATATTAGACCTCATTCTGTGTTGCCTTTAGTAGAAAATAGTAGAAAAAGTATATATTATATTCACAATTTATAAAATATAATGTTTTGTTTATGGTGTGTCATGTCTTTCTGTTTACAATTATGTTGTGTGATTGTGTCATATCGTGTTCATGCGCTCGTGTCAGTGTATGCGCTTCTTAGAGATTTGACCTTTCGTGAATGATCATAAAAATTGTAGATTTTAGCTTTCGTGACATTGGCAATGGAAAAAAAGTGCATTTCATTATGTTTTCTTATTGTCTATTTTCATGGTATCATTCTGAGTAGAAGAATTCTACTTTCAATAATGATTTTTTTTTTTGCTTCTTGATTGATTGTGGCGATCCCCTTCTTTTGTTTTTGACTTGTACCTGAAGCTAAGCTAACCATAAGGAGGCTTCAAAGCTAGATCTTCCAATTTCATATAGGAGAAATCCTCATCTCATGTTATCCCATTTTTTAGCTTGAATTTAGTCTTATTCAGCTGTTGATACCATTGCCCACTTGACCTATATGGTGTGTTGTTCCTTTTGCTTCGAGCATCCTTTCCCTATTCCAAAGTTGGGCTTGGTTAAGCCTATTAAAATATTGTACTGTAAGCCTACTTGTGGAAATCTCGGTTGCTTTGAGGTGCACTAAGGATGTAGATTAAGTGAAGTGCATTAAGGATGAAGATCAAAAAGTTCTTTTTTAGAAAAAGGATATGATGCAGCTGGCAGTAGCAGTCCAGCTGCCCATATGGGGCCCAGGACCTCCTTTATCACCTATAGGAGAAGAGGCTTTGGGAGGAAAATCTTTGGGAAAGGGGGGAACTCTTTGGGAATATGTAAATGGCATTTATTAGGGGATTTGACCTGGTTAAGGGGGAGATTATGGAGGGTTGGGATTTTTATGTTATGTTTTGAATTTTGCGGCAGTTTTTGTGAGGTGTTTGGGTTCTTAGTAGTTGCTAGGAATTTTGGGAGGGATGATTCACCTCTCGAACTGTGAATCAACTTGCATCTTCTCTTGCTTTGCTTGGGAATTAGTAAAAACATATCTCTTTGTGTTATTTCTGGATCTATTTGGAGTAATTTGGTGTTTTTTTAAGATTGTTGTGTGCTGTTTCGATCATCATATCCTATCAAATTGGTATCAGAGCAAGATTTGGAACCTATGACGTCGAAGAAAATGGAGGCTTTAGAAGAGAAACTTTATGAGAAGTTGGTCAATTCAAATATGAAGTTGATTAAAGGGTTTTGTCTATGGAAGGAAGGTTTACTAATCTAGAGGACATGATGGAGAAAATATTGAAACTTCACACCCAACCTGCGACATCAGAGGCAAGGGCACCGGCGGGTGGCCAAGGAAGTGGGGGAAACCTTAATATCTGCACAATGAGGGATGATCGAGAGGAAGAAATCTTGGGCAATAGGGAAAATATGCCACCTCTTGAATCGATAACAAGGAGGGAAATGGGTGAAGGATATAGCATGAGGAGAAATTGAGAGGAAGAAACAAGGAGAGTTGATTTTAAGGAAGAGGATATCTATGAAAGGAGGACGGGTGGCAGAGAACAATGGAAAGATCACAACAATAACTATATGAGAGGATCCGGAGGTAGAATGGGAACTTGGATCAGAATGGATTCGAGAGTGAGAAAACTGAAGATGTTTGTTTTTGAGGGGGATGATACTCATGGGTGGATCTATAGGGTGGAGAGATAATTTGTAGTGAATGGGTTGACGAAGGAAGAGAGATTCACGGCAGTGGTTTTATGCTTGGAGGGGAAGACCTTGTCTTGATATCAGTGGAGAGACATGAGAGAACCAATTTGATCGTGGAGGGAGTTCAAAGATAATTTATTAGAACGTTTTCGATCCAATCGGGAAGGAGACTTTTACGAGCAGTTCTCTGCTTTTATTCAGGAAGGGACAATGATGGATTATCGAGAGAGATTTGTGTACCTTTTTAGTCGATTAGGGAGGTTCTCTAAGACAATATTGAAAGGGAATTTCATGAAGGGACTCAAGCCAGAGATCTGCATTGCCGTCCAGTTTTTGAGGCCACGAGGGTTGGGGGAGGCTATAGAGCTAGCCAGTTGGTGGAGGATAAAAACTCACTCGAGAAAGTAGCAAGGTCACAATTTGGGAGCTTCATATTGGACGACGATTACTTTTTTGGCATCAATGGTACAACCTGTGCCCATTCAGAAAGAAGTATCCAATGATATGGGATTGGGAGTACAGGCAGGGGGAAATTTGAAACAGTTGATTGAGGTAGAAGTTCAAGAGAAGCGGGCTAGGGGATTGTGTTTTCGTTGTGATGAGAAATTTAAGCCAGGCCACCGCTACAGGATCATTTGTTGCAGGTACTTACAGTTTGTGATGAGGAGGCTCTTGACAAGGAGGTGGCTGAGGAGGAGGAGCATTTGCACTTAGATGTGGTGGAGGTCTCCCTAAACACAATATTGGAGTTTACCTCAACTCACAACATGAAGGTGATGGGACAGATATGGACGAGAACCAGTGATAATTCTGGTGGACAGTGGGGCAAACCACAACTTCATCTCCAACTAGGTGGTGGATCGATTGGGGCTGAACCTTGTCGATACGGGTTGTTTTGGGGTGATGATGGGAACATGGAAGATGAAGAAGAGTAGATGCATCTGCCTAGGGTTGATGGTGACACTGCAAGTGATCCAAGTGAAGGAGTATTTTCTTCCCTTGGAGTTAGGGAGCACAAATACAATTTTGGGTATGAAGTGTTTACAAACATTGGGGGAAATCAAGGTGGATTGGAAAGCATTGATTATGGAATTTATGGTGAAAGGGAGGAAGGTGAGAACCAAGGGGGGGATTCTAGTCTGTCCAAAACTAAGGTTTCTCTCAAGTCCATGCCTTCCATGGGAAAAATTATTAGGTCAGGTGACCTGATGTAGCTCTACGTCCGGTAGCCAATAATATGTCTCCACATGCTCTTACGCTTTACCGCGCAGCCCGACGACCCGACTCGGACCGGAATCCGGGATTACTATGTTCGCGTATTGCTCGGTATTGCTAGGTATTTCTTGACAATAATGAGAAATGCCACTCTGTGAAGACCAATACTGAGCAATACCGAGTAATTACTCGGTATTGCTAGATATTGGTCTTCACAGAATGGTATTTTTCGTTTTTGTCAAGCAAAACCGACCAATACCTAGCAATACCAAGCAATACGCAAACTCCCGGGTCTGTTTCGGGTCGGGTTGTTTGGCCGCGCGGTAAATAGTGAGAACACGTGGCGCCTGTTTACTACTCACCGAATGTAGAGCTACGTCAGGTTACCAGACCAAATAAAATTTCCCTCCATGATGAGGGCAATCTAGGGAGCAGGGATGAGATTTTTGGTGGAGCTCCAAAGCCTCTAGAGAGGAGGAAGTATGAGGAAAGAGGAGGTTCCAGAGTTAGTCCAAAAACTCCTACAACAATTTAGTGAGGTATTCTAGTTGCCTCATGGCCTACCTCCCCCAAGGGAGCATGAGCATAACATCATCCTAAAGAAGGGGGTATCCCGTATAAGTGTTCGACCCTATCAGTACCCATATGTTTAGAAAGATGAAATTGAGAGACTGATCAAGGAGATGTTGGAGGTCCAAATCATTTGTCCCAATGTTAGTTCCTTCTCCAATCCTGTGTTGTTGGTGAAGAAGAAGGATTGTAGTTGGAGATTTTATGTAGATTATCGGGCTCTGAATAAGGAAGTAGTGTTAGATAAGTTTTCTATACCGATCATTGATGAGTTGTTGGATGAGTTATATGGAGTGATGATATTCTTCAAGATCGATCTAAAATTGAGATATCATCATATTAGAATAGGGCTGTCAAAATTAGGTCATGGGTTGGGTTCGGGTCAAACCCGAAATTGAACCGGCACTATTCAACCCGAACCTAACCCATTTTTGCCAACAAGTCAGTTTTTGAAACTCAAACCTAGCCCGCTTCAAGTTCGGGTCAACCCAAACCGACCCGTTTGCGCTTTTATTCTATTATTCAGGCAGTGGCAGCTCGTCGTTACTTCCAATTTCCGAACGCTGGCAAGCGCAGCGGTAGCTTGGGACATCAGCAAGGGCAGCAGAACGAATGGTGGTTGTGGCAGCTCGGGACGCCGACAAGGACAACGAGACTTGTCATCATCGTTACTTCTGATCTAGGCTTCGTCTAGTGATCCTCTGGTGGGAAGGCTAGCATCGGCAACAGGAAGGCCAACATCGACAGCCGGGAGTAGGACGAACGATAGACTGTCACAGACATGACAAACGAACTGATGAACGCGATAATGGCGACATATGTGACCCGGGTTAGACGGACGTGACAGAGACGGTTCTTGGGTCAAAATCAGGTTTTTTCCGGGTATCTGGGTCAACTTGAACCCAACCCGATTTTACAAATGGGTCGAAATCTCTAAACCAAACCCGACCCGGGTTGGATTCGGGTTGACCCAAACCCTAAATTTTCGTGTCGGATTTTTGGATCGTGTCAAATATTGACACCCCTAGATTAGAATGTGGCATGTTGACATCCAAAAGACCGCTTTTAGGACTCTTGAAGGCCACTATGAGTTCTTAGTGATGACTTTTGGGCTTACGAATGATCCGGCTTCCTTCCAGTCGCTTATGAACAAGGTATTTCAGCCCTAACTCTGTAAGTTTGTATTAGTTTTCTTCGATGATATTTTGTTGTATAGTTGGTCTGAGGCAGAGTATGTGGAACACTTGAGGGTAGTGTTAGTGACATTGAAGGAACATCAACTATATGCCAATTTAAGAAGTGTTCATTTGCACTACAGAGGGTGGAGTATTTGGGACATACGATGTGCAAATTAGGAGTAGCTGCAGATCTTTCCAAGATAGATGCTATGTTGGAGTGATCCTTACCCAAAATCCTGAAGGAGTTGAGAGGGTTCTTGGGACTCACAACATACTGCTACAGGAAGTGTTTGAGGGGATACAGTTCCATAGCATGAATGTTGATAGAGCAACTAAGAAAGGATAATTTCAAATGGGGGTTGGCAGCCACCCAGGCATTTGAGCAGCTGGAAAAAGTCATGATGAATGTCCCTGTGTTAGCACTACCAGATTTCAACCAGCCGTTTGTAGTGGAGCTAATGCATCAATTTATGGGTTAGGAGCAGTTCTTAAGCAGAGGATGGCGATAGAGGAGCATCAATAGTGGCTTTCCAAGTTGTTGGGTTATGACTTCAAGATCTAGTACAAAGCCCGAGCTAGAAAGAAAGCATCAGATACTCTATCCAGGCGTATTGAAAACTCTCGAGTTATGACTCTATCTATTCCCATAGTGGTGGATTGGGAGGCCTTGAAGCATGAGAGCGAGCAGGATGAGAAGTTGAGTAAGATCAGAGGAGACTTGCTGATGGGCAATGTTAAGCATCCTGGTTATTCTTTGATGGGTCGAAAGCTGTTATATCAGGGATGGTTTGTACTTTCGAAGAAATTGTCGCACATCCCTCATTTGTTGTAGGAGTTTCATGGCGCAGCTATTGGGGGGCATTCAGGAATTCAGAAGACATATCATAGGCTGGCAGTGGAGCTTTACTAGGTTGGCATGCAGAAGGATGTAGAAGAGTTAGTGGCCAGTTGTGATGTGTGTCATAAACACAAATACCTAGTTATGGCTCCTGATGGTCTTCTACAACCTGTAGCATTACCCAAGAAGGTGTGGGAAGAGTAAATATGCTCATTTTGTTTCCTTACGCCACCCTTAACCGCGGTGTTGGTGGCAATCACATTTATTAGAGAGGTCGTTTGTTTGCATGGCATACCCGAGTTCATTGTGTCTAATCGGGATAAGGTCTTTTTGAGTCACTTTTGGAGGGAGTTATTCAAGATGCAATGGACTATCCCGAAGAGGAGTACAACTTACCACCTCTAGATAGATGTTGACTAACAAAAAAATTTTTTTTTTGTTTTTTTTTTGAAAGCAACCGCCTTCAATCCGGCCCCATCTCGCCTAAACGACACATCCCTTCGCGCAACAACTGTTACTTCACGATAAAAAGAAAGGGAGAACCGAAGATGGAGATTTTTCACTCGCTCATTCGGTTCCTCCGTTTCTGTTCGACTTCATTTCTTTGCTCGAGAGGGAGAAATCGCACGGATCACTCATTCGGTTCCTTCATTATTGTCCGACTTCCCTTCTCCGACTTCGACGTCCGACCCCCACGCCTGACCCGCAGCTAACGCTGCCGGTCCCGTCTCAATGTCGTTTCTTCGGCCCCTTACCGTTCGACTTCGCTGCTTCGCGGGAGGGAGGAGATCGCACGCCACTTCTTCGATTCCCCGTGGTCGTCCGACTTTATTCCTTCGCAGGCGGTGTAGAGATTGCACTTGTTGCTTATGCTGCTTCTCCGTGGTCCTCCCAGCTTTGCTCCTTCGATAACTTTCCCTACCTATTGGATCGGAAGAACGACATTTTGACACAGGAATTTCCTGTTGTGAAGGTAATTTTATATCTTTCATGCGATCCTTCGGCCAAATCCCATAAATCTGCAGAACCGAGGGATTTACTCATAGTTGAGATTCAATGCGTGTACAAAATCGGTTTGGCTGGGCTTAGTGTAAATTTGACATAAATCCTTCTGTATATATGATATTGAATGCCTCGAAATGAACACAATCTTTGAAATGCTTAATGAAATATATAATATTATATATAAATATATATTATGATATATATATATATATATATCATATTATTATTTATATAATATTATATATCTAATATATTTTATCTAAATATAATAATAATAATAAAAGAAGAAGAAGACTTTCAAATAAATATCGAAGACCCCAGTTGTTGTATCTTAGGTCCGACCGGGATGGTTTGAAATTGAAGACATGCGTCGTTGATTTTTAATCCGGGCAGATGGTTTAAAAATTTGAAGACCCGCGCCATCGATCTTAGATCTGGGCGGATGATTCCAAATTGAAGACCTCACGCAGTCGATCTTAGATCCTGGTGAGATGGTTTGAAATCGAAGACCCTACGCCGTCGACCTTAGGTCCAGGGAGGTGACGCCGGGAGGCTGCCAAAATTTCAAGAATATTATTAATTTTTTTTTAAACAATTTTGGAGCAATTAAAGTTGAATTTTTGATCAATCAATTAATTTTTTTAATTAGTCAAAATTAAATGAAATTAATTGATTTTTTTTAAGAGAAATTTGAGAGTTATTTAAAAATTTTGAGGGCACTATAATTTAAAATATATTTATTGGTTAATTATTTTAATTAATCAATTGAGATATTTAAAGAATAAAAAAAATGCATTGAATAAAAGGAAGAGGGAGGAAAGTTTCCACTAAATGATATACACAATATTGACTCAAAATTCCTCTTAAAAATTGCTCTCCAAAACTCTCAAAATGAACTCCTCTGCAAGTTCTCCAAAGTTTGCAAATTTTCCAAAGTCCCTCTTGTACGAGTTCTTGCGACCATCTTTGGGCTCTATCCTCTACAACAACGAGCCCTGACTACCGCAACCACTGGCTACGAACACCTACAAACAAACAAATAAAGAGTGAGTGCATTATAAATAAATTGAATAAATGCTGAGAAATATAAGCTACGACATTTAGAATGAAATATTGGAAAGCAAGAAAGTCAAGTACGAAAAACTAGTAAAGCACAGTGCTGAAAACAGGAAGAGTACTCAACTGTTGTAGTAGGAAAAAGGCTACAAGCACAGAACAACTCAAACACTAAACCAGTGTTAAAGATTTGAAGTGTCGAAATTACAAACTCAACCAACTCAAATAAATTTAGAAACAAATCTTCAAACAATCAAATTCAAACTTTTGGGCAGCCTGATTTATAAGAATCAGGTTGTAAGACCCACTAACGGGCTACTTTTTACGAAAGCTATAAGTCTCAATACTTGGGTTACTTTCTATAAAAGTTATAAATCCCAATCTAAATTTAAATCTTTGGGCAGCCTCGTTCATAGGAACTTGGTTGTAAGACCCACTATCCGGCAACTTTCATAGGAAAGTCATAAGCCCGACCTTAGGGGAAAGTTTTAGGTAGAAATTGACCTAACCCCTAAACCAAATTAAAACCTTCGGCCACTTCTAATAGAAGTCGTAAGTCCGACATTTGAGGAAAATGTATAGGTGATAACACAAACCTAAACCCCTCACCCGGGCATCCTAGTCTAAAGGGACTAGGTTGTAAGACCCATAACTCGGGCCGCTTAGCTTACAGGGCTAGGTCGTAAGACCCACCGTTAGGCAACTTCTAAGGAAGCCATAAGACCTATCCAACTGAAATTCTTCGGGCAACTCCTAATTGGAGCCGTAAGCCCCAAACTAAACAAACTATCCGGGCAACTCCTATTTGGAGCTGTAAGCCCCAAACTAAATAAATTAACGGGCAACTCCTAATTGGAGCCGTAAGCCCCAAACTAAACAAACTATCTGGGCAACTCCTAATTGGAGCCGTAAGCCCAACCTAAACTAAACTAAATTTAAATCCACACCTAACCACTTCAGTCTATTCGGGATCCCTGAGAGGAGGCAACCCATGGCTGCTAATCAGATTCCCTGGATACTACGATCAATGATTGTTAATGTTGATAGACTGAAATCTACGGTATACCCGGGACGACGGAACCATGGGATCTTGATCGGGTTTACCTTCATCTTCCCCACAATTGAGACTAAAAATATCTAAAATTTATTCATCCTTAATCGAGAGTTCTCTCTTATATAGTAAGAGGGGTAATTAACTATGAGTGCTTGCGCTCATAGGAAGTAAGAACCCCAGATCTTTAAACCCTGACACTATCCTCAGGGGAAATCTGGTTAATTTCAATCTGACTTAAGGGAAATGGAATCCTACAGCTGCAAAGCGGGATTCGCGCACTCGTGCCATTTTTCTTGAGCCAACAGATTTCTGGCGACTCCGCTGGGGATTACTTTTCTCTCCATCTTTGGATGAAAATATAATTCAAATTTAATCTTAAATAATGAAACATCTAAAAAAATATAGATGTTTATTCAACGCAGTTTTGTGTTTTCTTTTCCAGCAGAATTCAGGTTGACTTTAATCCCTGCAAGTTCTGTTGACAGGTTGATAACATGACGCCTGCAAAGTCCTTCTTGACTGTGAAATTGGGTGAGGGAGCCAGAGTACAGTTCCCTCAAGCTGTTCTGAACACAGGCTATGCTGGAGCAACTATTCAATTCAGAACTATTTCCGAAGTCATGCAGTTCGAACATTTCATTCCTGAGAATACTGTCAGTGCACCTACTGTCAAAGGTGTCGCTAAGAAGTCTACTACTGAAGCTGTTGATGAGAAGGCTCCCAAGAGGGCCTCTGTATTTTCAAGACTCTCCGTGGCACCTGTTGTTGCTCCAGCGATTCAAAAGGAGATCCCTGAGCCCAAGCTGCAATCTGTTGGCATGAATACAGCCAGTCAGAACATAATCCAGGATGAAGTGCCTGAAAAATACAATGCTGAAATTCCTGAAGCAAGTGCTAAACTTTCCAGGAAAGCCAGAAGGAAGGCCAATGCTCGCCTACGAGCTAATGGCTGGGTGCTTGAGACCCTTCAAGAATCATCACCGCAGTTAGAGGCGAATATATTAGTTAATAACGGCTTTGAGCCGTTAAAATGGGTAAAAAAGAATGATGATAAGGGTCACTTGAAGAAATCTTTCTGGGAGACTTCACGTCAACAGCCACAACCACCCAAGAAGGAAGAATCTGCCTCTTCCAAAATATATAAAATACTGAAGGCTGTCAAAGATAAAAATCTACAACGAAGACTGAGGAAATCTGTTAATAAAGTTATCTATTCAAAAACTACTCATTCTGAGAATAATAATTTCTCAACAAGATCTTATAGAGAGGAGTTTAAATGTCCTCCATACTACTGACAACCAAAAGAATTCTGTCCTAATATGGGTCAATATCCATATTATGGAAGAAGACAGTCGGGGGAGCCTTCTGATAGTCTACATTTAAAAGGCTATAATCGAATATATGATGAACGAAGGCCCCGACAATGGTATCATGAATCTGGCCATTCAAAAGTACATTCCGATGTTGGTGGTCATCGGTATGTAACTCCGAAAGGACAGCAGGTTTGGGTTCCAAAAAGACCCAAATATCCTCGAGCTCAGAAAGATGATCTTGATCAACAAATCTATAAAGGGCGACTGAAATCTCATGTCCAGAAGTTGTCCCCTAATAAGGAGGCTTCTGTTGATGTGATTATGCCAAAAGAGGAAAGCTGTCATATCTATAAAGAATCCCCCGACTCTCCAGTCATACATTGGAAGCGGCGGTCCCAACTTGGAGAAGATCATGAGTTGGATGAAGATGATAATGAATATGATAATGATGAAGAAATAGAAGAGGGTATTGGTCCCATGGATGTTGAAGTTGTCCGAATGGTTGATCATATACCTGATCGAGCTAATCAACGATATACTCGTAGAAGTGCTGCACTGAATTTACAAAATGAAGAACAACTACGAGATGATCAAGAACAAGCAACAGCTGTGAATAGAGCTCCACAACTAGAAGAAGTTGAGGAAGAAGAAGCTGAAGAAATTGTAAAGAGGTTGCAAGCAGAAATGCAGTCTATGCAACAGAAGAAAGATCAGGAAATCCATCATTTAAATGCCCGTCTTGATAAGATGGGTAATATGATGAAACAGTTGTTTGGACAACTTGGCATGATGGCTACAACTAATCAACCACCTATAGCAAATTCTCAAGGGAATGTCCAAACTATTCCTGATGCATTGGCACCTCCTGACAGAAGAGCAGAAGAGTTACAAGAACCAACTTTGATAGCTTCTAAGGAAGACGAAATGGTCAGCAAATCTCAAATTGAGAATCTCACCAGTCAAAAGGTTAAAGCAGCTATTGCTTCTGAAGCTGTTGAAGCCTTGGTCGGAAAAGGCCGTCCATATCCGACAGAATATGACCAAGAGAAATATCCAAAGGGGTACATAGTGCCAAAGTTCAATTTATTTGACGCACTGCAAATCCTCGCCAACATCTAGTACAATTCAAAGCTACCTGTGGAAATACAGGAGGCAATGATGCTCTGTTACTACGTCAATTTGTCAGTAGTTTAACAGGTACAGCTTTTGAATGGTATGCTGAGTTACCCAACGACTCAGTGAGAACATTCGCCGAATTAGAGACGATGTTCATCAAAAGATTTGCCAGTGCAACAAAGAAGGTGACTATCGCTGACCTCGCTCTTGAGAAAAGGAAAAGAGGAATCAGTCACCAAGTACATTACTAGGTGGAGAAATCTCAGCATGAAATGCGAGCAATAACTCACTGAGAAACATGCTGTTGAGTTATTACTGGGAAACATAGATGATTATATGGCTCCATATCTGGCGATGGCTACAATCAATACGTTTCAGGAGTTACTTGATCGTGTAGCCAAATTTGAAAGGTTACCCAGGCCTAGAAGTGCTGGTTTCAACTACAACAATAATCCACCAGGGAAAGGAAAACAAATCAAGATCTATGATCCGAAAAGGGGTGAAATAAATGCTACATTCTCGTCTTCCTTGGAAAAGAAAGAAAAAGATGATTTAATGAATCCATCGAAGATATTGAAACAAATGAGAGAAAGGCAAAAGCCTCCTACCTTGCAGGAGAAAATTAATAAGACATATTCTTTCAAAAAAGAATGTACGGGAAAGATTTTTAGGTAAGCTCTAAAAATCGGTCTTCAATTGCCAGAATCTCGCCGACCAGAACAGGCTGGCATGACAGATGATCCAAATTACTGTCCGTATCATAGGATCATAAGTCACCCAATCGAAGACTGTTTCATATTCAAAGATTGGGTTGAAAGAAATTATCAGAATGGTGAACTTACACTTTCTAATAGTGTTCTTGTCAATCCTAAGAGGGAGAAACCAATGTTATCTCCTCTACTCCTTGTCAAAACACGGAGAATGAAAAAGGGAAAGCACCCCAGGAAGATGAAGGTGGTTGGGAGACCTTTATCTCAAAGAAAACTAAACAGATGATGAATGTCCTGTTGGCCATTGAAGGCATTCGTCGTAAAAGTGCTTTAGAATTGGAAGTTGATCCAAAACTTCTTTCTTCGAAAAACCCAGTGATAGGAGGGCCCAGTTCGAGTAAAAAGAAACCTTCAAAATATTTCAAAGACCAAATGGATAAGCGTAAGCCTGGATCAAAATCTCAGAAAAGAAAGAAGAAGAAATTAACAAAGCAGAACTCTGTAATACAAAAATACATTGACTCCATCGATGAATATCAGCAACCTCTAAGGCGTCCTGTCAAGTTAGAGGAATATATGGCTGATTTGTTTCTTGACTCGGAGTCAGAAAAGGAAGAGAGTATTCCAATTGAGACTTGCCGAGTCATAAATCAACGAGGTGGAAGAGCTGCTAGAGAACAATGCACCTCTTGCTATCTATAAAGCTGACACGAAAGTGCCTTCTAAGGAAGTACATCGTACACCAGCACCTTTCACCGACTCAGATGAAGACTTATATTTTCCCGATGAAGAAAGTGATCATAAGGGAAAGAACATGCCTAAAGAAAAATGTCCAAAACTCGGAAGCGGCTCAAACTCCGAGGAAGTTGATGATTTGAAAATCTTAAAGAATTCTCAAGCTGAAGCTAGATCATCTTCAGAGGTGACACAAATTCAGCTGAGAAGCGGAAAGCAGGTTCATCCACCTCAAAAGAAAACAAAGGATAATGAGAAGAATATCCAACTCAATGAAGCTGTTATTTCACAAGAGCCTCCTAAGCCCAAGGTGACTAGTTCAAATGTGGATTACAACATATTATCTCATCTCTGCAAACTACCTGCACTGTTGAGTGTCTACGACGCGCTTCTGATGTCTAAGAACCTTCGGGAAACACTCATTAAAGCTTTGCAAAATCCTGAGCAGTATGAGGCATTCTTTGCTGAGCAAAATTTGAAAGAAGCTTTGCATACCCAGAATACTGCTACAATCACATTCTGTGATAGTGATATGCTCCTAGGAACTGTAGATCATAATCGACCATTATATGTTACGCCGGAGAGTAATAATATTGAAATAAATAGATTTTTGATTGATTCAGGTTCCTCTGTTAATCTAATGAGCCTCAAAACACTCAAAGGATTGGCCTTGGATGTCCAGTATTTGAATAGAAGCACAGTGTTTCTACAAGGATTCAATGAACAAGGGCAAAGAACCCTGGGATCTTTAGTTTTGCCTTTGAACTTTGGAGAACTTAATACAGAGGCAACATTCCATATAATTGATGCTAACACATCATACAAAGCACTTCTTGGAAGACCATGGCTCCATGAGTATGGTATAGTGCCTTCAACACTTTATCAATGCATGAAATACATTCGAGATAATGAAGAATATCGCATTGATGGTGATGAACAACCATTCTTGGTGCACGAAGTCAAAATCTACGATGACGCCAAGTACTTTATAGTTCAAAAGTCAAATGGCAATGAGCTTTCAAAAATTCAGTCTCTTACACTGGACAAGAAAAAGCTAAAAGATAAAAACAAGAATCAATCAAAACAAATTTGCTCAGTGCCTCATCTCGGTAGTGATTCCGAAGAGGATGATATCTCTACAACTTTCAAACCCTTGATCATAGGGAAAAGAAAGAATGAAGTATCAGCTGTCCCTTTTGATTATGAAGCTAATCACACAAACAAGGTACGTTGTTCAAGTAAAACGACCATCGAAGGAGAAGAAGAATTTTTGTATCAGCCTAAGGGTACTACAGAATCTCAAGAGGAAGGGGACCCAGGACCCAATTCCATATCTAAGAAATTGCAGAAAGTATCAATTTCAATGATAAGGGTATCTGAAGAACAAATATCTACAGACATCATCAAAATAGTGCCTATGCCAACGGCACATTCCAAAACATTGACTACCTCGCCAAATACAAACATAGAAATGTTAAAAACTTTTTATGTCCCTCCCAAAAGAGGTCTCAATGAGCGTGGATCCATTTTCTATGAATCAAGAGTAATACCGCAACATATTACTCATGAAATAGAAAATGAAGATGAATGGGATGATGAAGATATGTGGATAATCATTCCTCAATATCCTTCACCCATTATGAGAAAACTGATAGAAAGAAGAATCTTTTTCGTGCAAACAAACAAACGAGCTCGTTATTTCAGAGAACTCTGGCACAATGAGCATGCACAAAAACCTATTGGTCATGGCTTATCTACAACATGGGGTCTTGGATATGCTCGACATTCACACCTCACACGAGCATCATCCTATCATTATCTTGAATACCCTCAACATCCACGTCTTACATATGCAACCTCCTATAATGTTACAGACAAGGAGGAGAGACTGTCGGAGTCTGAAAATCAAATTGAAGATCTAATAGTAGATCTAAAAGAAGCTCCAAAAGAATTCGAAGAAGGTGGCCAAGCTACTGTGGATGAGCTCAAAGAAATAAACTTGGGTACTGAAGAAGATCCAAAACCTACATTCATCAGCTCTGATCTCTCGCAAGACAAGACAGAGGAGCTAAGAATGTTACTTCTCGAATATAAAAACTGTTTCGCATGGAACTACACTGAAATGCCTGGTTTATCACCAGAGGTGGCAGTGCATAAACTCTCCATCGATACAAAAATACCGCCTGTTAAGCAAACACCCAGGTGAATGCAACTTGAAATTGAAGAACAAGTCATTGCTGAAACCAAGAAGCTTATTGAAGCTGGTTTTATTCGAGAAGAGAAGTATACTATCTGGATCGCTAATATCGTTCCAGTGAAGAAGAATAATGGTCAAATTCGTGTCTGTATAGACTACCGGGATTTGAACAAAGCATGCCCAAAAGATGATTTTCCACTGCCTAATGCAGAACTTATGGTCGATAACACTTCGAATCATGACATGTTCTCATTCATGGATGGATCATCGGGTTATAATCAAATCAAAATGGATCCGGAGGATGAAAAACATACCTCATTTCGAACTCCCATGGGCATATATTGCTACAAAGTAATGCCATTCGGTTTGAAGAATGCTGGAGCTACTTACCAAAGAGCGATGACTCGAATCTTTGATGATCTTATCCATAAGCATGTAGAATGTTATGTGGATGATTTGGTTGTAAAAAGCAAAAATCAATATGAACATGTAAATGATCTCAAAATTGTATTCGAAAGAATTCGCAAATTCAATTTGAAAATGAATCCGCTTAAATGTGTTTTTGGTGTGTCATCCGGTAAATTTCTCGGATTTATTGTACGTCATAGAGGGATCGAAATTGATCCTGATAAAATTCAAGCAATAGTGGAAATGCCACCTCCAAAAAATCTAAGACAACTTCGTTCATTACAAGGAAGATTGGCATATATCCGAAGATTTATATCTAATCTCTCGGGTAGATGTCATCCCTTTTCACGATTGATGAAGAAAGATACTCCTTTCGTGTGGGACGATGCTTGTCAAGAGGCATTTAATAGTATAAAACAATATCTATTGAATCCTCCAATCCTTGCTGCCCCAATCCCAATGAAACCCCTAATCCTATATACAGCTACTTTTGAAGAATCGCTCGGAGCATTGCTAGCACAAACAAATGAAGATGGCAAAGAAAATGCCCTTTATTATATCAGTCGACGATTAATAGGAGCAGAATCTAAATATTCACCAATTGAAAGCAATGCTTAGCATTGATCTTTGCCACTCAAAAACTGCGGCATTATATGTTATCCCATAAAATCACTTTAATATCTAAAGTTGATCCATTAAAATTTCTAATGACTAGACCCACTCTCACTGGTCGTCTAACTAAATGGACTGTCTTGCTAATGCAATTTGACATAACATATATGCCACAAAAAGCGGTGAAAGGACAAGCTCTAGCTGATTTTTTAGCAGCCCATCCTCTACCTGCAGGTTCTCCACTCAACGATGAATTGCCAGATGAGCAAACACTTGAAGTGGATGAAAAAGAAAATCTGCAAGAATGGGAGCTCTATTTCGATGGAGCTTCATCAATAAAACCATTCAAGCCACCTAAATTCCCAACAATCCAAGTAGGCATCGGCCTTATATTCATTACACCGCAAAAAGGAATACTCCGATATTCCTATAACTTAACAGAGCCTCGCACTAATAATGAGGCCGAATATGAAGCCTTAATAGCAGGCCTTGACTTGGCGATTAATATGAAAATAGAGAAACTCCATATATATGGAGATTCTCAACTCATAATCAAACAAATAATAGGTACTTTCAAAATCAATAAGCCTGAATTAATCTCTTATCATGAGTATGCTCTAAAACTCCTACGACAAATTCCTGAGGTAACTCTCACAAGGATTACACGTAGTGAAAATGGTAAAGCCGATGCGCTAGCAAAGCTAGCTAAAGAACTAGCAAATCCACAAAATGATCCAATTCTCATAACTATTCAAAACAAGCATACATTAAATCCAGCTATCATACAAGATGATGAAGGAAAAGAAATGCAAGAAAGCCTAGTCATATCTGATGAAAATGACTGGAGAGATCCATTCATCAGATATTTCAAAGAAGGGAGATTACCCGAAAATAAATCCACAGCTTCTCAAATAGCACGAAGAGCACTAAGATATGCTTTTGTGAATGATACATTATATTGTAGATCATTTGATCAAATGTGGCTACGATGTTTAGGTCCCGATGAATCCCAAAAAGTTATAAGTGAAGTTCATGAAGGATTGTGTGGTGCACACCAATCTGGACTCAAAATAAAAATCAAAATCAAACGTATGGGATACTATTGGCCAAGTATGGTTCAAGATTGCATCTACCATGCTAAAAAGTGCCATCAATGTCAAGTGCATGGAGATATCATGCATCGACCTCCGAATCCGCTACACCCTACAGTAGCATCATGGCCATTTGAAAGCTGGGGTACTGATATAATAGGTCCTATAGAACCACCATTTTCTTTAGGACATCGGTTCATCCTAGCAGCCACTGACTATTTCTCAAAATGGGCTGAAGCAATTCCCTTACGAGAAGTTAAAGCGGACAATGTGATGAAATTCTTTCGAGATAACATTGTCTATCGATTTGGAGTGCCACGTCGAATTATATCAGACAATGGTACCGCCTTTAAAAGTACCAAAATTTATCGATTTATAGAACGTCATAAGATAGACTGGCGTTATTCATCGATATATAACCCAATATATAACCCAAGAGCTAATGGTTTGGCCGAAGCATTTAACAAGACTTTGGTTAAACTACTCAAGAAAATTCTCTCTAAAAATAAAAGAGAGTGGCACGATAAATTGACGGAAGCTCTCTGGGCATATCGTACCACTTATAAAACTGCAACGCAGGCCACCCCATATTCGCTAGTTTTCGGAACCGAGGTAATATTACCTCTTGAGGTTGAATTGCCATCTCTTCGTATTGCTGTTCAATACAAATTAACCAAAGAAGAAAATGATCTTCTACGACTTGAAGAACTTGAAGCTCTTGATGAAGTTAGACTTCAGGCTCAGCAAAGTTTAGAGTCCTACAAAGCAAGAATGACTAGGGCACATGATAGAATGGTTCGTCCTAGAAGCTTCAAAGAAGGTGAACTTGTTCTAGTTCGCCGAAGACCTATAATCCCTCACCGTCGCCTTGGCGGTAAATTTGATCCAATATGGGAAGGACCCTTCATCATTGAAATAGTGTATGAAGGAGGTGCCTATCAACTCATAGATCTAAATGGGCAAAGGCTCATGCCACCAATTAATGGTCAATATTTGAAGAAATATCATACATAAAAATATTATGTATAAAAATCTGCCTATCAGACAAAAAAGTCATCTAAATTCCCTCCTGAAAGACAGGAGGCAATTTTTATATTCTCCTGTAATGGGAAAAATGAAATTCACTCCCTCCTGAAAGATAGGAGGCAATTTTTATATTCTCCTATAATGGGAGAAATGAAATTCACTTCCCTCCTGAAGACAGGAGGCAATTTTTATATTTTTCCTACAATGCAGGAAGCAAGTTCAATCCCCTCATGAAAAGTCAAGAGACAATTTTATCCCATTTAGTAAATAAAATGAGTGAAGTTGAAATCTTTATGCTCATAAATCTAAGGGTCGAGCTAAAATCCATAAAGTTCAATAAGCCTAAGGGCCGAACTTTGCAAATCTTATATGCTCATAAACTTAAGGGTAGAGCTAAACCCACGAGGTTCAATAAGCCTAAAGGTCAAACCTCCGAAATCTTCTAAGCTCATAAACCTAAAGGTCGAGCTAAATCCCTGAAGTTCAACAAACCAAAGGGTCGAACTTTATAAATTTCATATGCTCATAAACCTAAGGGTCGAGCTAAATCTACAAAGTTCAACAAGCCTAAGGGACGAACTTTGAAATATTTATGCTCATAAACCTAAAGGTTGAGCTAAATCCACAAAGTACAATAAGCCTAAGGGCCGAACTTTAAAGTCTTATACGCTCATAAACCTAAAGGTCGAGCTAAATCCACAAAGTTCAATAAGCCTAAGGGCCGAACTTTAAAGTCTTATACGCTCATAAACCTAAAGGTCGAGCTAAATCCATAAAGTTCAACAAGCCTAAGGGTCGAACTTTAAAAATCTTAATGCTCATAAACCTAAGGGTCGAGCTAAGTACACAAGGTTCAATAAGCCTAATGGCCACCTAAGGGTTGAGCTATTTTTCATCAACATATTTAAAGGATTGAAATCATATGATAAAAAAATTAAAACGAATTCATTGTGTGAAAGTCACACAACAAATTCGTTGGGAGGCAATTTGTTGACTGTATAAAAATATATACCAAAAAAAAATAAAAATCAAAACAACCGACATACCTCCGAGCCGGCCCCATCTCGCCAAAACGACGCACCTCTTCGGAGGCACCGACAATACAAAGCGTTAGAAAAGAAGGAATCACGAGAAAAAAAAGCTTACGCTCGTTCGTTTCGCTCCTTCGACTCCATCGTTACTGTCCGACTTCGTTGCTTTTAGAGGAGTCTAGGGTCGGCCTTTCATCTTCTCCCTTCGTCGCTGCAGTTCGATCCCGTCGCATCACAGGAAGCAAGGAGGTTGCACGCACCGCTTCTCCGACTCCCCATCGCCGTTCGACTTTGCTCTTCGGCTCCTTCGGTGTCGTCCGACTTCGTTCCTTTGCAAGAGGTACAAAAATTGCAAGTGTCGATCCTTCGGCTTCTCCCTTGCTGCCCGACGTCCCTTTTCGCAGGAGGTATAGGAATTCCACGATTGCTTCTTTGGCCCCTCCTCACGACTCCAGCCGGCCAAACCCGACACCCGTGCGTGTCTTCCGCCTCCGACCATGCCCGATCGGGCTCTACCCGATCCCTCTCTTATATTATATTATATGTAATATATAATAATATAATTATTATATATTATATTATAATATATTGTTATAAATATAATTAAAATGATATTATATTTCAAAAATATGTTTATATAAAAAAAGAGGATTTCAGCAGGTGTCGAAGACCATACGCCGTCGATCTTTGATCCGAGTATGATGGTTTAATTGTCGAAGACCATACGCCGTCGATCTTTGATCCGGGTATGATGGTTTAATTATTGAAGACCTCGCGTCGTCGATCTTTGATCCGGGAGGGAAGAATTACGACAGTGCCGTCCCGATTTCTCCCTCGGTGGGGAGGAGACGCCGGGAGGCTGCCGAAATTTTTTCGAAAATTCTAGACTTAGCAAACTTTGAAATAACACGGACCTAAAAAAAAATTAAAATTGGAGAGCAATCAAATGATGAATATTAATTAATCAATTGATTAATACAAAATTTATTAATGGACTAATTTTAATTAATCAAAATTATTCAAAATTAATTGATTAATTAAATTATATAAAATATAAGAGTTATTTAAAATATAAAATTATTTTTAAAAATTTAAGAGCAAATTAAAATTCAAGAGCATTTTTATTGACTAATTAGAACAACTATAAAAAAAAAATGCATTGAATAAAATGAAAAAAGGAAGAAAGAATGTTGTCCACTATTTGACATATACATGCTCTCAAACTCTCCAAAATCCTCTCCAAATAATAACTCTCAAATTAATTGTACAACCTCTCCAAACAACTCAGAAATTTTCAAACTCCTTTGCATGCTCTTTAAGGCTCCCCTGTAAAAGCTCCTACAACTACTTGTGGACCCTATCCTCTGCAATTGCAAGCCCCAATTACTGCAACAACTGGTTACAAACACCTACAAACGGACATATGAGTAGTCAGTGCATCATAAATAAATTGAATTAATCCAACTATTGCAGGCAGAGCAAAGTACTGAAAATCAAAAAAGCCAAGTACGAAAAAGCTAGTAGTGTAACAATGTTGAAAAGATGGGTAAAAAAAAATGAACTACTGTAGTAAGGGAAAAAGACTACAAGTACAAATCAAAACAACTAAAACACTGACATTAGTGTCAAAATTCCAAAGTATCAAAATCACAAAATCAAATCAACTCAACAAACAAACAATCAAATTCAAACTTTTGGGCAGCCTGATTTATAAGAATCAGGTTGTAAGACCCACTAACGGGCTACTTTTTACGAAAGTTATAAGTCCCAATACTTGGGTTACTTTCTATAAAAATTATAAATCCCAATCTAAATTTAAATCTTTGGGCAGCCTCGTTCATAGGAACTTGGTTGTAAGACCCACTATCCGACAACTTTCATAGGAAAGTCATAAGCCCGACCTTAGGGGAAAGTTTTAGGTAGAAATTGACCTAACCCCTAAACCAAATTAAAACCTCCGGCCACTTCTAATAGAAGTCGTAAGTCCGACATTTGAGGGAAATGTTTAGGTGATAACACAAACCTAAACCCCTCACCCGGGCATCCTAGTCTAAAGGGACTAGGTTGTAAGACCCATAACTCGGGCCGCTTAGCTTACAGGGCTAGGTCGTAAGACCCACCGTTAGGCAACTTCTAAGGAAGCCATAAGACCTATCCAACTGAAATTCTTCGGGCAACTCCTAATTGGAGCCGTAAGCCCCAAACTAAACAAACTATCCGAGCAACTCCTAATTGGAGCTGTAAGCCCCAAACTAAATAAATTAACGGGCAACTCCTAATTGGAGCCGTAAGCCCCAAACTAAACAAACTATCTGGGCAACTCCTAATTGGAGCCGTAAGCCCCAAACTAAACTAAATTAAATTAAAATCCACACCTAACCACTTCAGTCTATTCGGGATCCCTGAGAGGAGGCAACCCATGACTGCTAATCAGATTCCCTGAACACTACGATCAATGATTGTTAGTGTTGATAGACTGAAATCTACGGTATACCCGGGACGACGAAACCATGGGATCTTGATCGGGTTTACCTTCATCTTCCCCACAATTGAGACTAAAAATATCTAAAATTTATTCATCCTTAATCGAGAGTTCTCTCTTACATAGTAAGAGGGGTAATTAACTATGAGTGCTTGCGCTCATAGGAAGTAAGAACCCCAGATCTATAAACCCTGACACTATCCTCAGGGGAAATCTGGTTAATTTCAATCTGACTTAAGGGAAATGGAATCCTACAGCTACAAAGCGGGATTCGCGCACTCGTGCCATTTTTCTTGAGCCAACAATAGATGATCAGACGGAGGTGGTAAATTACAACGTCGAGACTTGTCTTCGTTGCTTTGTATCAGATACACCAAAGATGTGGGCCAAATGATTAGCTTGGGCGAAATGATTAGCCTGGGCGAAATGTTGGTATAACACTTTATATCATACAGCAACCCATACAACACTATTTAAAATTCCATATGGGAGGGATCCACCTCATCTGATATTTTATGGGCATGGCAATACACCAGTGTCATTAGTGGAGCTTTACTTGGGAGAAAGAGATCAGATTTTTGCAGAATTGAAGGAACTTATACAGAGAGCACAACAAATCATGAAGAAGCAGACAGATGGACATATGAGAGATGTGCAATTTAAAGTTGGGGACATGGTTTATTTGAAGATCCGACCTTACAGATAGAGGACTTTGGCTCGACAAATGAATGAGAAGCTCTCTCCCCTCTACTTTGGGCCCTACGAGGTAGTGGAGCGGATTGGCTTAGTAGCATATCGCCTACGATTGCAACCGACTTCAGTCATCCAACCCGTATTTCATGTATCACAATTGAGTCAAGCCATTAAAATCACACACCCTTGCCCGCATTATCTGCCACACTGTCATAGGATATGGATGTGATATTAGAACCATTGGAGAAGAAAGGGGTGCACCAATAAGACAAGTGGGATCAAGGTCAAGTGGAAGGATTTACCAAAATATGAGTGTTTATGGGAGCCCTACAATATTATTCAGAAGCAATTTCCCTTTTTCCACTTTGTGGACAATGTGACTTTTGAGGAGGGGAGTATTGATGTAGCTAACAACAACAGTCCAGCTGCCCAGGACCTCCTTTATCACTTATAGTAGAAGAGTCTTTGGGAGAAAACTCTTTGGGAAATATGTAAGTTTTGAGAGTTTAAGGGGGGAGATTATGGAGGGTTAGAGTTTTTATGTTAAGTTTTGAATTTCTGCAGCAGTTTTTATGAGGTGTTTGGGTTCCTAGTAGCTACTAGGAATTGTGGGAGAGACAATTCACCTCTCGAACAGTGAATCAACTTATATCTTGCCTTCTTTGCTTGGGAATTAGTAAAATAGCTTTCTGTGTTATTTATGGATCTATTTGAAGTTAGTGTTTTTTTTTTTATTGTTGTGTGCTATTTTGATCATCAAGTTCTATCAGAATATTCAACAAAGATGGTTGATATATTGTTCTAAGCTTTTTAATGAAGATTGTGAGAATACGATTGACTTTAGTGACCTTAGCACTCTAAATGAAAATAATGATTTTTATTTTTATCGACGTATTAGTAAAATCAAAGTTAGAGATGCGTTAAAGAAAATGAAGTGTGGAAATACTAGTGGACTTGATGATATTCCAATGAGCTGTGGAAATGCTTAGGAGATAAAGGAATTTATTGGATTACTAAACTTTTTAAACATTATTTTGAAGACTAAAAAGATGTCAGATGAGTGGAGACTGAGTGTGTTGATTTCTATTTTTAAGAATAATGGTGATGCACAAAATTGTGCAAATTATAGAGGAATTAAGTTGATGTGTCATACTTTAAAACTTTGGGAGAGAGTTATGAAGCATAGGTTACTATGTAATGCTAATGTTTCTCAAAATCAATTGGGATTCATGCCGGGTAGGTCTACTCTGGAAGCTATTCATTTATTGAGAGGGTTGATGGAGAAGTTTAGAGAGACTAAGGCTGATTTATATATGATATCTATTGATTTAGAGAAAACATATGATAAAGTTCCAAGAGAAGTGCTATGGAGAGTTCTAGAAAAGAAAGAGGTTAATAATGCTTATATTCAAGTCATTAGGGATATGTATGCTGGAGCTGTTACTTGTGTTCAAACACAAGGTGGTTTGACCAAGTATTTCTATATTTCTGTTAGATACTTGGATTACATCAAGGATCAGCCTTAAGCCCTTATCTTTTTTACTTTAGTCAGGGATGTTCTCACTATACATTTGCAAGAGGATGTACCTTGGTGTATGGTTTTTGCTGATGATATTCTTCTTGTTGATAAGATTAAACAGGGAGTTGAAGGTAAATTCGAATTATGGAGGTCAATTTTAGAGTCAAAAGGTTTTCGGTTGAGTAGATCTAAAAAACCAAATGCATGAAGTGTAATTTTAGTAGTAATATATCTAGTGGGGGGCATGGTTTAAAATTGCGCAATATGAGGCTCGCCTTTGCGCAATTCCAGTAAAAAACGCCTCGATGCTTACGCCTCGAGTTTTTTTTATGAGGCTTGCGCCTCAACTTGGTTGAGGCCCGCCTCGCCTCACTGGCATGAGGCTTACGCCTCACGCTATATATATTAAAACTTACATAAATCTTGAAGTAAATGCCCGACATTGGACTCTATAGGAGAGGAGGAAGGGGAGAGAGCAGTTCATCATAATGATGATTCAAATGAAGAACCCCTTAGTGATGACAGTGTTGATGACTTATGAGTTCTTATGTGATATGTCATTTCTATTTATTTTTGGAAATTGGAATTATATGTTAATGAAAAGAATACTGAGATTTGGGAAAGATAGAATTTTAAGTTGAACTATATTTCATGTTGTCTTATTATTGGGATATTTTGATTTCACTTAATATCTTATGTTTTTTTATGTTTTATATTATTCACTTATTAGTATATAAAAAATTTATCATTTTATGTTTACGCAATCTTTTGATTTTGAGGCTTACGCCTCAAAACGCCTTGAGACTTATGCCTCGCCTCACGAATGAAAAACGCCTCAATACCCGAATACGCAATTTTAAACATTGGTGGGGGGTTTGTGACTTTCTTCGATCTATTCCTTAATAAGTGTGCTTGTTTTAGATATATTGGGTCTATTATTCAGAGTGATGGTGAAATAGATGGAGATATTATTAATAGAATTCAAGTTGGATGGTTGAAGTGGATGAATGCTTCGGATTTGTTTTGTGATAAAAAAGTACCACTCAATCTTAAGGGAAAATTTTATAAGATGGTGGTGAGACCAGTAATGCTTTATAACATAGAATGTTGGTCATTAAAAGTGAAGCATAATATTCAGTTAAGTGTTGCTGAGATGAGGATGCTCAGGTGGATGAGTGGACTTACTCTTAGAGACAGGATACGAAACAAGCATATCTAGGAAAATGTTGGAGTAGTTCCCGTGACAGATAAGATTATAGAGAGTCACCCTAGATGGTTTGGTCATATAAAACATTGGCCTTTCGATGACCCTGTTAGAAGAGTAGATGTATTAGATTTGGCCTATGTTAAGAAAGATAGAGGTATACCTAAAACGACTTGGTTAGAAAATATTAGAAATGACATTTCTTTATTAGATTTAAATGAGAATTGAACTATTAACATGACACAATGGAGAAAAAGGATTTATGTAGTCGACCCCATGTAGTGGGATAAAGGCTTGATGTTGTTGTTGGTTCCTTCTTTCTCATATCTAATTTGATTCATGATCCACTAA
Organism: Dendrobium huoshanense; assembly: GCA_016618105.1. NCBI lineage: Eukaryota > Viridiplantae > Streptophyta > Magnoliopsida > Asparagales > Orchidaceae > Dendrobium > Dendrobium huoshanense. The sequence goes on along the minus strand of CM028342.1, from coordinate 60,727,695 downwards.
TCATAATGGAGGGTTCCTACCTACATGATTGAGAGAATCATTATGTAGGGTTGACGGTCAATTTGATGTGGGAGAGGCATGAGTGAAGTCAGATCTTGTGATGTATTGATTTGTAATGAGTTGGACTGTTTATCTGAGCGTCCCGAGACTCCAAGTCAGTTCCTTTTTGTCTCTTTCGCTTACAAGACTTTCGTCTTTGGGCATACAATGGTTAGATGCGTATAATGAGTTATGAGTGTTTTTTAAGGACCTTTATTTCTTTGATGTTGCAATTCGTTCACTTTTTTGTTTGCCATAATTGGTGCGTGTTCTTGCATTGATATTTTTCAAATTTTTGTATGATTGGTAAGGTTTTTTTTTTTTTTTTTGTTTGGTAATATGGCAAGTTGTAAATTGTATATTAGGTTTACGAAAGTAATGAATTCACATGTATAAGAATCTATATTTGTGCTTATGCATTTTCAATGTTATCTCTTTACTGGTGCATTCTTATGGTGCGTACTTACCTACTTGTGCATGCTTATATATTTATGTCACCAGATTAATCATGGCACAATGATTTTATCATGTATGTTTCAATAACAAACTAGTAATTAAGATTGACATTATAATGATATGAAATTATAAATGTTACAAAAAAAAGCGTGCCATTGATTATTTCCCTAAAGCCCAAGGACAAGGCGGCACTTCCATGAAGATGTTAAATGGCCATGTGCCCAAATTGCCATCCCTATTTTCCTTTTAAACATTTGTCTTCCTTATCTAAATCGCAATCCATATCCAAATTCTTATCTGATAAGGTTTTACTGTGTAGGTATTTCCTATGTTTTAATGTTAATCTTTATTGCATGTTATTTTCATGTTGGTTGTGATGAATATGTTGTGAGAATAGATTGGCTTAGTGAAAGATCTCTTGAAATGCATGGATTTCTTATCCAGTTATGCAAATATTTATTTCCTTCTGCTTTTCTCAGGGCACAGCTTATTCCAACACCTTTCTTTGCTGATGAAACGGCTGCTCTGCCTGCTATTGAGAACTACATTGATTCTCATCCTTTGGATTCATCTGGAAGTCAGATGATGGATTACTGTCATAACATAAATGCTGATGCTGTTAGAAGTTCCAAACTTTCTAATGGTTCTCAGAATGATGGAGGCGAAACTGATACTGGCAATGTTGATAATTCAGAGAATAGAATGGATCTCACTGAGGATCTTTTGCATCTGGTATGCTCTGACTAACTACCTTGTGTAGCCTTTACTGTTTAGTAACAAAGTATTCATGTTTAGAAAGTCTTTAAGTGCAGGTTTTCTCTTTTTTAAGCCAGAGGGATCTCTGCAAAGCTGGTGCAACTTGCAAACAGTGGCAGGCTGCAAGTATGCATGAGAATTTTTGGAGTTGTTTAAATTTGGAAGATGCAGAAGTCACTCTGGAAAATTGTATGCTTCCTACTTGTCATTCTTATTTTTATGAAGTACTACTGTTGTTGGTATTATTATTTGAGTGATGATGAAGATTATTGTTGACTATTGTTCAAGCTTAACCATGAGTTGGTGATTTATTGCTCAGTAGACAGCGTGATATCGTTGCTAAAGCATTATGTTGACTTGACAAATGAATGAGAGTATTGCAAATAAAGTTAAAGATTATGGCCTGAACGTTCATTTATTTTGTTTGACCGAGGTGTTTGAACACCTTAAAATTCTGTACTTTGCTGCAGTAGTTCCTTCCCTGCACATATTGTTAGAAGCACCATTTTTATAAGTTGGCCTGGCATATTTTATTGAGAAAATCTATGGCCCTATCTGTTCTAATTATTAGCAATATGCGTGCATTATGATAAGATATGTAATGAATATCGTAGTTAAGATTTTACATGCTACATATATTTTTATGCCTAAGTTGTAGCTGGCATTTACTGATTAGATGAGTATGACTTGATTGTATTAGTTATTTCCATAATGAAGACTGTCTTATTGTTATCTGATCTAGGTGATTCTGGAGTAAACTATTCTACCAACTGCCTCTATTTTTGTTGTTTTTGGATGCTACAATACAACAACAACATCATCAAGCCTTTGTCCCACTACGTGCAGTCGGCTACATGAATCCTTTTTCCCCATTGTGTCCTATTAAAAGTAAAATTCTCGTTTAAATCTAATAAAGAAAGATCATTTGTAATATTTTATAACCAAGTCTTTTTAGGTCTACCCCTACCTTTCTTAACATAAGTTAAATCTAATACCTCTACTTTTCTAACTGGGTCATCGGAAGGCCGCCGTTTTATGTGACCAAACCATCTAAGGCGACTCTCTCTAATCTTATCTTCCACTGGCACTACTCCAACCTTTTCACGTATATGCTCATTTCGTATCCTATCTCTAAAGGTAAAGCCACTCATCCACCTGAGCATCCTCATCTCTGCAACGACTAACTTAGTATTATGCTTCTCTTTTAATGGTCAACATTCAACACCATAAAGCATTGCAGGTCTCACCACCATCTTATAGAATTTTCCTTTTAAGTTTGAGGGGGACTTTTCTATCACACAACAAGCCCGATGCATTCCTCCACTTCAGCCATCCAACTTGAATTCTGCTGATAATATCCTCATCTATTTCACGATTGCTCTGAACAATAGATCAAAGATATAAAAAATGTGTACTCTTATTACTGATTTGATTGCCTAAAGTCACACGCCCCTCACTAGGTCTATTACTTCTAAAATTATACTTCATATATTCTGTTTTAGATCTACTCAAGAGAAAACCTTTAGACTCTAAGGTTGACGTCCATAATTCAAGTTTACCTTCAACTCCCTCTTTAGTCTTATCAACAAGAAGAATATCATCAGCAAAAAGCATACACCAAGGTACATCCTCTTGCAAATGTCTAGTGAGAACCTCTGTTTAAAATTGCACGCGCCTCTGCGCAATTTTCCCCAAAAACGCCTCGAGGCTTACGCAATTTTCATCTTGACAGAGGCTTACGCCTCACCGGGCTGAGGCGTGCCTCAATTGCACAATTATGGGTGAGGCGTACGTCCCTCATCAAAGCGGTCCCACCTACTTAAAATGAACCATTTTCTTCCCTTCAACCCGTTCGGCTCCAGTTTTCCTGAAAAATTCCCTCCCGCAGGTTCTGTTCGCGAACCAGAAGGGCTCCCGCACGCTCGGTCTCCCTTCCCGCCGCCTCTCCGCCGCGCCGCCTCTCTCCGGCGAACTTGAAGTGTCCGGCCATCCTCTAGAAGAATTCCACAATCGATTTTTAGTTTTTTTTAGTTTTTGGTTAGATTTTTCAAGTGAAAGAAAATCTAGGGTTTTTGATTTTTTGAATTTTTTTGTATGTTTTTGGATTTTTGCATTAGGGAACATGGTTAGAGGTGAGGAAAAGGCGAATACGTCATTGCGGCGTGACCTTTCTTGGAAATATAGTGTGCAAGTTGACGTAGGAGGCGGCGAGAAGACGTATGAGTATTTAAAATGCAATTTTTGTGAGAAAGTGGTGAAGGGCGAAGTAACCCGCATGAAGGAACACTTATCATGCACTCATAAGAACGTAGCACCGTGTGCAAAAGTGCCGGACAAGGTGAAGGATGAAATAATTGCTTACATGAAAAAATTACCACGGCAAAACACTTACAACAGGAGCAATTTGATGAAAGGGTCGAACATGGTGCTTACTTCGGGAGCGAGAGTGGAAAGGGCTCTTCCTCCACTATACATAATAGAGGTGCACGGGGTCCTATGGATCAGTATATAACTAATCCAGGAGAGGATAGAGGACAAGCAGATATGATTCCTGCGGCTGGTACCGGGGAGGGTCGACGACAGGTTTGCAAGAATATTGTGAGGTTTTTTTTTTAAAATGCCATACCATTTAATGTTGCGACATCGTCTGTCTACTTCAATATGCTGCGGTCTGTAAGATTGTATGGGAGAGGGTTGAAGGCACCATCCATGTACGAGTTGTGAACATGAATTTTGAAGGAGGAGCTGCAGAACACAGAGCGAAATATTGATGAGATTAAATGGACATGGATTGAGACTAGTGTTACCATTATGTCAGATGGATGGTCTGACATGAAGAGACTAGTGTTACCATTATGCAGAACACATGAATTTTGAAGGAGGAGCTTGATTAACATCATTGTCAACAATCCCTACGGCACGGTGTTTTTACGATCAGTTGAAGCTTCAGATGTTGATGGAGAAGAGGACACGCCAATATTGGATCCCCTGTGCAGCAAATCTACAGGTTTGCCACATCTTATTTGACACTACAGAGCCTGTTGGATGTGAGACAACCTTTGGAAGCAATATTTACATCAACAGAATGGCTTAACTTTGCGTGGGGGAAGAACAATGAGGGGAAGGAAATAAGAAAAATAATTCTAAATGACAAATTTTGGGCTACTGTGACCTATGCCATATTGAGCACGAGACCCTTAGTGCAAGTACTACGCTTAGTGGATGCCGAGAAGAAACCAGCCATGGTTTTATTTATAATGCTATGGATGTGGCAAAAGAGTTGATTGCATACAACTTGGGAGTAGAGGAGGCAAGTTATAGATAGATTTGGGATATCATTGATGCTCGATGGGAGGTACAGTTACACCGTCATCTACATGCAGCGGCATATTATCTTAATGCTCAATTTCAATATTCAGAGAGGAAATCTTCAAACCCAGAGGCGAAGCTTGGTCTGTATCATTGCATGGAACGACTAATACCAGAGCAGACAGATAGGGAGCTTGCAAATTTACAACTTGTTCTATTTCGGAATAAAGAGGGTTTTTTTGGTCTACATGCAGCAAAATCAACGATTGCCAAACGATCTCCAGGTATAGTTATTTTGGTAAATGCAAGACACTATTCAGTTTTGATTATCATTTTTCTTCTTGAAAATAGTTGAATGGTGGATCCAATTTGGTGATTCCACCCTTGAGTTACAGAGTTTTGTTGTAAGAGTTTTGGGCCTCACTTGTTCTTCTTCTTGGTGTAAGCGAAACTGAAGTACATATAGTCAAGTGCAAATAAATAGAAGAAATCGGCTATAATCACTCAGAATGAACTCCCTTGTATATATTATGCATAACAAGAGGTTAAGAGATAGGAGGGTGAGGAATAAGGGGTTGAAGGATGATGAGGATCTGTTGGTGTGTGATGATGTGTTATCTGATAATGAGTGGTTTATAGATGATGAGACAGATTTGCCATTATCAGACTTACAGCTAGAGGATCTAAGTGTGGATGTCTTGAGGGGCGAAGCAGATCAAGTGGGCACATCCACTGATACCACACTACACACATCAACTAGTTATGCAGCACAACAATCAAGTAAAGGTATTCCACAACTTCTTATATGCTATTGCATTATATTTATATCAAGTGAGCAATTAATATTGTAATGAATTAATGATCATTCTTATTGAATAGGGGAAGAGAAAAATGTGTCATATTGAAGATGATGAAGATATGACATTCATAGATACAATTGGAGAAGTAGATTCCCTTGTAGACCCATTTAGTGATGGGATATGATTAAATTTTATATGTTCTTTGTACTTTAAGAGTTTTGTTAAACTAATATTGTGTGATTTTGTACTTTGGGACATGATTTTATTGCATCTATTTTCTTACTTTTCACTATTTTCATATATCATTTAGATGTTTTTATTATATGATAGAATCTAGTTATTATTTACCTGCTAAAACCCTTAAATTCTCATTTACGCAATTCTGCATCCGTGAGGCTTACGCCTCACACCGTCTCAAGGCTTACGCCTCACCTCACGGACGAAAATCGCCTCGAGGCTTAATTACGCAATTTTAAACCTTGGTGAGAACATCAATGACTAAAGCAAAAAAGATATGAGCTTAAGGCTGATCCTTAATGTAATCCAACCGAAATAGGAAAATACTTGGTCAAACCAACTTGTGTTTGAACACAAGTAATAGCTCTTGCATACATATCTTTAATAATTTGAATATAAGTGTTATTAACTACTTTCTTTTCAAGAACTCTCCATAGCACTTCTCTTGGAACTTTATCATATGTTTTCTCTAAATCAATAAAATCATATGTATATCCTCCTTATTTTCTCTATATTTCTTCATCAAATCTCTCAATAAATGTTTGGCTTTCATAGTAGACCTACCCAGCATGAAACCAAATTGATTTTGAGAAACATTAGTATCATGTCGCAACCTATGCTCCATAACTCGCTCCCATAGTTTTAAAGTATGACACATTAACTTAATTCCTCTATAATTTTTACAATATTGTGCATCACCTTTATTTTTAAAAATTGGAATTAACACACTCATTCTCCACTGATTTGACATCTTTTTAGTCTTCAAAACAATATTAAAAAGTTTAGTAAGCCAAGAAATTCCTTCACCTCCTAAGCATTTCCTCACCTTTATTAGAATATCATCAGGTCCAACAGCTTTTCCACTTTTTATTTTCTTTAAAGCCTCTCTAACTTCGATTTTATTAACACGCCGATAAAAATAAAAATCTTTATTTTCATTTAGGGTGCTAAGGTCACTAAAGTCATTCGTATTTTCACATTCTTCATTAAATAATTTAGCAAAATATCTCATCCACCTTTGTTGAATATCATCTTCTAAGAGAAGTACTTTTTGATCTTCATGCTTAATAGGTTAGATACTAAGGAGGGAGAAAGATATATGTATAAGTTAGCCAAACAAAAGGATAGGAGTAGTAAGGATTTAGTGAAGTGTATTTTGGATGCTACAATATGTTAATAAAATATATTGACGATTTTTTTTTTTTAGATTTGAAACTTTGAAGTACTCAAAATCTAATTTAAGCGATGATTTAAAGTTCCAAGGATAGTGTATTCTAGTGGTTTAGGGATATGCACCCAATCCAATCCATGTTTCAATTGTTGGTTTTGATCTTATGCGAATTTCAACCTTATGCTCATTGACAATTATGCTGTTCTGATATGTTTGGTTTTTCACCTAAAGTGGGTTGCTCCTCCAATTTCTATTTATTTTATTTATCTCACCTTCTAGACTGCGCCACACTTTTTTTCTATTTACCTTCTCCTAGATGCTTCCATGCACTTGTGTGCTCAACTGCTCATGTTCACATTGTCATCATTATCATCACGAGCAATCATAATTCTTAGCATAGGTGGTATGTCTTCATCATTGTATCTTATTTATTAGATTTATGGTTCTGTTTCTATATCGCCTTTTAAAAGCTTATATAAGTATTTATTTATTTATTTTATTTGTTCTTTTAGAATCTTTTTCGTGATCCTTTGCATATTATTTTCCTATATAGCACGAATTTTCCTCCTTTTTCAACTGTTGCTAGGACTTGTCAATCCTCTTATGATCACTAGTATTAGACTGGTCTGAGTGTCTGACCCTCATCTTTTTCCCCTCTTAACCACCTGAGTTAGGCTAAGAGTTGTTGCTCTTGAATTTCAATAGGGAGATTGAGGACTTGAGGTTATCTCCCTTAAATGGTTTGATTTTAAGGATATTTTTCATTTATAATAGGGATGCATTATTTCTTTTCTTTCTAGTTGTTATATGTTTTAGGCAAGTATTTTAGTTTTAAACTTATAAAAAGAGTGGTAGTCTTGTATTAAGGATTATTAGACATTGTATTGAGATCTAAAATTTCTTGTGGCCTCTCCTCTTTGGTTTCTGTCTGCTGCTTTATCTTTGCCTAGCTTACCTTCCTCCTCTTGAGGCGTTCATTTTTCTACCTTCTTCACTCCATTATTCAGTCTATCTCGCTGGCCCTGCCATGCTATACTCTTCCAATTCTCAATGCTTTTTTTTTTTTCATTATTCAAGTTCACTTGCTTTGCTTCATTCATCCACTCCATTGCTCATCACTTCTCTCTTCATTGCATCACATCGTTATTGCGCATCCTCCCCACGTTACTGCTTGACCACATTGACAACTCCTTTCTCGTGTCTTCACCGGCAATCCCAATTGCACAAATGCCTGGGTCTCCAAATTTTCCCTCTCTGACTTTTCAGCTAATCATCTTTTTATGCTGTCTTATTGAATGATACAAGCTGAATCTAGAGTAGAAATAGACAGCTTGGCAGCCAAGTGATCACCATTCAAAGATTTGGACTACAGCTTTGCTCATGTTTTCTTTTTTTACCAGTTGATTTCTCTGTAGTTAACGCTATGATGGGCTTGTGAGTTGTGACGATCACAAATATTCATGATAATTCCAATACTGCATGTCTTCAAGCCTAGCAACTTCCATCTTGTAGATCTGACAGCTGTTGTTGATGATTAGAATGAGATGTCGTTTTATATATGTTGTTGTGGAAGCTCTTTGGAACACATTGATTGTTTTCAACTGATGACATGCAGTTTTTAATTCATCTTTGCTGTGTTCATCTAGCATGAGTCTTTAGTAATTTGGAATGGAATTGTTGCATGTTTCCAACAGAATCGTTTTTTTTTTTAATTAAATTTGTTGAAGCCATTTTATACAGAAACGAACTATAAAATGTACAAATTAGTATTCTTGGTGGGTGTTTAATATTGTTCTGAGAGAGGATGCATCAGTTTGAAGCACATATCATACCCTAATTACTTGAAAAGTTGGACCTGTTACACTAATGATTCGGTATTGATATTATTTTTATTACTATTGTGCGTTAGAAACATACGTAGATTATGTTTATATGTCAAAAGCATGAAATATAAGATGCCCATTGTCAAAAAGCTTAAGCTTACAAACAAAATTATAATTGCTTTCATTAATCATGTAACTGAATGGTAAAATTGAAAATAAGATATGTTGGGAAGTAGCAAAGTAAGCCATCATACCCATAAACTTTATCAACATTAGCAGAGCAGCAATTTATTCTATATTGTTGTGTTTAGCTATGTTGGAACTTTATCCTGGATGAGAAAAAAGACTGATCACTGGCCCCAAGTTGTTTAGATTAGTTTATGGCCAGAATATAATGTTAAAGGGGAGGATTAAATGGTTCTGTCACTCCTAAAGCAATTTTGAATATTTCAGATTTTAGAAAAAAAAAGAAATTTCTAGAAAGGCTTAGATTATTCATTATTTCAATGTATATTCATACACAAAATAATATAGAATAACAAAAAAAAAAAAAATAATTGCAATATGAAACAAGAAGTATATCATGATTGTTCAACAAGTTTTACAACAGTTTTCAACTGCCGAACGCAACATTTTATTTTTCTTATCCAGAGCTTAGGACCCGGCAACAACAGTACTGGCCACATAAAATGTGCCTTTCGATGACCCTATTAGTAGACTTTAGATATTAAATCTGGCCTATTTTAAGAAAGGTAGAGGTGGATCTACAAAGACTTAATTAGAAAGTAAGTATTAAAAATTGATATTTTTTATCAGATTTAAATGAGAAATTGAACTCTTAATAGGATACAATGGTGAAAAAGGATTCATGTAGTCGATCCCATGCAGTAGTATAAAGGCTTATTGTTGTTTAATAAACAAAAACATAAATAATCCTAGTGATTGTTTGCCCGCAATTTGATCCATTTAAGTTTTGTTGATTAATGATAAGATAGAGAGGATGCTCATGCAAAAGATCTAGTGGAGGGATTGTGACTTTGGGTGAGCAAGCCATTAAAAACAATACACATTTTAGATATCTTGGGTCTATTATTCAAAGTGTTGGTGAAATAAATGAGGATATTATCAATAGAATTCAAGTTGGATGTTTGAAGTGGAGGAATGCGGCTCAAGTCGATGAGTGGCTTTACTTTAAGAGATAGAATGCGAAACGAGTATATACGTGAAAATGTTAGAGTAGCTCCTATGACAGATACAATTAGAGAGAGTCTCTTAAGATGATTTGGTTACATAAAGTGTCTACCTTCCGATGACCCTTTTTGAAAAGTAGATGTATTAGATTTGACCCATGTTAAGAAAGGTAGATGTAGACCTAAAAAAACTTGGTGAGAAAGTTTTAGAAATAATATGTATTTATTATATTTAAATGAAAATTTGACTCTTAATGACCAACAACAACAACAACAACAACATCAAGCCTTTGTCCCACTACGTGGGGTCAGCCAAATGAATTCTTTTTCGCCACTGTGTCCGGTTAAAAGTCAAATTCTCACTCTTAATGACCACAATGGAGAAAAATGATTAATGTAGCCAACCCTACGTAATGTGATAAAGGCTTGATGTTGTTGTTATTGTTGTAGGGTTTACCAATTAATGCCATTGGAACAATTAGTAGGCTATTTCTTTCTTCTTGTGTATGAATATGTGGGAGAGGTATTTTCTTGTAAGCAATGAATCCATATAATCTAATTTTCCTTATCTAGCACTCCCTTCGGCTCCTTTTGGTTTGATGACTCTTCAATACTCTCACACAAATTGATGAGGACATCGTCAGAGATTGCGACACATGTACCATCAGGAGATGCCGGAGATCGACGGCCACGATTATGATCTTTATTTTCATCATTTTATGTAGTAGTTTATTTGATTTTTATGTTTTCCCGTTTTTGCCCTTATGGGTATTTGGTCGCTATTGTACCCCAAGTTGCATTTTAGTCTTTTGTTTTCCTTGTCATTTTGAGGCCTATTTATATGGCCATTTTCTTATGTAATAGTTTAGTTTTTGTTGAAATGAAAAATATTCTCCTTTGTTTTCTTTATGAGTGCACCTCCCTTTGATCTCTTAGTGAGTTCAAAGGGAGAACTAGATCTCTTCGGGAGTTCTAGATTTAGTCCAAGATTATTGTGCGGATGTAGAGTTTTGAAGAGATTCGAGGCGAGGGAAATCAAAGCCAAAGAAAATCTCATATTTTCTTTAATTTTCCTCCTCTCCCCTAGTGCCGCCAATTCCTTTGGAGCCAGCCAGACCGACGGCCTACCTAGCTCCACCCGCCAGCCTGCAGAAGCCTTCCCGCCGGCCACCACCAGCCCTCCTTCCGCCGGCCACCATGGATCCATACCCCCCCCCCCCAACTTTTTTGGTTTCCCTTTGCTAATTTGAATTTCATCCTTTAATGACTTTCCTAATTAATTCACTTCAATTGGAGAAGTAATTAAGGGAGTTACAATTTTTTGAAATTCTAATTCCCTCCCAATTTTCTTTAAAGTAGGGAGTTACATAATTTAATTAAAATCTGAATTCTAAATTCAGATTTTGATTAATTAATTGTGGTCCCCACCTACTTAAAATTTCCCACCTCTCTCCTCTCTTCATGGCCGGCCACTCCTCCCTCTCTCTCCCCTTTAATTTTCTTTAATACCTCATTAACCCCTTCCCTCCTAATCTTAATTTCAATTTCAGATTCTGAAATTAAAATTAGAAGGATGCCAATTCCGGAAATCTGAAATAAATTTCAGATTCTAGCTTTTCTCCCCCACAATTCCACGCCCCTAGCCCCTCTCCCACCCGTGACTCTCCTCTCTCCACGAGCTCACGTTTTTGCTCTCTCCTCTCTCCGCTTGTCCTTATTCCCCTTTCCCACCATGCATGGCGGACCCCGAGCTTGAATGGGGACTTGTGTTCGACGCTCGCGACAACCTTGACATCCAACGATCGCCGTTCTTCGACGCGGGGTTTGATTCCGACGATGATACCGTTGGAGCCTACTTGGATCGGATCCTACCGTCTCTCATAATCGTCATCGACAAGCAACATCCCGACTCCGAGTGGATCATTGACGGCCGCCCACCCGCTCCTCCAAATCCGGCTTCTTTCCCGGCGACAAGTCCTCTCAAGATCACTTGTCTATTAGTGGCGTCGCTAAGTCTACTTTCGATTCTCTTCCGCTAGCCACCACTTTCAAAACGAGTGACGGATCTCAAGGTGAATGATCTAAATTTTAAACGTGTGGCTTTAGTAGTAGCTATTTGCATTATCTAGTTTATTTTGGGTTATCTTTTGCAAGACTCTTGTAATTCTTAAATGCAATCACTGCCGTTAACATAATCTTTCACGAATTTTCTTGAATCCTACTTGAGTAAGCTAGATTTTATCGTTATTATTGCAAAGTAAAACTCTCATTAATCTCTAACGTGCAATTCATGTTTCACCGCATGTGGTTTCACATCACAAATTGGATGGTACAAATTTACTATTTAAAGATTGCTTATAATATTATTGAATGTTAGCGTTGTCTTCCATATGGAGTGTAGATAAATTCGCTTTCTAATTTAATTTTATGAATTGCCTGTCAATTTCTATATGTTTGGTACGATTATATTATACAGGATTGTGAGAAATTTTAATGGCATTTTTTTGTCACATTATATCTTTATAGGCTTTTCCCATCTTATTCTTAAATTTCCCCTAATGATTTTAATCCATAAGAATTTGAACATTTGCTCTGAATTTGGATTTAATGATAGATTTTAAAATGTCAAGTTTTCTTTTATTTTCCATGTTTTAAGATTTTCTCATAGAATTGTGTAGTATCCTAAAGTGGATCTCCTATCCATTGGTGATCCTACATAATCAATATCGTATTTTTTTGTTAGATATCATATCTTTTTTAGAGAATTCGTATTGTTTTTGTAAGATATCATATTTTTTTAGAGAGTTTCTTTATCTGGACTTTAGCACTGTTGTTGTCAAATCTCAATAGATGAGAAATATGGAGGACTGCCTTAGGTAGTTAATAGACATCATAAAACTTGTTGAATAATCATGGCATGAATTATTTAATACATTATTTTAATACTAGAGCTTTCCTTGGAAGCGACACACTGTATGGTATGCAAAGTCTTGTTCATTTGATGTTCAAATTGATGTTCAAAATAAGTTCATATGTACAAGTCCCCTGCTGTCCTTGTAAGTTCAAGTTCTTGTCCAAGTTTGAGTCAAAGTTCAATTTGTCCAAATTCTGTCCAAGTCCAAGTTCAATGCAGTCCCAAATTGAGTCTTCTTGTACATTTCTCCAATGTTCATTTCATTTGATTAAACTTGATTTAAGTTTTAATTTTATGCTCAAGTTATATTCAAATCAAGCTCCAAATTTTGTCCAAGTCCCAAATTTCAGTGAAAATTTCGGCAGCCTCCCGGCGTCTCCCCTGTTTAGGGGAAAAACCAAGAGGCAACCTTCCCCTCGACGCTACGTGAGCGCTTCAGGTAGGTGTCAAAAATGACACCGCGGTCGCATATATTTTTTTTTTTATCCCCGCCCGCTACGTGAGCGTTTAAGGGTGTTTTAGGTTTGTTTTTATAAGAAGAAACACGTTAGAAATAAAGCACAGATTTCCCCCCTCTGCACCACGTGGGCGTTCGGGGGTACTTATATATATATATATATAAAAAAAGTAAAATAAAAACACTTTTTTTTTATCCCCTTCGCCGCAAGCGTCGCACCGGTTTCCCGCCCTACAACGCTACTTGAGCGCCTCGGGGGTTTGCCGGCTCGTTGCTAGCATTGAAGAGGGATCCTTATCTCGTCGCAAGCATCGCACCGGTTTCCCGCCCTCAACGCTACGTGAGCGCCTTGGGGGTTTGCCGGCCCGTCGCAAGCATCGAGAAAAGAACCATTTTTTTTTTAAGTCTTTTTTTTTTTTGAAACAATCTCTCTTTTTTTTTTTTTTGGAAAAACTCTTTTGCCTCTCTTTCTTTTCCTCTTCTTTCCTTTTTTTTTACTTCTCCCTCTCACTCCACTTACTGCCATGTTATTTTTGGAATGGTAGATCTACAAATGAGCCTCATCATAGTATGTATTACTTTGTAATAACTAAAAAGGTATAGCAGTTCCATGAATAAACTATGATAATGCAATGATTTTAATGCAAGCCATGACAAAACTAATGTATACAAGGTATTTGCCAATGAAAACGCTTCAAACAACTAAGCCCACTTCTACTGGAAAGACAACACCCCCATTTTTTTGACACATCCTTTCTTCTTCTTTTTTTTTTATTCCTACTCTCATCATCATATATATTTTAGTCACCTCACACACGAACAATAATATCAATCATGTCATTTAACAATAGATGATTAATGCTAAGGTAAAAAAAAAAAGGCACTTTTCTCCCTTCCCTGCAAGATGGCTGCTTGAAAACTTATGAAGTAGGCTATTTTGGATTGAGAGGGTTTGTTTGCTACAGATTTATTTAAAAAAAAAAAGGTATGGGTCTTTTGATTTGTTGGTGGATTTGTTGTTGTGTGAGGGAGTGGAGCTTGTTTGGTAGTGAAGAAGACAACAGCAGCTGCCATATGAGGGAAGGGATTAATGTGATTTGAATGGGTTGATTTTATGAAGAGTGGGCTGATTTGAAGGTATTTCAGTACAGATTTTGAGCTGGTTTGATGGGTACATGGGCTCTAATGAGGGTTAGGCTTTAAGGGGTTGTTGGGGCTTTAAGAAGTGAGGTTAATAAAATGAATATAACAGATTTATATGGGCTGCCATGTAATGCATAAGGGAGGAAACAGTTTGCACTTAGAAAATAAGTAATGATTGCTATTGAGAATGATTGAAGAATGCTGCATGAAATGACAAAAGCTGCAGGTGATAGATTCCCTGTGAATGAGAGGCAAAGTGGGTGGGATTCAAGAAGTACGGGAAAGGTTTAATGGTCGTCTGCAAGATAATAAGAGCATTAATTGTGCTCCACTGAGAACATGGAGACTTACTAATAAGTTTTCCTGCTTTGAATAACTGATTCAAATTCAGGAATAAGATCAAGCCAGCTGTTTTCCTTCACAAAATCGCTGGTAATGATTAGATTTTAAGAACCGAGGAATCCACTTGGAGCAAAGTCTGAACTAGCTGGCTCAGGAAATCAATGTACTGCTGAGAAGAGGCCCGAATTTCCACCTCTTGGCGTCTAATGAATTTATTTTTTTGTATGGCCGCAACTATCTTCAAACCTTGGAAATCACCGAGTGCAAGTAAAGTGGAGTTGCTGTGGTCTCGGGTGGAAAAGGATTGGCAAGGAAGGGGGGATGGACGGGTGTTGTTCGGCTACGGGCGTTGGGTTCAAGTGGACGGAGGTTTGGGCGTCAGAACGGGGCAAGAGGTGGAGAAGCTTGTGAATGTGAGAGAAGAATGGGAGGACGAGTTCAGAACAACTGAGAGGCAGCCCCCCGAATGTGAAGAACAAGAGATTATAAGCAAAAAAAAAAAAAATATGGCCTCAAGTCTTGGCTCCAGGCCTAGGAAGGAGAGAACCAAACGAAACAACTACAAATTCATTTTATTGACCGAAATAGATAGCCAGCTGTGACACGAAACTCACAGAAGCAGGAAATTTGCACAAAATCAGATATATGAATTAACGGGCTTTAATGCTGATTGAAGTTTTTTCTCTGTTTGGCATCTATTTCTTTATAAAGTTTTTTATTAAGTAAGTGCTATATTAATGTTCCAGTCATTCATGCATTAATTGAGAATGACAAAACAGCATTAGTGAGGTCAAAAACAGCCTCGATTTGCGTGTTGAGTACTCCGTTTTACGTGTCGATTTCGGCGAATATCGAAATTGGATAAATTGATAATGAATTTAGGGTATTGCCGATGTTCCGGTCGCAACGACGCAGTCCGTTTCGCGATCGGACGTCGTTTGAGCAACGCCGAGGCTAATTTTTGCATTGGACCGCCTTGATTAGCGTGCAAATCCTCAATTACACAAATTGGCAATGCATTTAGGGTATTGTCGGTGTTCCGAACACAATGACGCAGCCCGTTCGTCAATCCGACGTCGTTTGATCAGCCTCACATTTTAATTTCGGGTGTTGGTCATCCATTTTGACCGATCTCATCCGGTTCGACTGCGAGGGTCTCGACCTAGCAAAATTCGACATCCTGATCGCAACGACGCCGTCTGTTTGGCAAACGGAGGTCGTTTGACCCTTCAAGTGACGTGTGGCGCCAAGGCTCATATCGCTTTATTCAACAGTTTGGGTCCTTCCTCGTGTGGTTTGAGGTATAGGGGTCAACATGAAGTTATCGGGTTTGAACGCCTTAAGGAAGACTATAAAGACTGCCCATATTTTAATGATACCTATTCCCTTTTGACCTCTGGATATGAACGCACGATGGATGATTTCGTAGTAGAAAATGGGTATCTATTCAAAGCTCAAAAACTCTGTATTCCCCAAACCTCCCTTCGTGAATATTTTGTATGGGAGTTACATGCAGGAGGTTTAGCTGGCCACTTCAGGCAGGCAAAAACCATTGCTACACTAGAGAAATGTTTCTACTGGCCCAGCCTCAAGCGCGATGTCGGTAAACTCTTAAGGCGATGTCACATTTGACAACTGGCCAAACAGCGAAAACAGAATACGGGGCTCTACTCTCCACTCCCCGTACCTAGTCGCCCGTGGCAAGATGTGAGTATGGACTTCATCCTTGGATTACCCAAAACTGCTAGGAAGCATGATTCTGTCTTTGTGGTCGTTGATCGATTTTCTAAAATGGCTCAATTCCTCCCTTGCTCCAAAACCTTCGATGCTTCTGGAATCGTGAAGATTTACTTCGACGAAATAGTTGGACTCCACGGCCTATCGAAGACCATCGTGTCCGATAGGGACGTTAAGTTCACAAGCTATTTTTGGAAGACCCTTTGGCACAAAATGGGGACAAAACTTCAATTCTCCACTGCTTTCCACCCCTAGACCGATGGTCAAATTGAGGTTGTTAATAGGAGTTTGGGAAATCTTTTGAGGACTTTGGTAGGAGAAAACCTTAGGGATTGGGACTCAAAACTTCCTGTGGCAGAATTTGCTTATAACAACTCTACCAACCGAACCACTGGCCTTAGTCCTGCTGAAATTGTGTATGGATACCAACTTAAGCAGCCTATTGATCTAGTTCTCATGAGTCCTAGGAGTAGAACATCTGAGTCTGCATTTGCATTCGCATCTCATCTTCATGAGTTACACACTGAAATTAGAAAGAAAAATTGAACAAAGCAATACCAATTATAAAATTCATGCTGATAAGAAAAGGAGGTTTAAAGAATTCAAAGTGGGAGACTTTGTGATGGTACGGATCCGCCCGGAGCGTTTCCTTCCTGGGTCAGTACAGAAATTACATGCGAGAAGTGCCAGACCATTTAAAATAATTGCAAAGGTTAACAGTAATGCTTATGTGCTAGAACTCCCGGAAGGGTTTAATATGAATCTGACTTTTAATATAGAGGATATAGTAGCCTTTGAGGGTCCTGATTTTAACCCCAACAATCCACTCTATAATGAGCCTTGTGTGACCCCACCTGGTGAGATCCCTAGCCTTCCTCCACTCCCCAACTTACCCCACTTGCCTAGAGCGGAAAAGATCGAAACCATTCTGGATGATGAGATTATTTCCACAAAGAATGGAGGGCGCCAACGATACTTAGTTCATTGGGAAGGAACACCGGAGACAGAGGACACGTGGATTGATCGAGAGGAGGTACAGAGATTGGACCCAGACCTTCTAAAGTTATATGAGAGCTTCCATAGCACGCACTCGACGGGGTCGAGTTCTCTCCCACCCGGGGAGAATGATGAGGTCATCGACAGGAGATTTCGGCGCGTCTACCAGAGACGACATTGGAGATCTATAGCCATGATGGAGAGCCTCTACTACTGATTTTATTTGCACTAGCATTTTATGTATTATGCATTTATTTTTTCAGTTTTTTTCATTTTACCCTTGAGGTTATTAGTTTGCTTTTGTAGCCCGGAGGGCATTTTAGACTTTTATATTTGTTATCATGTGGAGCCTATTTAAATGGCTCTTGTTTCTTGTATGAGGTATTGAATGATTGAATGAAGTTTACTACTATTGATCTCTTTGTGAGTTCTTCATTCCCTTGTTCTCTCCGTGAGTTCTTGATGGAAATTTCATGGATCTCTGTGTGAGTTCCGGAATTCTTATTACTGCCCTTTGAGAGTTTGAAGAAGAGGTGAGTGAGTCTAGAATTTTTGAATTTTTCTCTAAATAAATATTACTGCTTCCAAGCCCTAGAACTCCCTCTTCAATTTTCCTTGCCGCCGGCCCTGTGGGCTTGGCCAGAGAATTGGCCGCCGGCCAATTTAATCCCGCCGCTGCTAGCCCGTCTGCCGACCCCACTTCCCCCTCCAGCGCCCACCATGACCCCTAGCCCACCGTCCAGCAAAAACTCCTGCCGCCGGATCTTCCCCCTTGGACCCAAACGTGTTTGAATTTCAAATTACCCTTAATTAAGTTAATTTCCTAATTGGTCTTCATCCAATTAAGAAAGATATTTAAGGGGATAAATGCTTATTTTGAAATTCGAATTCTATTCCTTCTTAATAACTCAAATTGGGGAGTTGCTTAAAATATAATCAAATCTGAAATTACAATTTCAGATTTGATTGAGAGAATTATTTATTCAAACGTGGGCCCCACTTTCTAAATTCCAAAGCCTATCTCCTTACTATATGGCCGGCCACCCTTGTCCCTTAATTCTCTCTCTAATTGCCACCTAATCATCTCCTGATATTTCTTTTATTCTTCTCTCCCTCTAAACCGAATTTGGATTTCAAAACCTGAACTTGAAATTCAAATCCGTTATTTTCCTCCTAATCAAAATTGAATTGAGAATTCAGTTTTTTTTCTCCTCACACAAAACAGCCACCACTTCTCTCTTCTCTCCCTCCCAACCGAGATCCCACATCTCCTTTAAACCCACGGCTCAAATCCTCTCCCCTCTCCAAGCTGCCGCCCCTCTCTCCCTCCCATTGGAGATCCTCTTGCGGCGACCCCCCGTTCTCACTTGCAAGAATGCATGGAAGAACCCGAGTGAAACTTCGGGTGTGAGTACGACAAGCAAGGAAAAGTTGACATCCTCAAATCACCCTTCTTTGACGTAGGCTTTGATTTCAACGACACCGTCGAAGAATATTTGGATCGGATTCTACTAACACTAGTGGATTCCATCGACGACCACTTTTCCGTCTACACGTGGATCATTAAAGGTCATCATCCTGTGCCACCTACACCTCCGCGCTCCTCCACAACGACGTTCCTTGGCTCCTCCCTCCTCGTGGCAACATCACTACTAGCTTGGACGATCTTCCACCGCTCAACCTAGTTTCTTAGGAAAGAGAGAAGATGCCTCAAGGTGAACAACTCCGGATTAATCGTTGGATTCCATTCACTAGCTTTTAACTTTATGTTTTCCTTTGTATTTGCTTAAATAGTTTGGTTATCTCCTTGTAATTCCTTTGCCTAAACAAGTTAAACACTACGAATTCTTATAACCAAATTTAATTTGAAACATGATTATATAATTGGTTGAGCTAGTGTTTAAATCTTCTTTTTAATCTTGTGTAACTCATCGCTTGCATCACATCAACAGTACAGCCGCTCATACACCAGTTCAGCGAGGTCTTTCAACCGCCCCAGGGTTTACCTCCTTAGAGAGAGTTGGAGCATGTCATTACTTTGAAAGAAGGTGAGACTCCGATCAGTGTCCGTCCTTACCGCTACCCACAGATTCAGAAAGATGAGATTGAAAAGCTGATCCGGGAAATGCTGGAGGCGGAGATTATCATACTCAGCAACAACCTTTTTTCTAGTCTAGTCCTCCTGGTCAAGAAGGATGGGAGTTGGAGATTTTGTGTGGATTACAGGGCTCTGAATAAAGGCATTGTACCTGACAAGTTCTCAATTCCGGCAATTGATGAGCTGCTAGACGAGCTACATGGTGCAGTGATGTTTTCTAAGCTGGAATTGAAATCCGGATACCACCAGATCAGAATGAGGGAGGCAGATGTTCCAAAGACAGTGTTCAGGACACATGAAGGGCATTATGAATTTCTGGTAATGCCCTTTGGATTGACTAACGCTCCTGCAACCTTTCAATCATTGATGAATCGGGTATTCAAGCAGCACCTCAGGAAGTTTGTCCTGGTCTTTTTCGATGACATCCTGGTGTACAGCAGGACTGTGAAGAGCACTTGGAACATCTGAGGGTGGTATTGGAAGTGCTTCAGGAGCATCAATTGAAAGCCAATTTGAAGAAGTGCAGTTTTGCTTAGGCGAGTATGGAGTACTTGGGACATGTGGTTTCCCAAGAGGGAGTGGCAGTGGATCAAACTAAAATTGAGGCAATACAGAAATGGCCACTGCCTAGGAACCTCAAGGAGTTGAGGGGTTTCCTAGGATTGAAGGGATACTACATGAAGTTTGCGAAGGGGTACGGTACCATTGCATGGCCCCTGATTGAGCAGCTAAAGAAAGACAATTTTTGCTGGGGAGAGGCAACCACTCAGGCGTTCGAGAGGTTAAAAGAAGTCATAACGACGGTTCCTGTTCTAGCTCTTCCAGACTTTGGTCAGGTCTTTGTAGTAGAGACGGATGCATCAGGATATGGGCTAGGTGCAGTGTTGATGCAGAATCACAGTCCAGTTGCATACTTCAGTCAAGTGCTTTCAGCCAGGGCTAGATTGAAGTCAGTGTATGAAAGAGAGCTTATGGCCATTGTCTTGGCTATTCAAAAGTGGCGGCCATATCTCTTGGGAAGGCACTTTATCGTGCGGACTGATCGGAGGAGCTTGAAGTATTTGCTAGAGCAAAGGATGGTGACTGAAGAGCATCATAGGTGGTTATCCAAACTACTAGGCTATGACTTTGAGATCCAGTATAAGCCTGGTTTGGAGAACAAGGTAGCCGACACTCTATCCAGATGTGTGGGGGAACTCCAGGAGTTAGCTCTGTTTGTACCCTTGATGGTCGACTGGGGAGCCATCAAGGAAGAAAGCATGTTAGATGATGAATTGAGAAAGATCAGGGAGGATCTAAGGAAGGATAAGAGTAGCCATCCGGGATACTGCCTTGAGGGGGAGAGACTATTGTATCAGGGGAGGTTTGTCCTGCCACGAACCTCCATTCACATCCCCAACTTGTTGCAGGAGTTCCACGGTAGCGCAATTGGAGGTCATTCAGGAGTTCAGAAGACATACAGGAGGCTAGCAGCAGAACTCTATTGGAAAGGCATGCGGAAAGATGTGGAGGAGCTGGTGGCGAGGTGTGAAGTGTGCCAGAGGAACAAATACATGGCCATGGCGCCAGGAGGGCTGTTACAACCATTGGCACTTCCAAACAAAGTCTGGGAGGAAGTGTCCATGGACTTCATCGACGGATTACCACGGTCAGAAGGATACACTGTCATCATGGTGGTGGTGGACAGACTTAGTAGGTATGCATACTTCATCCTCTTATGACATCCCTACACCGCAGTGTCAGTGGCAGCAACATTTATCAGGGAGGTTGTTAGACTGCATGGGGTTCTTGAATCGATAGTGACGGATCGAGACATGGTATCCCTTAGTCAGTTTTGGAAGGAGTTGTTCCGATTGCAGGGAACGATCCTCAAGAGAAGCACCGCTTATCATCCACAGACATACGGGCAGACGGAGGTGGTGAACTGAAGTTTGGAGACCTATTTAAGGTGTTTTGTGTCAGAGACCCCGTGGATGTGGGCAAAGTGGCTGCCTTGGGTTGAATACTGGTACAATACCTCGTACCATTCGGCTCCTAGATGACCCCATTCAAAGTGTTGTATGGAAGGGACCCTCCACACCTAGTGCATTGCGAGAGAGATAGTACACCCGTGTCGTCAGTGGAGCAATATTTGGAAGAAAGAGACAAGGTACTGGAAGATTTGAAGAAACACTTGATGAGAGCCCAACAGATTATGAAGAAGCAGTCAGACTCACACAGGAGGGACATGCAATTTGAAGTGGGGGAGAAGGTATTCCTAAAACTACGACCCTACATGCAGAGGACAGTAGCGAGAAGAAGAAATGAGAAGTTGGCACCGAGGTATTTCGGCCCCTACGAAGTGATCAACAAGATCGGCGCAGTGGCGTATTGATTGAAATTGCCCTCATCAGCCACCATACATCCAGTTTTTCATGTATCCCAGTTGAGGAGAGCGATTGGAGAGCATGCAGTTAGTACGAAGTTACCAGTGACACTGACTGAGGAATTAGAAGTGATATTAGAGCCGCTGGAGCTTGCAGGAGTAAGATCAGATAAAGATGGCAACAAAGAAGTGCTGATTAAGTGGAGGGGTCTGCCCGATTTCGATGCTACATGGGAGCCATTTGAAAGAGTGAAGGAGCAGTTTCCCTCTTTTCACCTTGAGGACAAGGTGAGTTTTTGGGAGGGGAGTAATGTTACGCCGGCCTAGGAGGGACCGGCTGGACCGGTCCACTGTTACTACAGGCGGAAAAAACAGAGGGGGAGCGGGATTTAGAGGAGGGCCATGTTGGCTTGGGTGATCTTAGGAGGGAAAATTTTGAATGTTGGGGGCTGTTTTAAGAAGTTTATTATTGTCCTTTGTGTTTATTTATGGGATTGGGGGGAATTGATTCCTCATCTTGAATTTGAATTTGTAATTTGAGATCTAGGTTTTGTTTTGGGCTCTTGGCATTGCCGGAGATTATGGAGAGTACGTTCTTCCTCTCGAATCGAAGAACAATTGTATCTTGGTTATTTTGCTTTGAGTTCTAGTGAAATACAAGCCTCTACTTGTGTTTTTCTCTCTGATTTCCCTATTTCCAGCTGTTTTCCTGCTGTTTTACTGCTGTGGACAGCAGTTGGCTGCTGTATTTTTACTGGTTTGGGTTAGGAAACTTGTGAATACAAGTTTTTCCTATCACAATGATAAAAGATATAGATCCATAGAAAAAAGTGTTGAATGCTATTTCCAATGGAAAAATAGAATTGTAGTAGTGGATTTAGATTCATTTGCGAGAAGGGTGCAAATCCTACTCTGACATCATGTGGTGAAAAAGGGTTTTTGACCCCTTGTAATTATTGTATTATGGATAGGCCCAAACACCTAATCTTTATACACTGAGGCAACAATAAAAGGGAGGATCCAAATTTTCAATCACTCCCAAGTAAATTGGAATATCCTATATTTGTAGCTACCTATTGAGAAGGAAAATATATTCTCATTTAGACATTCTTCCCTGTTTAAGATGTGATCATTTATGCTTTATGGATGTGATGGAAATAAGAATTTTGCAGGTGAAAAGTTTATAATTTAATTTGATAAGAATAAGCAATCCATCATTTGATGGTTTCTTTCTATGTTGCTATTCTAGCTGTGCTGGTATTTCTAATGTTTGTGATTCATGTAGAAATATGAATATTTATTCAGCTGATGTCATGTTTTCCAGTTGAAGCTCTTTGTCACCGCTATCCAAATGCTATTAAGGTTAATTTAGTTGGAGTGCTTAATGCTGAAATGCTTGTTTTAGAAGGAATGACATCTCTCAGGTTTGATATTTATCCTGACCTTTATGCAAATATATCATTTTTTTTTCTATTAAGTTTGTGGTTCTTATGTATTTTCAGGTGCCTTGAAACTTTGTATCTGGGGAAAGGACAACTTGGTGATGGTTTCTTCCAAGCTTTGACCGATTGTCCTGCATTGAACAGTTTAAGTATTTATGATACCTCTTTTGGTAATGGTATTCAAGAGATATCTGTACACCATGATAGACTACATGAACTCAAGATTGTCAAGTGTCGTGTACTTCGTGTTGCAATTAGGTGAACTGATCAGCAAATTTTCCTGATGAACTTAATGATTCTATTATGTTGTCAGCCTTTAATGTATTTGGTTAACTCATTTTGTACAGATGCCCTCAACTTCAAACTTTGGTACTAAAGCGCACCAGCATGGCCCATGCATTGCTTAGTTGCCCACAATTAGATGAATTGGATCTGTCTTCCTGTCACAAGCTATCTGATGCTGGAATTCGCTCAGCAGCTACATCATGTCCTTTGTTGACATCTTTGGACTTAGCTTTTTGTTCATGTACTAGTGATGAGACACTGCGTGAAATTGCTCTCGCCTGCCCTAATATTTGTGTCCTTGATGCTTCATACTGCCCAAACATCTCACTTGAGGTTTGTTTTATGGATTTCTTTTTTTTCTCCATCTCTTTGGTATGATAATCTGTGTGTAATGCTAGATTTGCTGGCTTCTGTAGTCTGTTAAACTGCCTATGTTGACAAATCTGAAACTTCACAACTGTCACGGCATAACTTCTGCATCATTGTGTGCTATATCTCATAGTCGAATGCTAAAGGTTGGCCTCCCAATTTATCAAGTTTCATTTTTATTTATTTTTTAATATTTCCAAATTAAGCTGACCAAATCTCTTGTATCTCATCTGTTGCTGTGTTAAATTTTAACTTTTTTTGTTGTAGGCATTACAGCTTGATAACTGCAGCTTGCTAACTTCAGTCTCATTAGATCTACCCCATCTACGGAGTATCAGTCTTGTCCATTGCCGCAAGTATTCCACTTTCAGAAGCATATTCTTGTTTGCTACTGGGGGAGTATATTCAAAACTTTGGTCTCCTTTTGTAGGTTTCTTGATCTAAATTTGCGGAGTCAAGTACTGTCAGATGTGAAGGTCTCTAACTGTTCGCTGCTTCAGCGCATTAGCATAGTGTCAGATGCGCTTAAGGTGATCCTCTATTTTTTCGGATTTAACTTTGCTATATGTTGAAGTTGCTTATTCAAAAATTATGAATCTTCACTATGTAGAAATTAGTGCTTCAAAAGCAGGAAAGTCTAGCCAACTTATTGCTACAATGTCACAACTTGCAAGAAGTTGACCTTAGCGATTGTGAATCTTTGACGAATTCTGTGTGTGAAATTTTTAGCGATGGTGGAAGTTGCCCTATGCTTAAAGTATTGGTCCTTGACAATTGTGAGGTTAGCCATCTGCTTAATTTGTTTTTTTTTTTTTTTCTCTAGATTCAAGTCTTAATATCTTGTGTTTTTAGCAATATATACCCAATTACCTCAATCGTTCAAATTTCTTGTAATTTCCACTAACAAAAATAAAATCGAAATGGAAATGCTTGGAAATTCTCATTCAAAACGCCCTATTTTTGGTTTCACTGTGAATTAGTTCTTGCTGCATCGTTTTTTCTTTCAGAGCTTCGTGAATGCTATGTTTTTGTTTTGGTGGTGGGGGTATATTGACATTTAATGTTGAAAACAGTATGTTTTAACTACATATCTAAATGGTTTACTGAAAGGTTACTGTTTGATGATCTCAATGGTAGTGTAAACTGGCAGTGCTTTTTTGATCTAATGGTGCACTGTTTCCGATAATTGTTAAAGCTGCCACATTGGTCTCCTCGCCTGTCACTTTGATTAAATTATAGGTCTTCCACATTTCTTTTATGATGAACACTTGAAAGGATATTTGAGCACATGGGGACTCTTGCTTTGATATTGAATATCCTGGTCCAACCAATTGGCCCTCTAAGTTTCCGGAGGCACAAGTGCATGGTGAGGTGAAATGCAGCTTCAGTGGGAAGAAACGGTTTATGCAGTTCGCCAAAGTTGTAAAGCTTAGAGTGACCTGTTTTATCTCAACCGGTCTTTGCATCATTCATTTATGGCTGTTTTCTTATGACATTTCATTAGCATTCAGAACACGCACCTTAGGTTGTTGAAGTTTTTGTTTGCTTCTGGAAATCAGGGGCTAGTGATAGTAGTATCATTTTTGTGTCCATCTTCCGTAGTCATTTTACCAATGTTTATTACAGCAGTCAGCAACCAGTTATGGTAGGCTGTCAATGTCTAGCAGCAAGGAGTATGATCTGAGCTTGCCAATCACTCAAAACTATTTGATTGGTGCCAGGGAGCATATTCATATAGTGGTACAAATGGTAATGATGTTATCGCATACTGTAGAGAATTCCTTTATAATGTAATGGACTTCCTCTTATGGCAGTTATGATTGAATTCTTAACTAGAAGGATTCTATAACAGAACTAACATGAGATTAGGATATAGTTTTATGCCACATCAATGATTAATTCATGGGTTTGCATAAAATTGATGTCTCATCTACTTCTATTTGAATGCAGATTCATTAGATAACTAATTGACAGACTTAATTGTTACCCCTTCATAAGGTTAATGGAAGAAAAATAAGCTGGTTTATATGTTTGCACTGCTTGTCTGAAAAAGCTTGGATTTTTTTTCCCAGAATTATCTGTTCAAGGCATAGTTCGTTTAATGTGATTTAGCTACTACATAATTGATAGTAAGGTTTTAGACTTTGTCAAACTAATGAAGGTTTCTTTTTCAGAGCCTTACTGTGGTGAGACTCAACAGCTACTCTCTGGTTAGTATTTCTCTTGTTGGTTGCCGTGCTATGAATGTGCTCGACCTTTCATGTCCAAATCTTCTGAAGATTAATCTTGATGGTTGTGATCATCTTAAAGAAGCATCCTTATGTCCCGTAAGTGTACTAAATTTGGCATGCTTTAAATTTTGTTCCTGATGTTCAAACAGTCTTTTTACCTACTTTCGGTTTGGAATAATCTTCTATAGGCATTGTGATGTGTTTACTTACACAAGAACAACCTAGGTTCACACGTCACCAAAATTGCACATGACACAAGACTGTTGGCTTGTTTCTAATTTTCTAAACCTTTTTGCCACCCATACTCTTTGCTTATTTTCTCTTAATGCTTTATGTTGATGAGGTTTGCCTCTTTGTCCTTCGTCCCTGTTAGAAGTTCTTTCATGGCTGTTGTCCTTCTTTTTAGGGCGGCACATTTTTCTTCTTTGACCTCCACTCTACACTCTGCCCTCTGATTGGGGTCTCTTTCTCCCGCTCTAGGTCTATTCCACTCTTCTCGTCACCTATTTTGGCTCATCTCGGTGATATTGGCTGACAGTTGTGGGCAGCCGAGGGGTTGGGGATGGTGGGCTGTATGGGGGTGGAAATTGAAGTGGCTTGTGGTGTATTTGGAATTTGGCCAAGTTGTCCAAGTTTTGAATACATCACAAATGAACTGGGGGTGAGTTTGGAATTAAAAAAAAAAAAATCTACTTTTCTTTCGTTTCAAATCAAACACCAATATTTTCAAAACCCTTACATTTGAAATATGTTGCACCCTTTTTACTTCTAACCAAATAAACCCCAGGTGAATTATAGGCATTGTAAAAGATTTGAGCAACATTTTCTAAATCCTGAGTAATGAATGAAGTTGATAGGAAGTGCTTGTATTCACAAGCCACCTATCCAAAATCGGCGAACCAACAGCAGCCAAATGACTGTCCACAGCAGGAAAACAGCAGATTTCTGCTGTTTACAGCAGGAAAACAGCACTTGTTCGGGAAAATACGAGAGAAAACTCAAGAAAAGACTTGTATTCTACTTAGACGATGAATAAAAGAGCAAGATGCCATTGATCCTCAATTCGAGAGGAGGATCGATCTCTCCCAAATCTCTAGACGCAGCTAGAGCCCAAAGAAACCTAAATCTACGAGATCTCAAATTTCAGCCAAATTCAAGATGCCCAAACCCTAAGAAATTTAACTATTTAATGCATACAAATCAAAAGGAAATCCCTAAACACTCCCTACATTCAAATTTCCCTCTCAAAACGCTAAAAAATGCTTCCTAAAATGATCTCTTCGGCTGGTCGGGCCGCTCGATCTCCGCAGGAGGCGGAGATCGGTCTCTCTTTGCGACTTGCCGGTCCTGTGCGGACCGGCTGAACTGGTCCAGTGGACCGGTCTAACAATACTCCCCTCCCCAAAATCCACCTTGTCCTCAAGGTGGAGATATGCTCGTGTTCCGGTGGAGGTGGCCATCCTTGAACTGACTGAATAACCTTTTTTATTGCTGAACCAAGGGCTGCATAGAAAAAGAAACATCCTCTCCCTCCAATCTGATCGCATCCAACCTGTGTAGTCCCACCACATAATCTTCCCCCACCTCTTGTATGTCCCTAACCATGGTCTTAAGTGATGTCATGGCTTTGGATAGCCTTGCATCTCCCCTTATAACCACCTTTCTCCCATCCACTATTAATTCCATCGTGAGTGCTCCCCAATTGTCCTTGGTTTCCCCCAAAGTTTGCAACCATTTCATTCCCAAGATGAAATCAGTACTTCCTAACTCTAGTGGAAGAAAGTCCTCTCTTACTTGAATCCCTTGGATGGTCAACACCACTCCTTTACAGATTCCCTGGCCTTTCTCCACCTTCCCTGTACCCATCATCACTCCATAGCAACCAGTGTCCACCAACTTCATTCCCAATTGGTCAACGACCTGAGTGGAAATGAAATTGTGGGTAGCCCCACTATCAATTAGCACCACCACCTCACGGTCAGTTATCTCTCCTTTCACTTTCATAGTGTGATTCAGAGTGAATCCCACTACAGAGTTCAGAGAGACTTTTGCCACATCCAGGTGCAACTTCTCCTCCTCTCCAGATCTGCTCCCACCTCCCTCCTCGTCTTCCTCATTTTCACAGACAAGGAGAACCTGAAGAGTTCAGTCCTTGCACCTATGCCCTGGCATGTACTTCTCATCACATCTGAAGAACAACCCCTTTGTCCTCTTATCATGCATCTCCTTCTCTGTCAGCCTCTTGAAATTATCCCCACTCCCTCCTACTACTGGCTTCTCCCGGGTGGTCTCATTGCTATTGCCTGATGCAGGCCCCTTGGGTGCTAGAAGAATGGTCGTCGTCCTGTTAGAGCCTCCTGAGCAGTTTCCTCGAGCCCCTCTTTCTGCTTTCTTCTGATCTTCTACCAACTGCGCTAGCTCCATCGCTTTGCCTAAATTCCTTGGCTCCAACACTCTGACAGCTGTT
This sequence comes from Dendrobium huoshanense, assembly GCA_016618105.1. Lineage (NCBI taxonomy): Eukaryota > Viridiplantae > Streptophyta > Magnoliopsida > Asparagales > Orchidaceae > Dendrobium > Dendrobium huoshanense. The sequence continues at coordinate 60,699,068 of CM028342.1, read as the reverse complement.
CGTATCTCCAGTTTGAGTCCCTTCATGAAATTTCCCTCTAGGGTTGATTCTGAGATGTGATCCAGACGGCTAGCCAAATACTCGAATCTGTCCCGATAGTCAGCCACGGTCCCCTCCTGAGTCAGAGCAAAGAACTGTTCATAGAAGTCTCCTCCCCCATCGGCTCGGAAACGCTCTAATAAACAATCCTTGAACTATCTCCAGTTCCTGATAGGTTCTCTCCTGTCTCTCCACTGATACCAGGCCAACGCCTTCCCTTCCAGACACAAACCTGCCGCTATTAGCTTCTCATCGTCTGTCAACCCGTTGACTGCAAAGTAACGCTCCACCTTATAGATCCAGCCATGGCCATCTTCGCCCTCAAAGATGGGCATCTTCAACTTCCTCACCTTCGGATCCCTTCCATTGCCCCGGTACTCTCCATAACCTCCCATTCTTCGAAGATGAGGTGCTCCCCAAGGGTCCCGGTCTTCCCTCCAACGCTGGTATCCGATTTCGTCGTCATAATCCCCCCTTCCTCTTTCAAAATCAGCACCTCGACGCTGAAATTCAGCACCTCGACGCTGAAATTCAGCACCTCGACGCTGAAATTCAGCACCTCGACGCTGATATTCTTCTCTCCTTTCTCAAAAATCTGCACTACCTTCATATTCCCCTTGCCTGCCTCCGAAATCAACACCTCGACGCTGAAATTCAGCACCTTGACGCTGAAAATCAGCACCTCGACGCTGAAAATCAGCACCTCGACGGTCATTTCCCATGCTCATCTCCTCTCTAGAGATTGGCTCTAGAGGTGGCATGTCGTCGTCCCTTTCAAGAATCTCCACCTCCGGATTCCTCCTCCCCCGGATTGGATTTGGATTTCCTCCTACGCCATGGCCGTCAGTAGTCTCTCTCACTTCCGATGTCTCCGGATTGGTCTTCATTTCCAATAGTTTCTTCATCATTTCTTCCATAGCCGCAAACCTCCCTTCCAACCTGTCATTTTTTGCGGAGATTTCCATGAACTTTCCCTCCAGATCTGTCTTCAGTTGTCCGAACTCGCCTTCTAATGCTTCCACCTTCTTTCCGGCCATTTTTCTTCTAACGGATCCCAAAAAAATTCTTCTTCCGGAAAAGAAACTTGCTGAAATTTCGGAATTTCAGCCGCCGGTGGTCCCAAATCGGCGCTCTGATACCAATTTGATAGAAAGTGCTTGTATTCACAAGCAACCTATCCAAAATCGGCGAACCAACAGCAGCCAAATGGCTGTCCACAGCAGGAAAACAACAGATTTCTGCTGTTTACAGCAGGAAAACAACACTTGTTCGGGAAAATACGAGAGAAAACTCAAGAAAAGACTTGTATTCCACTTAGACGATGAATAAAAGAGCAAGGTACAATTGATCCTCAATTCGAGAGGAGGATCGATCTCTACCAAATCTCTAGACGCAGCTAGAGCCCAAAGAAACCTAAATCTACGAGATCTCAAATTTCAGCCAAATTCAAGATGCTCAAACCCTAAGAAATTTAACTATTTAATGCATACAAATCAAAAGGAAATCCCTAAACACTCCCTACATTCAAATTTCCCTCTCAAAACGCTAAAAAACGCTTCCTAAAATGATCTCTTCGGCTGGTCGGGCCGCTCGATCTCCGCAGGAGGCGGAGATCGGTCGCTCTTTGCGACTTGCCGGTCCTGTGCGGACCGGCTGGACCGGTCCAGTGGACCGGTCTAACAGAAGTCTTGTTATTACAACGGTTTGTTTCTTTTTGATAGCCATTTTACTTTTCTAATAAGTATAATTTTTGCAGGTTGGTCTAGAATATTTAAATTTGGGAATATGTCCAAAATTAAATGCTCTGCAGATTGAGGCACCAAAAATGTCAGTATTAGAATTAAAGGGCTGTGGCATGCTATCTCAGGCGTCAATTAGTTGTCCAAGTCTTACATCCTTGGATGCTTCTTTCTGCAGGTGGGAATTTTTCAGCATTTATTTTATATTCATTGTTTTTTACATGAATAGGTGCTAAAAGAGCAGCCTTACCTTATGTAGGCAATTTACGGATGACTCTTTATCCAGTACAGCAGCTTCATGTCCTCAGATTGAATCTTTGATCCTTTCATCATGCTTATCAATAGCAAATGATGGGCTTTCTTCGTTGCACTGGCTTCAATATCTTACCCAGCTCGATTTGTCATACACATTTTTGATGAATTTGCAGCCTGTTTTTGATAGTTGTTGTCAGCTGTTGGTGAGTTCTAATCTTTTAATATGCAGAATTTTTTAATAATCTGTGAATAAACAAGCATGCATTGTGCCATTCATACAATTATTTATTTGTTCATATAATCTTACAAGCAGTTTATGTATTGACCCTCCTTGAAAGTAGATCTGGTGATCTAAAATTTATTTAAAATTAAGAGTACTAATGCATGTTCCCTCTTAATTTTAGCTCTAAGGTCTTTCTTGTTAGGTTTTAAGCCTCTTAAGTTTGTCACACTGTTATTTTAGCCTTCATTTAAAGTCAAAAAGTTAGGGCTGAATTTATCCTACTTAAAAAACTTTTCCAGCGTAGAAGACTGTACCTACTTACAAATTACAATGCTTTACTCGTTTGGTGCCTCTGACAACTCAAGACAGTAGATGAAATATTAAAAAAAGGGTGACAGGGCAATCCAAATGGTTATGTTCGTTTAAAAATTTTTCCACTGGTTTGTGGATAAAATATTGAAAAGGATTTGAGTGTCTTTGTTTAGATCTAGTAAAAACACATTCCATCATTCACAAGGAAATGTTTGAGACTATTTCTTTGTCCCACAATCATTGTTTGGAAACCAACAAGTGATGAGGTAAAGCATAGCAGCCACATCACTTCCAAAAAGTTTTCTTATTTTCATGCAGCTAAATTTTATGAACCCAATAAAACTTAACTTAAACCTACTTCAAATAGTTTTTTAGCTTAAGTCGACTTCTCTTTCGAAACAATCAGATGTCTTGCACTTTCCCCGTTAAAGTAGCTTTAGCTAAACAAAAGCCTTAACCAAACAGGCACCTATTGTTTATTTTGGGACAACTGATTTTGAGTTATAGGGGAAATATAAACTAGATAATTTCATTGTTGGTTTTCCGTTAGGCCGGCTAAACTGGTCCCTACCGGACCAATTCATGTTTACAGGCGAAGGCGAAAATTCAAATTAGGGGGCTGTTTAGGGATTAAGTTTTTATCATTTTGCTTTATTTAGCCTTTTGGTCTAAGGTTTGTTTTTCATCTGGAACTTGAAAGTTGATTTGAGATCTAGGGTTTGTCTTGTGGCGTCTAGGCTTGGCTAGAGATTTGGAGAGTTTTTTCTTCCTCTTGAATTGAAGGAACTGGTATCATGTGCTTTACTTTTTCTTCATTTAGTGAAATCTACTTGTATCTACAATTTCACTAAATGAAGAAAAAGTACTGAACACGATACAAGGTGACGAGAAGAACTGGACTTCCCTCGACATCCCCTTGTTGACCAAGCAAGGTCGCACTGAGACTGAGAACACCAACGGAACACTCTTACCCCCACTGACTAGCTAGTGTGCAATGACGACCGACCCGCAAGCTACTCGATTTTCTTTTCTTAGCTGCTCTGGATTATATTAGAATATGATGAACCTCCACGGGCGAGTCTATAGGCTTCGCACCCAGTTTTCCGATTTCCCAGAGGAAGTTCAAGCCAAATTGGGACCATATGTGATCAAACAAGTCCTCCCAGGGATTGCGCTGCTGCTGACAAACATGATGGACTTCCCTCGCCTATCACCCGCAAAGTCCCTCAAACAAAGGTTAACTTTCTTCTGGGATGGTGATTTGGCGATTTGTGTGGCTGAGATGGTTTTAAATGGGGTTTGAGACATTTAATCACTTAATCAAGTGTTTTTTAATAGATTTTTGGTTGGACGGGGGTTTGAGACATTTAATCACTTAATCAAGTGTTTTTTAAATGATTTTTGGTTGGACGAACAAGTCCTTCAAGTTTTCTTTAATCACTTAATCAAGTGTTTTTTAAATGATTTTTGGTTGGACGAACAAGTCGTTCAAGTTTTCTCTAAATAACTGGAAGCATAGATATTTTGAGAGAGGCTATCTAATAAGTTTGAGTTTTGATTTGATTATTTATTTTTCTTCAACTCCCTTTATCTCTATTTTGTTTGCTAAACATTTATTTGTTTTGCATGCATTTGATTAATTTTCAAACTTGATAGCGTCAAGATTTTTTGCAGTTGTGTGACTTTCATTCAATTGTATGTTTTTTTGTTTTACGAATTTTTGCTAGTTTTTTTTTTAAATCAGGTTATTAAATTATCATCTTCATGAATTTCTTCGTATTTTAGTTTTCAGCTAAGATAGTGAAATATTGACTAAATTAAGAGTTGTTATTTATGAAGTTTTTAATGTTCATGTGATTTTGTGCGTCTTAGCATTAGCAAGCCTGGACCATATGAATGCCTACATTAGTTATTACCAAGAACTGGAAACTAAAACCTAATGTAGCTCTTGAAAGTAAATGAATGAATTAGACAGCATTGCCATTGATGGCGTTGATTTATACTTGTTTCAATGAATGTATATTCATATACAGAAACTCTTATTGTTTTATTGTTTTTATAATTAAAATTTGGTATGGTTCGTTCACAATTTTTTTGGTTTTTTTTTTTTTTTTTCCTTTCTTTTTCTTGTCTTCATTTCTTCCATTTTTTACTCTTCCTATTCAAACTGATTATTTTCCGCAGATCTTGAAACTTTCAGCATGCAAGTACCTAGGGGTTTCTTCTTTGAATGCACTTTATAATGGAGGTGCACTACCTGCCCTTCGCGAGCTGGATTTGTCTTATTCTTCCATTGGCCAGGCTGCCATTGTTGATCTTCTTGCTTACTGTAGAAATTTAGTCAATGTGAATCTGAATGGATGTGCAAATTTGCATAAGCTTGCTTGGGGTTCTAGAGAATTCCAGTCAACTGGTAAGAAGATTGGTCCTACATTATCAAATTTGCTTCCTCTGGGAAATGGTGACATATCATGCAGTAAGTCGGACCATCTTTTGGAGTTTCTCAACTGTACCGGATGCCCACATCTTAAGAAAGTTGTAATACCGTCAACGGCTTGTTGCTTCCGTTTAACAAAGTTAAATCTGAACCTATCAGCAAATCTAAAAGAGGTTGATCTAGCATGTCCCAACCTCAGCAGTCTCAACTTGAGGTCAGATATAGCCTTCATTTGGGACGGCTTTTTTACTGCTTCATAAAGCAACTTTTTAGTGCAAAAATTAAAATTTTTATACTAGAAAGCTGCTTTAAGAAGCATAAAGAAAATCATCCCAAACGAAGTCTTAATTGGAAGAGCTTTCCTATTTCTTTAGTTATCTTCCATCAAATAACCTACGTTTTTTCAAAAGCTGCTATTTATCTTAAATTTTTCTTCTTTTTGCATCATTCAGCAACTGCAGCTCACTTGAGATTTTGAAGCTTGATTGCCCACGTTTAACCAATCTCCAACTATCGGTAAGTGCCTATCCCCACATACTCTTAACATTCCTACCTTCGTCTATTTAAATTCTCAGCCAAATATCAAGATACCCAGCAAAACTTTATTATGTTTTTCACTTTATTTTTCAAGATTTCCCGTTGTGGCACATGAAAAATGCAAGGATTCTGTGGCTTAAAAAAATATATCTTTTTTGCTTTAGTCATGAATGTTCTCACTAGACATTTGCAAGAGGATGTGCCTTGTTGTATGCTTTTTGCTGATGATATTCTTCTTGTTGATAAAACTAGAGAGAGAGTTGAAGCCTTGAAGGTAAACTTGAATTATGGAGGTCAACCTTAGAGTCTAAAGGTTTTCGCTTGAGTAGATCTAAAATTGAATATAGGGAGTGTTATTTTAGTAGTAATAGACCTAGCGAGGGAATTGTGACTTTGGGTGATCAAGTCATTAATAAGAGTACATGTTTTACATATATTGGATCTATTCTTCAAAGTGGTGGTGAAATAGATGGGGATATTATCAACAAAATTCAAGTTGGATGGTTGAAGTGGAGGAATGCATCGGGCTTGTTGTGTGATAGAAAAGTCCCATCCCTCTCAAACTTAAGGGAAAATTCTATATGATGGTGGTGAGACCTACAATGCTATATGATGCTAAATGTTGGCCATTAAAAGAGAAGCATAATACTAAGTTAATTGTTGCAGAGATGAGGATGCTCAGGTGGATGAGTGGCTTTACCCTTAGAGATAGGGAGCATATACTTGAAAAGGTTGGAGTAGCTCCTGTGCAAGATAAGATTAGAGAGAGTCGCCTTAGATGGTTTGGTCACGTAAAACGATAGCCTTCCGGTGACCCGATTAGGTAAGTAGAGGTATTAGATTTGACTTATGTTAAGAAAGGTAAAGGTGGACCTAAAAAGACTTGGTTAGAAACTATTAGAAATGATATTTCTTTATCAGATTTAAACCAGAATTTGACTTTGATCATGACACAATGGAGAAAAATGATTCATGTAGCCGACCCCACGTAGGACGACAAAGGCTTGATGTTGTTGTTGCTGCTATTGTATTAGCCATGGTTTTAAAAACCGGACCGGACCGGCCGGTTGAACCGGGAACCGGTCTAACGGCCGGTCCGGTACTGCCATTAGAATCGGGCTGCAATGAAACCTGCAAAAAAACTGTTCAAATGGCGGTTGAACTGTCGAACCCCCGGACCGGGATCGTTTGAAAGAACCGGCTGGTTCCGAATCACGTGTTTTGAGCCGCTAATCTCACATCTTAAGGCTGAAAAAGGTTTTAGTTCGAGCCGAAACAACATTTTATGCGCAGCTCTTCTTGCCTCTTTCTCACAAACCCTACGAAGACGAACGATCTGGGAGAGATAAATGAGCCTTTGGAGGAGAACGACTGGAAGAGACGAATGACGAGAAGAGACGGACAAACGATGCCTTCTTTCGTGATATCTCTATTCCCAGGTATCTTATTCTTCTCGGCTTCTTCTGCTCTTTCCAATTGATTTTCTATTTTCTTTGAAGAACTCCTGTTCTTCCCGACTCGGCCTGGGGCAATACAGATTGTAACATTTTAATTTTTAGATACCACTCGGATCTTGTGTTTTGCTGGCACTCCAATGCCAGATTCCTTGTCAGCTGATTTATTGTAGCTATAATGATGGTGATCAGAAGATAATAAAGTTACATATTAGGCAATATTTTAAAAGTTTATAACAGGTAAAAAGGTTGAACAATTCACAACTCTACTATTATCTCGCCAAAGATTGGTTTTGAATAGAGCTTCCCATGGAAAAGCATTTTGTTATGTTATCCTGATAGTTATTATGAGAATTTGTTATTTTTCTGTCGCTTATTCTTTCTCAAATACTTAATATATCTTTCTAGTTTTTATTTTAAAAGAGCTCTTTTAATTATTTGTGTATTTTTTTATTCATAATTTTGATTATTTATTTTTTAAAAGAATAAAATTAGTATTTATTATGTCATCGGGTTCAACCCCGAACCGGTCGAATCGTGAACCTCTCACGGTTCAACCCCGGTTCAACCGGTTGAACTGGTCGAATCTTGAACCTCTCACTCTTCCAGTTTGTTGTCCGGTCCGATTTTCACAACCTTGATATTAGCTTTATAAATTAATAAGATTTGAATGTCATGAATGTAATTCCACCTAAAAATCCAGGCATGTAGCATGCTATCAGAAGCAGCAGTGGAAGCTGCTATATCAGGTTGCTGCATCTCGGAGCCACCTAATGTCCACTCTTCCACAAGGGTGAGATTGCTCCAAAGAATAACTGGAACTTAATATGTGGCTTTATCTTCCTGGAAACTTTGCCATGCGAGGAAAGGTGTCCAATCTGATTCGACCGTTAGATCAATCCTTCTGTCTGAAGCTGTTTGTTTGTTAATTTCTTTTTGAACTCCTTATTCCGGATGTATATTTATTTCTTCACTTGAACAGATACTGTGTGTGTCAGGCTAGCTTATCTAGACTTATCAGCATATAGTTTGCAGCTCTCTACATCTATATTTTAAGCTTTTATTTGAGTTGATTTTTTTCATGGTTTGCTTATTATAAGGAGTGCTATAACATAGTTACTGGTGGTTGTGCTTGTAAGTAGAGGCCAGATTCTGATGTTTGTCTTGTACTTGGCCTTATTTGTCTGTTGTATTGGCTATATAGTGCAGAAGTGATGTGCATAGTTTGTTAACTGTTTTATTTGTCTGTTTTTTTAAGTTATATTTTGATTTGTTAACTAAGGCTCATTTGAGACGGCTTTCTTATTGCTTCATAAGATAACTTTTTTGTATAAAAATTAAAAATTTTGAACTAAGAAGTTGTTTTAAGAAGTAGTAAAAAAGCCATCTCAAATGAAGTTTAAGGTTTTGTTTGAGACAACTTTTATACTGATGGCTTTCTTTATTAGATTTAACTGAGAATTTGACTTTTAACCGGAAATAATGGTGAAAAAGGATTCATATAGCCAACCCCACGTAGTGGGATAAGGCTTGATGTTGTTGTTGTTTCTTTTGGGATTGTCTTTTTTTTTTTCTTCTTAAAATAATTTTTAATTAAAAATTAAATTTTTTGTACTAAAAAATTGCTTTAAGTAGTAAGGGAGACATTCCAAATGGAGTAATTAGTGTCTGGACATCGAATGTGTCGAAAGACCAATAACAAAGTGTAACATAACTACGGCCCTTGGTACCGTGTAATGTACCGCACTCGGTATCGTGTTCGGTACACTCGGTATTGCTCGGTATTTTGTCCGGACAGAATACTTTTTCTCTCAAATGAGGCCTATGCTTATGATTTCCTCTTATATTCTTTCCTATTCTATATAAGCATGTAATTGGGGGTAAATGATGTGTAGTGTGCCTCATAAATCCATGTTGGCAATGAGAGGAAGTTATTAAAATCACTCTTTATTATGTTCTATAATTTTTTTTTTTTCAGATTATTCTAAAACAAACTATATCAAGATAAGTTTAAAACTTATTAGATTTATTTTAAGAATAATCTGAATATATATATATATATATATATATATAAGTTTGAAAATTATTAGATTTTTTTTTAAAAGTAAAGCAATATATATATATAATTCATTTATTATGTTAATCTCTAAGCAAATTAAATGATTTTCATTTTTCTTATAGTTCTATGCCAAGCGATCACAACAGCATCTTGTCAATTTTCTTAGAACAATGCATGGAAGGATTCTTTGAAGAACTTGAAGCAATTTTTTGGGGGATTATGTGCTAATATTTTGTGCATTGAATATACTTTCTATTAATCATTTTACAATGAATATTATAAAGATTAAGGCAACACAGTCTATATTCAAGTGTTGTTTAGGCTTTCGTTTGGGACGGTTTTCTAACTGTTTTTTAAAATAAATTTTTAGTAAAAAATTAAAAGTTATTTTAAGAAATAATAAAAAAACCGTCTCAAACGCTGAGACTTCGTTTGAAACAACTTATTATTTTATTAAAAAGGTTTATAGTAAAAAAATTATAATTTAAAAAAAAAAATTATGCAAAAAAGATTGTTTCAAAAAGCATTAAAAAAGCAATCCCCACGCAAACTTGAAACTTCATTTTGCTTTATTTTAAAGAAGTATGTCCTTGATTGGATGCTTATCACATAAATTATATATTTGTCTATTATTTAAATTTTTAGATTTATATAAATAATCTAAAAACTGTTACTAATATAAAATTTTGTTTATACTAAGATATAATTATATATTTATATATAATTTATAAAGTTGTATAAATAAATTTTAAATGTTATGTGTGCAAATCCTCCTAAAACATTATAAAGTATAATAAGTACAGCAGCTTGCTAAATTGTTTGCCTAGTATCAAATCTCACCTGCCCTCATCCCGCACGTCGTGGCCACGTCGCTTTGCACGTCAGAATCATTCCAACGTCGTTTCATCGCACGACTCCGCACGACCTCACTGGAGCGTCCTTAAAGAAACGAAAAGAGAGGCTTTCGGCCTCTCACGATCACTCTCGCTCTCTCCCTTCCTCGCTCGGACTTATTCGTTCGACGACGTACCCTTCCTGTTCGGTCAGAAGTTAAGACGTTTTGATCGGAAGCTAGAACGGGAACTCGCTCGCTGTAGAGGTAGTTTTCTCCCCGTCGAGCGCTTCTTCGACTTTCCCGTGGCTGGTCGAGCCCGCACCTTCGACGACTTTTCCTTCTGTCGGATCGGAAGCAAGATCGGGAGCTCGCCGGAGAAGGTAACTCTCTCCCCGTCGAGTGCTTCTCCGGCTCCTTCGCTGTTCGACTTTGCTCCTTCGTCGGCTTCCCTTCCTGTCTAATCGCAAGCAACGACGGGAGCTCGTGCTGTCAAGATAACTTTCTACCCTTAACGTGCTCTTCTCCGGCCAAATCCCGTGGATCCGCCGAACCCGAGTGAGAGAGAGGGAGAGATGTTGTTTTATTATTATTATTATTATTATTATTTAATTATAATTAATTTAATTATAATTAATTTAATTAATTATATTTATTATAATTAATTATGTTTAATTTTAATTAAATGATTATAATTAAATTTTTAATTAAATTTAATTGAAATTAATTTTAATTAATAATTTTTAATTATTATTTATGATTATTAATTAATTATTATTTATTAAAGTTAATTAATATGAATTAATTATAATTAATTAAATTTAATTATGATTAATTATTTTTAATTGATTTTATTAAATGTAATTAATTATTTTTAATTAATTATAAATAAATATAATTAATTATGAAAAATTATAATTAATTAAATTAAATTAAATTAAATATTACTAAAAATAAAGATGCCCTTGCCTCGATTTTTCGTGTCCTCCACCGCCAGTACGTCGGTCTTCAAGGTATAAATTTCTAACTAAAACCCCACCCTTGACTTGCTTGACGTGCCGGTGGATCCCCTATACACGCTCTTGTAGCACGGTGGGGGAGAATTCGGTGCAACAGGTGCGACGAGGCAGGTAAGCCCTATCGTGCTCTTGTAGCATGGTGGGGAGAGCCACTGGTGTTCTGGTATGGGTACTGCTGAAGGCCCCATACACGCTCTTGTAGCGTGGTGGGAAGAAAATTTGTACGACCGTGGTGTCTAAAGATACCTACCATACACACTTGAGTAGTGTCGTGAGAAGGTCTAGCTCCCCTACATTTCCCCCAAATAAGGGATATGTTAGGGTGATGCCGAAATTTTCACTGAAGTGCACAAGACCTGAACAACAAGAAGGCATCATTTGAGCAATAATACGAAGGACAACAAAGGACTCGTACTTGAACTAAAAGCATAGAACTTGGACTCAAATGAACAGTGGACTTGTGGACCTAAATCTGAATAAAATTTAAATAATTTATAAATGTCAAACCCAAATGAAATAAAATTAAGCAAGAACTGAAATTCAAACCAAATTGAATATGCAATTGAATTCAAAGGACTGTAGGGGACTTGAACAAGACTAGGGGTGTCAATATTTGACACGACCCGAAAACCCGACCCGAACCCGAAATGGGTCGGGTTCGGGTTCAGCATTTCAACCCGTTTCAAAAATCGGGTCGGGTTTGGGTGACACGATTTTGACCCGAAATTGACCCGAAAGTGACCCGATTTTGACCCGACAACCTGAGATTGACCTGATTTTGACCCATTTTTTACCCGAAAAGAGGAGATTAATCCGTTTTTACCCGAAAATTAGCCATTTTTTTGTTGGAAACGGGTCATTCGGGTCGTGCCGGGTTGACCCGGACCCGAAGCGGGTCGGGTTCGGGTTGACCCGAATAGTGTCGGGTCAGTTTCGGGTTCGACCCGAACCCGACCCGTGACCCGAAATTGACACCCCTAAACAAGACTAGAACATCAAACAAAGACTTTGATTTGGACTGGATCCGGATCTGAACAAAGCACTTAAACTCGCACTTGAACTCGTGCTATACAACATTAAGTGGGAGTTATAGACTCGATGAACTCGAGTCTAAATGAAACTTAAGTTGGACTCAAGCATATACAAAGAACAAACTTGAATCAAATGCAAGAGGACTCGTGGACTTTACTCAAATGAACTCAAATCATACGAGCAATAAAGGGTCTGATTTGAGCTTGGTCTCAAACTTGAACTCAAGCTCGATCCAAACTTGATCTGAATAATCATACAAAAGTTTCAACTCAAACTAAAATTCTAAGTACAACTCGCTTGAGAAATGGGCAAGAATTTTTACCTGTAAGCTATGGCACAAGATTTCCAGCACAATGAACAAGTACGATTTGCCTGTTGATTGGAGAAGGCAATACTACCACTTGATAATGGAGGATCTGCCCCTACAAACAAGTGTAATCATCAAACCACCTGAGATTGATGAAAGGTGGATATAATATTGAGGTCAATGAGTCTTCTACAAATACCTTCAGGAGGTCGTAGTGGATATAGCGACCCACTGCAAATGAATACTTGTGGATAACAACAATGTGTATATCGTGAGCACAACGAGCCATTGTGGACACAAGTACGGATATCACCTATGACAGTGGTGATCAAGATCTTCAAGTACGTTGAGTACAAGGGCAATCCGATGAACGAAAAAGAACACCCCCTGGCAGAATGGAAGAATTGTTTGAGTAAATTCGAACTAAACTTCCTGCTGTTCAAAAATTTCTTCTCGGTCCTGTACTCAGGGAGGAAATAATTCTGGAATCCATACATATCAAAAATAGCAAGCCCACTACACTAAAGACCCTGAAAAGAATTCTTTTCAAGGCAGCTATCTCTAATTTCAAAATCAAGGACCTCTCCGGTGAATGAGAAAAGGGGGAGTCAGTATCAAAACCAAACGTCATCGAATCTGCAACACTTATGCAAGCAGACAGAAGGCGTCTACAAACTACAACGAACGCCACCGGATTCGCAACACTCATACTAGCGGATATAAGGTGTCTGTAGACTCTTAAATGAAATGTTGTACACTCAAATGACAGTTTCCTATACAAAATATCCCTTTACGCGCATCATAATTTGTATACACATAGGTACACTAAAGGGGTAAATGAAATCTCGATCCGCATGGGCCCCGACGAGCGTATTATTGGTACACACGTGACGTCTAGGGATACTACGCGGGTCAATAAGTGAACTCAAGTTCGAACATGATCCTTATATACATATTAATAGAAGTCGACAGGGTTCGAACTTTCAAAAAAATACATAATTGTGGCGACCGGTGTATTTGTTTTAATACATTCATATTAGGCCTTCAAGGCCTTTAACAAAGAAAATTCATAAAGAAATTCATGAAGCCTACGAAACCCGATCCTCCTAAGTAGATAAATAGAAATAGACATGGTTCAAACTCTCGGATAAATATGCGATCATGAATTTGACCGGAATATTAATCTTATACATTCATATTAGGCATTTAATGTCTTTAACAAAGAAAATTCACAAACAAGGGCACAGAGCCTATGAAACCCGATTCTCTATCGGTAAGTTGATAGGGTCGACAAGATTCACTGAAGTGCACAAGACCTGAACAACAAGAAGACATCATTTGAGCAGTAATACGAAGGACAACAAAGGACTCGTACTTGAACTGAAAGCATAGAACTTCGACTCAAATGAACAGTGGACTTGTGGACCTAAATCTGAATAAAATTTAAATGATTTATAAATATCAAACCCAAATGAAATAAAATTAACCCCGAACTGAAATTCAAACCAAATTGAATATACAATTGAATTCAAAGGACAGTAGGGGACTTGAACAAGACTAGAACATCAAACAAAGACTTTGATTTGGACTGGATCCGGATCCGAACAAAGCACTTGAACTCGCACTTGAACTCGTGTTATACAACATTAAGTGAGAGTTATAGACTCGATGAACTCGAGTCTAAATGAAACTTAAGTTGGACTCAAGCATATACAAAGAACAAACTTGAATCATATGCAAGAGGACTCGTGGACTTTACTCAAATGAACTCAAATCATACGAGCAATAAAGAGTCTGATTTGAGCTTGGACTCAAACTTGAACTCAAGCTCGATCCAAACTTGGTCTGAACAATCATACAAAAGTTCCAACTCAAACTAAAATTCTAAGTACAACTCACTTGAGAAATGGGCAAGAATTTCTACCTGTAAGCTATGGCACAAGATTTCCAGCGCAATGAACAAATATGATTTGCCTGTTGATTGGAGAAGGCAATACTACCACTTGATAATGGAGGATATGCCCCTACAAACAAGTGTAATCATCAAACCACCTGAGATTGGTGAAAGGTGGATATGATACTGAGGTCAATGGGTCTTCTACAAATACCTTCAGGAGGTCGTAGTGGATATAGCGGCCCACTGCAAATGAATACTTGTGGATAACAACAATGTGTATATCGTAAGCACAACGAGCCATTGTGGACACAAGTACGGATATCACCTATGACAGTGGTGATCAGGATCTTCAAGTACGTTGAGTACAAGGGCAACCCGATGAACGAAAAAGAACACCCCCTGGCAGAATGGAAGAATTGTTTGAGTAAATTCGAACTAAATTTCCTGCTGTCCCAAAATTTCTTCTCGATCCTGTACTCAGGGAGGAAATAATTCTGGCATCCATACATATCAAAAATAACAAGCCCACTACACTAAAGACCCTGAAAAAAATTCTTTTCAAGGCAGCTATCTCTAATTTCAAAATCAAGGACCTCCCCGGTGAATGAGAAAAGGGGGAGTCAGCATCAAGACCAAACGTCACCGAATCTGCAATACTTATGCAAGCAGACAGAAGGCTTATACAAACTACAACGATCGCCACCGGATCTGCAACACTCATACTAGCGGACAGAAGGCGTCTATAGACTCTCAAATGAAATGTTGTACACTCAAATGACAGTTGCCTGTACAACTACAACTATTTCAAAATATCCATTTACGCGCACTATAATTTGTATACACATAGGTACACTAAAGTGGTAAATGTAATCTCAACCCGCATGGGCCCCGGCAAGTGTATTATTGGAACACACGTGACGTCTAAGGATACTACGCGGGTCAATAAGTGAATTCAAGTTCGAACATGATCCTTATATACATATTAATAGAATTCGACATGGTTCGAACTTTCAAACAAATACATGGTTGTAGTGACCGGTGTATTTGTTTTAATACATTCATATTAGGCATTCAATGCCTTTAACAAAAAAAATTCATAAAGAAAGGCATGAAGCCTACGAAACCCGATCCTCCTAAGCAGATAAATAGAAGTAGACATGGTTCAAACTCTCGGATAAATATGCGATCATGAATTTGACCGGAATATTTATCTTATACATTCATATTAGGCCTTCAAGGCCTTTAACAAAGAAAATTCACAAACAAGGGCACAGAGCCTATGAAACTCGATCCCCTATCGGTAAGTTGATATGGTCGACAAGGTTCACTGAAGTGCACAAGACCTGAACAACAAGAAGACATCATTTGAGCAGTAATACGAATGACAACAAAGGACTCGTACTTGAACTGAAAGCATAGAACTTGGACTCAAATGAACAGTGGACTTGTGGACCTAAATCTGAATAAAATTTAAATGATTTATAAATGTCAAACCCAAATGAAATAAAATTAAGCCAGAACTGAAATTCAAACCAAATTGAATATGCAATTGAATTCAAAGGACTGTAGGGGACTTGAACAAGACTAGAACATCAAACAAAGATTTTGATTTGGACTGGATCCGGATCCGAACAAAGCACTTGAACTCGCACTTGAACTCGTGTTATACAACATTAAGTGGGAGTTATAGACTCGATGAACTCGAGTCTAAATGAAACTTAAGTTGGACTCAAGCATATACAAAGAATAAACTTGAATCATATGCAAGATGACTCGTGGACTTCACTCAAATGAACTCAAATCATACGAGCAATAAAGGGTCTGATTTGAGCTTGGACTCGAACTTGAACTCAAGCTCGATCCAAACTTGATCTGAACAATCATACAAAAGTTCCAACTCAAACTAAAATTCTAAGTACAACTCGCTTGAGAAATGGGCAAGAATTTCTACCTGTAAGCTATGGCACAAGATTTCCAACGCAATGAACAAGTACGATTTGCCTGTTGATTGGAGAAGGAAATACTACCACTTGATAATGGAGGATTTGCCCCTACAAACAAGTGTAATCATCAAACCACCTGAGATTGGTGAAAGGTGGATATGATACTGAGGTCAATGGGTCTTCTACAAATACCTTCAGGAGGTCGTAGTGGATATAGCGACCCACTGCAAATGAATACTTGTGGATAACAACAATGTGTATATCATAAGCACAATGAGCCATTGTGGACACAAGTACGGATATCACCTATGACAGTGGTGATCAAGATCTTCAAGTACGTTGAGTACAAGGGCAACCTGATGAACGAAAAAGAACACCCCCTGACAGAATGGAAGAATTGTTTGAGTAAATTCGAACTAAACTTATTGTTGTCCCAAAATTTCTTCTCAATCCTGTACTCACGGAGGAAATAATTCTGGCATCCATACATATCAAAAATAACAAGCTCACTACACAAAATTCATCCATCATTCACAACAGTTTGCCGAGGTGGATAAATTAAATTTTACTTCAGCTCACAAAGAGTTAAATGCCTAGTCGAAAATATCACTAGGATCCATTCTTAAACAATCTTCTGCCAATAAGGACGTGGTACGTGTCCTCTAACCGACGATTTTGTCGCCAAATGGCACCGCGGGATAAACGGTTATGACCCAGGGCCCTCTGAACCGTGTGGTTTTGCAGCCAAATGGTACCACGAAATACCGGTTATGGTCAGAGCCAATACGCTCCTTAGTCGCATCAAATTATTGAGATATGAATCAATAGGATATGATCGATATGGCACAAAGCTCTATGTTAGCTAAGGTGGATTCAAATTTGTCCCCTTAAACAAACATTCACCCCAGGTCTACAAGGTCCCCTTGGACAAATCAACCCATGGCTACCGACAAAGATCCTTCTGTCAGGTTGGGTCGACTACCTCCTTTGACTAAGTAAACCATGGACCATGATAGCCCGAGACGATGGAACCATGGGATCTTGATCGGGCCCATCATCCATTCTCCCACCATCCACTTTAAGTGCAAGATGGTACAATTTCCATTTTAAATATCAAACTTTTCAAATTCTCAAATCCAAATCCAGTTCTCAAAAATCCAAACTCAATGCTGCTACTATATGCCAGATAACACGTATTCTCTACATATCTGATTGACGACTAGCCTTAATCGAAAGTTCTCTCTCATTATCGGGAGCGATAATTAACTATAGGGGCTTGCGCATATAGGAAACCAGAACTCAGATCATAAAGTCCTCACAAAATGAGGGTGAAATCTCTGGATAGTATCTTATCTACAAACCCATCTGCCTTCCAAAATTTACCCCAGAACTTACTTCGTTAAAACTCCATCGCTTAAATAAAAGCACAATCAATCAGTGCGCGGTGAGGAGGCCGGGGCAGAATTTTTGGAGCCCACAGAGATCATTTTCGTGTAGGGTAATGTTATCAACTTCCTGCTTTGCCTAATTGGGAGAAAGTTTTAGGCAATTCAAGTTTATTTAAGCTACACTGAAATATCTGATCTTGTGTTCATAATTGAGCACATGAATGAGTTCACATACATGCAAAGAAAATAATAAATTTCGTCAATAAAAGTAAAAAAAAAAAAAAAAAAAGAATTTCAGTAAATAAACTAGGAAAAAGTTCAGACTTGCTGTTAGTCAGCCTTTATCTACAACTACGGATAAATTATTCAGTGCGGAGGCCGGACGTAGCTCTACGTCTGGAGGCGAATCAGGTGCAATCATGTCAGCAGTACCGAGCGATACCAAGTAGTACCGAGTCGCGGTACCAAGTGAAGGGGTGATGTGGCGCATTCTGGTTGGTCTCCGGACAACGTTTGACGCCCGCACAGAATAATTAAGCGCAACTATGAGGTTCTGAAAAAACATTTACATAAGGGATCAACATATCACGTTAATGGTGTAAAAGAACTAAAGTTTAGCTCATTTTCTTAAGAATCTCACAAAAGATTCAAAGGATTTAAGAGGTTGCAAGAAAGGCTATAATTAAGAAACTTATAAGTGTTCGAAGAAATGTACCATGTGGATGAAACTAAGGCTTTGTTTGGGACGGCTTTTTTGTTGCTTCTTAAAGAAATTTCTTAGTATAAAAATTAAAATTTTTGCTTTAAAAAGTAGAAAGAAAGCTGTCCCAAACGAAGCCTAAAAGCTTTTAAAGGATTGCTTCCAACTTTTTCAATTCTGGATCTAATTCTTCAGACTTCTTTTCCTCAGTTGGTAAATAAGGAACTCTGTATGAATCAGCAATGGCCTTCCCTTTATCTAGCACTGAAGATGGAACTGTTTGCAGGAGGCTGCAATGATAAAGACCTCCATTGCTTAGTAGATTTCTTCTTATGATCTCTACACTCTCAAGTAAAAGCTTTCAATGAAATTACCTATCCAAGGATTCCAATGCAACATTGATTTTAATTTTCATGGATTTTATAGTGGCCGTTGGATCATTCCTTAATGCATGCAACAGAAGAGAATCAAGATCCTCCAAGGCTCTGTAAGAGAACAAAAGCTAAGAAAAGGAACTAGGCTGTATTTAACATTAATTAAGGGGGGATTTACATACGTACCTCTTTATTTCATGCTATTTACATATCTAATATTCAAAACTTTAATATTACATTGCGCCATTCAGGATTTATTTGAGGCAGCTTTTTCGTCATTTTGCTTTTCAAACAAGTTTATAATCATGTTTTTTTTTCGGAAACAGGGGTATCTATCCGCTGCCACTCAAAAATGAGCGCTTGGCAGCATAACTAATCCCTCGGCAAAACCTAGCGAGGCCACCGACCGACTTCAGGCCCACACTTGCTTTGCCCCACCGAAGAGGCAATATCATAGTAAAGGGAATTCGAACCCGGGATGGGGGTAACAGCAATAAGAGAATTTTTATCTGATTTTTTAAAAAGTAAAAAATTATAACAATCTTTAAAAAAAAAATATTTTTCTTACAACTTCATGACTACTTTTACAACTAGTTGTGGCCATCCCAAACTCTTAAACTGAAACTTATACTGAAGTGATGAAAATAAATACCTTAAACATCGGTCCACAGCATCAGAAGCTGCTTTGCCTTTGCCATCATCATCAGCATATTGAGCCACCTAAAATTGATAATTTTTTTCATGAGGGAGGTGGAAAATGGAGATACCCCACGCATACAACTAATTATAGTAATTATTTGAATGATTTGAATGAATATGTGCACAGCTAGCGTATGGCGTGAAAGATTAATAAAACTGAAAGTTTATCAAATAAGTTCTTAAATATAGGTTTCACAACAGTAATTCTTTCTTGATTTTCTAATTTAACATAAGATATTTCAGTCAAGATTTGAAGTAGGAAACTTTGAACACAGAAGTATTGTAGTTTGCAGTTCTTGCTTTCTTGCTCGACAAGAAACTTCAATCTGTGCCTATTTTATGAGGGTTTGTTTTTTTGTTTTGAAGGGTGAATCATAATTCATTTTCTTTGGATTTTACTATTATCGCCAACTGTTCTATAAGAGAGTTAGTATCAAAATGATTAAAATGGTCTTTGGAATTTTTATGAATGATCAAAATGATTTTCAATTATATTAAAGGATATGTTGATCCCTCAGGTCTTTAAGGAATCAAAATAGTCCTATGATTGGACTATTTTGATTTCTCTTTAAAAAGTTGAGGGACCAAAATAGCCTTTTAATAAATTTGAGGATCATTTTGATCTTTCATAAAGAGCCAAGGGACCATTTTGATCATTTTCTCGCATTAAAATAATGCCAAGCTGAGGCAATCTTAATGCTAGTATTCATAAAAACATTCTTGTGTAAGGAACATAAGGCGCAAACATAACCAAAATTATGGAAAAATTCCAATAAAAAGCCACAACAATAAGATTATGTGTTTATTCTATAGTAATATAAGGAAAAAAATGTTAATCTTATTGGATTAGTACCAAAACTATTGTCTAAAGCTTGTTAGGACGAATAGAAAATCCAAACTATAGGTAAACAAATATAGTTTTAAAACAAATGATTGGTTATTGAACAAGTACCCAACCATAACTCTTTGAAACCATTTTTCTATCCAGCAATGAACTTATTCTTTTCGTTCTACAGCACAACAGCATAACAAATTCAAGTGAACTATAGTTACATTCTGCAATGATATCTTGATGTTAGGCCATAAGATTGGCTCCTAAGAATATCATATATGGAAATGTAATAGCTCATCTTATTGACAAGTAATAAGCAACTAAGGAGCAAAGTTATGTCAAACATAAAAGGTTACGGCTTTCGAGATTGCATTGTCAGTTTTCAGAAGACATATTTGCAACATATTGAGGTGGTAATACTGTCAGCAACATTAAAAGGTCTATGGACTTACAGCTCTAATATTTACTCGAAGAGATGCAGCTGGACCAGAACGCAGTAAAGATCTACTTATATCATACTTCGGTTGCTCAGCATCCAAAGAATCCTCTGTTCAAAAAGACCCATTATGAGGCACATTTGCACATAATATAAGGTTCTATTTATTCGGGGATTTTTACTAAGAAGAAGTTAATGTGGATTTCATTAGGGGAAAGCAGCAATAACAACAGCACTAGACGTACAACCAACAACAAGATGGCATGAAATATTTTAACAAAAAAATTTGAGAAATATAAGAATCGTGAGCAAAATTATTGTGCTTGTGCTTCTAGGCACTTCAAAATAATTTATAATGAGCGAATGGAAGCTAAGAGCCTGAAGTAATAGCCTTCCAATTATATGTGACAAATTTCTTATTGTGAGTATGTAGTAGAAAATATGTTGATGCCTTGTGCCAACACTTGTGCCTCTAGTATTCAATCATGAAATTTTATGAGAAATGGAATAAAGGATAAATCCTGCAAAAATGCATTTCTTATAACCGTTATCAAATTTACACAAGAAATGGAAGTAGTCAGTTTGTTGATGGTGTCACCAACCTATACCATTTTGTTGGTCCAACTAATTTATTCATACTGGATGTTAGTCAGACCAGACGATGGAGTTGTCCATATGGTGATTAAATAGTTACCTTAGCTGATGGAGTCAACCAACTAGTGTAAATAGTTGCCCTCCAAAATGGAGTCAAGTAGCCTAAATGATGTTTATTCTGGCTAAAGGTGAGCGCTAGGTTGGTCTAGTAATTCAGGTCATTTCAAGTTTCATCAAAAGAATTAAAAGCCTTGCCCAAAGCTGATTAGATAGGATCAAGAGTTTGGGTATGAGATCAAGCTTTAAGGTGAAGTCGGATCAACCTCACACACACGTAACTAATTCCGTTGGTTTGACAGTTTGAAATTGGGATATTTTGGCTCAAACTAACCCAAGAACACTATTTATTCAATTCAAAAAAACCTTTGAGACAACATAAACCTTTGTGGCAAGGCTATTACTTCAGTCCAAAAATTTATTAGGTCAGCTTGTTCGGGTCTAGCTGATCACCTATCCCTAGCTATAGTTGCTCCCAACCTTCATGTAGTTAACTGACAAATTAGAAGTGGTTAGCCCATTTAACCCAAGTAAGAGTTGATGTTGCAATTGACATATTTGCAATGTGCTCTAGTCAACTTAGCAACATGATAAGCCCATTGTAGTTTCTTGTGACCCTATTGATGCAGCACCAAGACAAAAACCAAGAACAATGTCACAACTAAAATCTGCATCAGGATTTGGGTCATTCATCATGCACAACTCTCCATGCAAACCTCTAGAAAAACCCATAATCTCTTTAAATTATGTGAATAATAAAGAAATTTAAAGTCTCTTAATTGGTAGGAGGGTCATACCAATAAAAGAAGTTAAAATCTTCATAAATTGTAGTTTCAGAACCATTATACTTGACTTATTTAGCCTTTCTTTTTTTTTCAAAGCTTTAAAATTTATTTTATTTCTCCGATTTCTTTCTTTTATATAGGATAAGTCATCAATTTATGTAATAATATTTAATTCGCTCCTTAAACTTCTCAGATTTATCAAGGCTTGCAAAAGTTCTATAAATAAGGCTTTGTATAGCTCTTTTGATTTATTGAATAAAAAATATTTTTGCTTGTGTGAATTTCGTGTGAAAATGTTTGGTAACCACTCTACTCTCCAGTGAAGAAAGTGGCCGATCCTCTGGTTTTTTTGTGAGTCTTTACTTTTTTTTTTAGCCATTTCTTCTCTTTCCCAACACAATTATCATCTCCTCTACATAACCTCAAACTTAGTTTCTCTCAAATCCAAAACACATCAAACCCCTTCAAAACTCTCCTAAATATTTGGTCACATCCCCAATAACTTCCCAAGGGCTCAACTCCCAATAACTCTAATACCCTAGCCAAAAGTCCTATATAAAGAGGCAATTTTTGTTGTGAACAAGTAAATTAAAATATCATAATTCCTTAACTATTGATTCAAAATCCATAAAAACATCATCATCAATTTACTAACATTTCAAACATTTGATCTGGACTTCCTCCTCATTTTCCTCAAAGAAAAGTTGTCTATTGATAGATTAGAAGTTTAAGTATCAAATATGTCCAAACCCTAAATACTCATTTCACTGTCACCCAAAAAACCCTTTCACCACCACCCTCAGGTAACACCAATCAAGTTGTTGCTAGAGTGTTTGCAGCCTCCTTATCCAGTAAAGAAGTTGTGATGCACATGGATAGGTTCGGATTTGATGAGTTGTCTCTCCTCAATGAAGTGATGCATCTTGACATTTGTAAACTCCTTGAAGTCATTATGGTATCTCATGCATCCTTAACATCTAATGTCATCACAACATTAAAATTTCAAAACCGTGTCAACACCAAATTCTGACATTTTTTTGACATTGACGCTCGACACTAGCAATTTCTACACCCACAATCACACCGACGTGCCATTTGAACATCTCATATTTGTCTACTATCTTTATAACATCAATGACCGACATCATCTTGACATCAATGTCTGATGCCAATTACACAACAATGATGCTCGACTGTTGAGAGCATTATTGTCTCTTCTCTCGATGCCTAACACGACAACACTTGACTCTCCACATCCTAAAATTAATCATTTTAAGCACAAATCATATTTAAATTACTTATTATTTTTCAATTATTCTTAATATTTTGCTTATTCAATTTTTATACACCATTTTCAAGATATAAAAATTAACATATAGTGTCCAAATCATGTCTTTATCATATATTTTCAAGGGAAAAGGGGTTATTAAACACTCATTATCCCCTAAAGGAGTGTTTGCAGCCTCCTTATCCAGCAAAGAAGTGGTTAGCCACAAAGATAGATTCGAATTTGGTGAATTGTCTCCCCTTGATGAAGTGGCGCATCTTGACATTTGTAAACTCCTTGCAGTTGTTATGGTATCTCATGCATCCTTAAATATGAGTCCATGTGAACCCATGTAACATATTAAGGCCTAATGCTCTATAGGATTGACAAGGGTGGGCTAAAACCTAGATAAAATAGGCACGTAGGCTAAACCTTTGGTTGTTTAGCATAATTGGGCCAATCTAAGTCAGTTGAGTAACATGTTAGAGAGCATCATGGCGTAATGCTATTAAAGAGGCTCTTGAACTAAGTCCCAAATCCTACCTCGAAAAATTAAAGAGACCGTACATGTCAATTCCTTTATGGTAAAGGATGCATTGAAACCTACAACACTATTCCAAGCTTTCAATATGAGCAAAGATGTGAAAAAAAAAAAAGAAGATAATTATTAACTTGGTAAAACTCTTTTAATATATGCAGATTGATGTTCTCTTTGATGATATAATATCTCGGAGAATTTAGGTTGTCATTGATATCTACCAGCAAGATATTCCCCATTAATGTTTCCAGAATATTTGTGACAGATGCATGTAAATAGTTTTTTCCTCTGGAGTTTTTTTCCGGAAAAGAAAATCAGAAATACTTTGAGTCATTACCCAAATCTTTGAACTGTTCTTCAGTCAATAAAACGGCAGGTACATATGCCTCCAATGGTTCAAGCTTTTTCCTGGTATAAAATACAAGCATAGAGAACATAGTTTCATAAGCTATACTAAGCAAATAGTTAAATGATACACTGCTATGGTATTAACACTATTTATAATATACACTTCCAAATCTTTGAACTGTTCATGCTATTAGAAGATAGAAATTACTGAGGTTTTGCAGTAAAATTTCCAAGAAAAAAAAATCAGACGAAGTAATTTCTCATGGAAATTTGGCAATTAGCTAATTTTAGATAAGATTTAAGGCAATGAGGCATTCTCCCTCATTTTCATCACTGTTTCTTAACCCCCAGCTTCAGAACGTATTCATTGATGCTTGGCAAGCACATTGTATATTTCTTTACACAACCTAAGGTTATCCAGCAAAAAAAGCTGCTTGTGCAGAGGAAGGTTAGCAAATGCAGTACAAATAACAGTTAACCATCACCAGACTTTAATCCACACAAGATTCCCCTAAAAGATAAAAATAACAAACAATATACTCCATTATTTACTGCATTTTCTGCAGAAGATAACAAAAGGAAATATAATATTCATTTTTGGTGGATTCTTTCAGTCTAAAAGAAAGACATTTTTGTTTTAGTATTTTTTTTTTTTTTTTGGACATTTAGGTCATTTAAGGCAAACTCATACACGCAACGCATACACAAAGACTCGAACCCAAGACCTCTTAGTTGGAAGCATAAGTTGTCAACCAACGGGCCAGGGTGAGCTGTGTGTTTAGTATTCTCTAGATGACAATTTATGTCATTCATAATAAAATTATCTATCGAGTATAGTATATTTGGTTCAGATGTTAATAAAATAATGAAATGTTTGTAAATTTTTCTTTTTGTCATTATATATTTTATTCATTAAATTTGATCAAAAACTACCTATCATCAAAATAAAGCTTAACTTCCATTTATACTATTATTATTTAAAGATTACACAATCAAATAGCTTACATGTACTAATGGTATAATATTCCATAACATATGGAAATGAATTAAACAAGTTAGTGAAAATATTGCAATTAACCAGATAGACAGAAATTGTACGCACCTCTTTACATACTTGTCGAAAGGGCTACCTGCAGCTGCACCTGTAAAGAAGGACAAAGCCAGCAGAGGACATTACCAAGAATTAATTTAGACTGTCTTTAGATTCTAAGAATTTGAATGAAAAGAAATGAAAAAAAAAAAACAAGGGTTTAAAATTTAAAGCAATGGTTGAAGATTCAAAATCAAGCCGTAAACTGTTGAGATTTCTTTTCATTCAAAGCAGGGGGAAGATATACTACTTTTAGAGGAAACGGAAAGGCAGTGGAGGAAAAGGACGGCTAGCGCGGCGGAACGCCGGCCAACAGGAGGTGGCCTCCGGCTGGCGGACAGTGAGGAATGTGATGGTGACGAGCAGATCACTACGAGGCGGCAATGACGTCGTATCAAGCAAAGATCTTGAGAGGCAAAGTGACGGAGGGTTCTGCCCTGGGAGAGAGCTCGCGCGCTTTGAAGGGCTGAAGCCATGCGAATCCCTGGCTTCGACGCGGCACTCACTGTGGGATAGAATTATCCGCGCTAAAATACGAAGTTCGGGTTAAAAATACGAGAAATTAGGGAGACTTGCATCATATTAGGAAAATTTACATACACACCACTTTATTTCATGTTATTTACATACTTAACATTCAAAATAATAGTATTGCATATCTACCACCCATAGAATAAATATAGATGCATGAAATAAAATATTAAAATTTATAGGGTGGTATGAGTGGTATGAATGAAATATAGTTTTGATATATTTGATATCAAAGTTGTATGTGGATGATAGACTTGTAATATTAATTTTTTAAATGTTAGATATATAAATAGCATGAAATAAAGTGGAATGTATGTAAATCCTCCATATTAATATTACAATTATACCACCCAAATTTCTAATTTACCTCAAATATACCACTCCGTCTCCCGCAAGCTCACGACGTCTTCTTCCCATCGAAATCCCCCCTTCGCGTGCTACGGCTTTAACTTCCCACGAGCTATGTACCGGACATCTCCTCACAAGGTAAAATCTACCTTGTCACGAACTCCTCGTCGCACCGAGCATGCTCTGTTCTAGAGCATCCTCGTCACACCGACCTGCATTTTGCTTCATACAAGATTGATCTACATACACTAAATTTGCATAAGAAATTCTTTCATCATACATTAATTACACTCATGAACTTAACTTGTTCTTAAAAATGAAATTCTAAAGTTATATACCACCATAGTTGTTCCAGATCATCTGATGGAAACAACATAGAAAATCATCAATTTAAAATAGTTCAAAAAATAACAGCCAAACTGATAATAGAAGCTTCTTCAAGTGAAATTCCATCTCACAACATAGAATCTATGCTGAAGAAGTTAATGATTACAGATGGCATCATACAACAGCATCATTGTTGTACAAACACAAATGCACGCAACTGCAATTGGGGAATTATAGACTAGGAGGTGTGAACTCTAACTGATTTCATGCAACTGAGAGCACACAATAGAACTCACCTTCCTTCCAAGATGCGAACTCTAGCTTCCTTCCATATGCGAGCTCACCTTCTTCACTTCTCCAGGAGGTCTCATAAGTTTAAACCTAACGTGCAAAAAAGGGGGGGAGAAGACATCGTTCTCTACGGGAGACGAAGTGGTAGATTTGAGGTAAACTATGAATATGGGTAATATAACTGTAATATTAATATTTGATGTGTTAGGTATGTAAAATAACATGAATATAGTTATATGTATGTAAATCTGCCAAGAAATCATTGTCTGCTGGAGTCCGGAAGTAGCTCTGCCTCCATACTCCAATAAAATTTTAACATATGGATATACTCAAATGAAATCCTGAAAAATGAATTGGACACATTAATATTCAAGATGAATTTTATATTTTATTTCTATCTTATCAGACTGAACAACCCGATTAATATGAATTTCATATTTTATTTATGTCTTGTCAGCTTGACCAACCAGGACCAAAGGCCTAGTCCAGAGGTTAAAATTTTGAATTCATGAGGGATTAAAAATCTCATAGTAGGTTCACTTTGACTCATCGCATTCATTTTTCATCTTCGTCATTCATTGTTCACTTTCAGATTCGGTATTCTAGACGATTCACTATTCAGCTACATGCAGGCGCTAAGTTCATCATCCACCAACAAGGTTAGTCTGTCATTCTCTTCAATTCATCTACAAAGAGAGTTTTTTTTTTTTTTTTTTTTTTTTTTTTTGCTTATATCTCAAAATGGGTTTTAGGGTTTTTAGGGTTTAGGATATTTGCTTGTCATTTTATAAGTTAGACCGTAAATCTCCAAAGAACGAGAAATTATTATTGTGTATTAACTGTGTATCTTTTTTGAACTGTATATTAAATGCATATGAACTGCTTATTTACTATGTATTCATTATTATCGACTATGTATATGTTGTGTATCGATTGTCTTCCATTTCCAAAATTATGTTGCATAGTTTTCAAAAATTTTTGAGTTATTTTTGTTCATTTTGTGAATCTTTTTCGAATTACATATTTGTAGTGTATGAACTGCTTATTTACTACTTATTAAATGTGTATTTATTGTGTATGAACTACATTTTTTTGTGATATTGCATATGTATGTTCGGGCTATTACTTATCATTATTATGTATCAAGTTTTATAACAATCTATGACTCTTTCGTCGAGATAATAAACAAGGATGTCGAGGACACCTTGAAGAGAAACATCAATCAATTTTTTAAATTTCCACCATTCTAGCAAAATGTTCCGCTGATATTTGAGCTACTCAAATTTTGAGATATTCCTCAGCACTGTTTTATCATCAATGGTCATATGATAAAGTTCATCTCAGATGAAGTGGCTCTGCTTACAGGATTAACAATCAATTGTATTGAGATTTACTAGTAGAGTGAGCCACTTACAAGATACAAATAAATGGATATTAAGAGTGAAATAATAAAAATCAACAGATCAACTGACCCTTCCATTATATTGAAGACAATTATCATATTTTTGTTGTCAAATTTATTTATTCCCTTAATAACTACAAAACCCCATGAAGACTCCTTACTATTATAAATAATATTTATGAATTTTTATCTATTAACTAGGTCTGGGCTAGGGGTGTCAATTCGGGTCAACGGATCGGGTTCGGGTCGAACCTGACTTTAACCCGGCTATAAATGGGTTGACCCTAACCCGACCCAATTTTGCAAACGGGTCACGTTTGTAAAACCTAGACCCGACCCATATGGGTTACCGGGTTGACACAACCCGACCCGCGAACATCTGCGGAGCCGAGCGAATTGGAGGGTCGAAGACTACGCGCCTGGGCCTGCAGAGTCATCTTCTGTCGAGTAACTGAGGTCCGACCGTCTGAGGCTATGGAGGCGGAGTGGAGCGGGTCCATCGAGTGCAGAGCTGTGGATATCCAAAAGGACACCACTTGCTGTAGTGCAGAGGGTATACAACTGCACCACCCTGAGGGATAGAAATGATCGTAGGACTTCGCGCTCCTCACAAATAGGCAGATTAGATCATACATACGACTAACCATTGAGGATAGCGGCTTTCGCCAGCGCATCCCAATGAGTAGTAATATATACGACCTGATCATAAAAATGAATTTCTCCCACCCTATATATCAACTCGAGTAGGATTTATTTAATGGTGGAGTTTTATTTTCCACGGGCGTAAGCCCCCGTGGTTAATTACATCTCGAGCCTAGGGCTTGAGAAAATTCTCGATTAAAGATCAAATATTATTTTTCCCAAAAAGGGGATTGGCACGAAATGGGAGACTAGGAAATCCTACTCAAAATGGAAGAAATGGCTCAACTCAGCTTAGCCAATACATAAGGTTCATACCAACATCCGGAGGGACTAAGTCATTGATGAGAGAAAGAGAATCATACACTCAAAGCATATATAGGGGGAAAGATAAAAGTGGCGTCATCTACGTGATGTAGATAGGCAAGATTTATAGCTCTATAAGAGAATGAGACTTACCCATCGATGAGGCATACTACGAGACATCAAATATAATAGCCTTGAATCCTAAATTTAGGGTGGGTTTAGTGTTCTACCTAACACTAATATTCGTATCCTAACTAATGCAATGTGGTCTTATATCCTACCTGAAAAGGAAAACCAACTAACCACCTAAGTGCTTAAAATCCATGTTATCCAGTCTTTATGAAAGATAGGTAGGTAGTTTAGTATTTTGGAATTAAATAGGGCCGACGTCTAGAGAGTTTCCTAATTGGCCCTAAACTTATATAGGGTGAATGCTCCTAGAGCTAATGCAATTAGAGTTTTAATTTAATGATTTTCTAATGTAATGCATATTAGTTAAAAGTTCTAAATCATGTATGATTAAGATTTTAAAAAATAGGCTTATAAAAAATAATTTTAGAAAAGATTGGGTCTCCCCAGATACGGCACTTCATCCTCATAGGCTAGATTATTCGTACTCTACCCGCAGGCAGGGAGGTATCTTATTAGAAGGAGAGAGAAAATGTATTGATATGCATGTGAACCCGAATGATTCCAATAGTTCCATAGATCATTAGATTTCTATGTTATTTAATTTTTAGAATTTTGAATATTAATTACGAGTAGAAAATATTTTTCATCCTAAAGAGCCTAGCAAAAAAATCAGTCCATACACATGTAAGTAAGGAACCTATAAAAAATGAACAAGTTCTACTGTGCAATCAATATAAACACATTAATATAAATCCAGAAAAAGTAAAGTAAGAAAGTCTACGGCAAGTGCCGTATAAGTACAACCCATGGTCTACAGAAAAGTAATAGTGGCTAGGTCCCACCGATAATAACTTGGATTCTAATCATATTGAATGATGCAAGTCTTAAAAGTCAGACATTTAGTCTTCAAGTCTCTATTTTTGAGTGGATCGCCCTTCTCTAGATCATCTCCTTTTGGATCGTCTCCTTCGGGCTCCATATAATTCGTCATCTGGAAGGGTACCCAAATGACTAAGAAATTCCTAATAAAAGGCCTTTTCTTATTCTCTTTGGGTACCTTATATTTGAAATGTCAGACTTTTAAAGACTTTCTAAACTAAATGCAAATTACAATAAATTACATTATAAAAAAGATAATATAGACTCGGACTCCTACATGGTTATCCTAATAAAATATTCCAAGCAATTGATATAATAACCCAAATAGTTAATATTGTGCGTAAAAGGAAACACACTTGACCACGCTCTTTTAATTTAAGGGGGCTAAGCAGTCTATGGAACATATGTAGAAAATAGCATTAGTCTTAATAGTATGAGCGTGGCCACCTGTATAAGACTATATTAGTATAAAAATATCCCTAGTCCATGGGCAATCTAACGTACAAATCATACCATAATCAAAGCACAAAAAATATAATAGTAAAATAAACATCATCACAATAAACCAGAGTAATTAAATCAGTACTCGTGCCACACACAAAGCATCACAACACAGAAAGTAAAAAAAAGTAAACACTGACCCTAATCCTAGAGCTAGAAGTGGTGCCCTAGCAAACATATGTGTGTGAAGTGGGCTTGTGTGGCTTCAGATAGGTCTTTTGTAGGATACTCAATTCAAGTTGCCTAGAGTTCAAATTTCTTGAATGTATAAAAAGGGAACTTTAATTAAAGTTTAAGTATTAATTGATTAGGATCCATTTTAATTAATTTTGTCAGTTGATCTATTTTAATGCTTAGGGTAGTCATCTTGAAAGTTTAAATTATATTAGCCAATTTTAAAAAGTTTGGGGTCTTCCTATATGCTAGGTTAAGGGGTCTAAAAGGCCACTATTGGAAATAGGCTAAGTTTAGGGGTTCTAGCCTTTTAATTAAATATTAGGTCTTACAAAAAGTGATTAGGCTTTAAGTTTGCTAGATTTAAAGTTTTCTAGGCAAAGTTATGAATTTTAGAAGATTTAGGCAATTAAGGAATTATCAAAATTTGTTTAATAAAGGGGCATTTTTAGATTTTGATCCAAATTAGCTTCAAACTGTTTGGAATCACCCCGAAAGGTCATAAATGACCTAAAGAAGTGTTCCCAAGTGTTTGGAAAATTTTTTAAATTTTTAATAATTTTAAATTATTTTAATAAAAACAAAAAAAGTGATTTTAATTAAGGTTAAATTAAGATTCAGATTAAAATCCAACTAAGGGGCCTAATTCTCTAAAGTTAAAGGCTAAATCTTAAAGAGTTTGAGATATTACGAGTAATTTTCTGAGTTAAAATAGATTTATTAGAATTTTTCTGAAGCTATTGGGATCAAATTATTGGGTAAATTAGGGTTGGTTAATTAAGAGATCTAAAGGCTCCTAAAAAATTTTGAACGGTTTAAGATGTTACTAAGTTTAAGTGTTTAAAAATTTCATATTAATCGATGATTTATCCTAGCTCCTAGAAATTTTCTAAATTCGCTAGACTGATCCTTAATTAATATCCTTAGAGTGTCACTATATTAAATGAGAATAAATTGAGTTTTAGACTAACCCTTGGGATAACATGCAAGGAAATATATAAAAATAGTAAACACACTAATCCTAGGATATAGGAGGGTCTAAGCTAAGTGCTCGTGCGTCCTACAGATGGCAAGAGACAATAAAAATAGGTAATTAAGCGCGCTTATCGATGCAATTGGTGAATGCTTTAAACTCAATCATCCACCAATCCATCTTCCCATGAATGCTTTTCATAAAAATGATCTATGTTTAGAATTTCAAGTAGTGGATCTCCCAAAATTAGGAGGTTTAAAATATATGTAATTTTAAAATAATTTAAAATACATGTACTAATTAAGTAAATTTTAGAAAATAATTTAATTCAAAATAATTCAATATAAATAAACATATAAATAAATGGGAGATCCATTCACCACCTGAGCAAGAATTTAAAAAGAGTTTGAAAATAATTTTTAATTTTAAAATAATTAACGTATTATTTACTTAAATAATAGTTAAATAATTAAATAATATAGAAATATATCAAAAAAATAATTTTTAATATCTGAAAGTATTTTTAAATAAAAATACATATTTTTTTAAAAATATGAGGTATTGTACGTCAAGATCGGATTTAAAATGAAATAGTTACGAATTTTTTAAACTCAAAGTATTAAAATATATTTTAAAATAATTTAAAATAACTTTTATTTAAAAATAATCATTAAATTATCTTGAATTAAATATTGATTCTGAAAATAATTTCAAAATAATTATAAAATTACTCAAAATTTTTTTTGAAATTAGGTTTAAATAGTAATTAATGAAATGCTTTAAACATTTAGTTCTTTAAATAATTATGAAATACTCAAAATAATAATATTAAATATAATTAAAAATAATGATAATAATAATAATAGTTTAAAATGGTTTTCTAATCTTAAGAGAAACAAAATAGTACATATATATTTTAAAATAATTATTATTAATATTTATTAATAAAAAATAATTAAGTATTAATTATATTAAATAATTACTCAAAATACTTAAATATTAATTTAAAAATTAAATTAAAATATAATTAAATATGTTTCTAAAATTATAATTAGAAATCAATTTAAACTATAATTTTAAATTAATAAAATGTATGTTTTCAATTATTTATAATTATTTATTTATTAAAAATAGAAAATAATTAATAAATAGTTAATATTTATTATAATTTAAAATATTATTAATATTCTAAACTAATAATACTTTTAAATGAAAGGTATTATTTTTTCTAAAAATAATGATATATAATACTTATATATATTTTTATATAATTTATAATAATTATTTAAACAAAAATATATTTTAAAAATAATTAAAAATAACATTTAAAATTAATTTAAATTAAAAAATGGTGATCAACTCTCGGTTCACCACGTGGTGACTTCCAGTTGGCTCCGTTGTCCACGGAGCAATGATTGTGCGGTAGCATAATGATTGCGTCGCCAGCAATCATTACCCAATCAATATCGCGGGATGTGCTATTGCTTAACCACGTCAACAAGTTTTCGGAACCGTCTGATCCTGTGTGTTTACAGATCGATGGTCGCGATTTCGCTGAAAGAAAACTATGTTCGTCCGAAGGCTCCCACGGTCGGATGAACACGCGGAAAGGCGTGATCCGAACCATTGATCATAAGATCAACAGTCTAGATCACGCACCGAACAAATCCATTTGATCTGAAACCCTAAACCATTTTTTGTCTCGTTCTTACAATTGGGTGGATTAAATGAGCTCAAATTTTAAATATAGGATCCCTATATGAAGAGAATTCTTGGGGGAGATTTTTCACTGTTTAAAATGTGCTATATGAAAAGTTAATTAGATATATGTGCTTCTAACTAGGTTAGGGATTCACCTTGATTTAATAGACGGTTTGACTTGTTTAATGGCTTGTTGCATTTATAGACTATCCACGCTCCTAGTTATAGAAGAAATTGCATTTTGAAACGCGATGGATCGACAGGAAAATGTTTTGGAAGCTCTAAGCCTTTGGTTCACCAAAGATCTCACTACTGGTGAGGTTTTGGAAGCTGCTTTGACTTAGGGAAAGTGGAGAAAGTGTATGGGAGCTCACTCACAAAATCTCAAGGGACGAGGAGGCCTAGGGAGAGAGTATGAGCCAAAAAGGTCCCTCATTCAACCCTAAAAAGCCTATTTATAGGCTTATGGTTGAAAGTGAAACCAACGGCTAAGATCAATTCCTTGATCAATTAGGAGGGAAACCAGGCTATTATGGCTGTGGCTTGATTAAGAGATCAAGAGGAATGAATTAGAGGCACTTAAAAGGTTTAAATTGACCTAAATAGGTCGATTTGACCCAAGGGAGACTTGGGTTGACCAAGTCAATGGTTGAATTGGTCAACCTAGTTAATTGAGTCAAAGGGGTGAGGGATTTGAACCTAGGATAGGTTTGAATTTGATTTGAATTTAATTTGACCCATAAAGGCTAATTGGGTCGACTTGGGTTGACCTGGTCAATCAGGTTGACCCAGGATATGGGTCAGGGTCCAATGGGTTGGGTCTGACCCACTGAGTCCAAAGGATGTTAGATCTGAGGTTAAGAAGCTCTAGATTTGATCTGAAATCAAGAAAAGGGGGTTTGGGTCAATTTGGGTCTACCCATGTTGACTCGATCAACCAGGTTGACATAGGGCCTAGGTCAGGGCTCAACAAACTTGGTTTGAACCACTGAATTGAATGGGAGGGATCTTGGGGCCTCACATGACTAGGTTAACCCTTTTACCCAATAATTTAGCCAAAAATAATGTCAACAGGAGCAGCGAGTGCGGTATTGATAACTGAAGAGTGACTATGCGGGCTGGATGCAGTATGCCTAGACCAACAGGCAACCGCAGCCTATGATGCAGATGTGACTTATGATGCAGATGACGGACTCCACCTCATGCAGACGTAATGTCACAATCTGATGCAGATGCGACTTGACGGGCACTCAGGCAGCGCGGACGCAATCTGACTCGCGGGATGACAAAACAGGTCAATTCGGGTTGACCCGCGGGTTATCGGGTCAACATGAACCTTACCCATTTTTCAAACAGGTCAAAAATATGAACCTGAACCTCACCCGTTTTGTAAACAGGTTGACCCAAACCGAGATTTTTCTGGGTCAGGTTTTCGGTTATGTCAAAAGTTGACACCCCTAGTCGAGGCCATAAGAGATTTCTTAGTTAATGAGTTTAATAAAATTACCATAAAGTTTGCTTTGTAGAAGCCAATGGGTTACATAAACAGCTTTATACCTCCACTAATTGTGAGTGCTAAGAGCATCTAAGTATTATTCTAATTATTAATTTATTTTACTAATTTTCTTAGCTAATATTACATTTAATCTCATGCATATTTAGTTCCTAGAGCACTTTTCAATAAATGTCACTATGTGCCCTAACTTAAGACCATGTTTCCTTTGATGGGGAGATATTGATATATTTTATAATTCTCAAAAGGCCTCCAATTTATTTCATATGTTAAAGGAAAGGCAGGTATGCATGTATATTTGCCTTGGAGCACATTTTAATTAATACCCAAATGATATGAGATTCACTAACAATGGAATAAAATTTGTGCAGATTTTTTATTCCATTCAAGGAGTAACTCAAAAGGAAGCAGACAACCTATTAGCTAACAACACTGGCATCCATAACTTCCAAACACCAATGGTAAATCCCCTCTCCAGCAACATGAAAAGAATTCTCAACCCACACCCCTCATCCTCCCCATCAAGCCCCCCATCATTCTCCCCGGTAATTCGCCCCTCATTCTCCCCAACAAACCCCTCCTCATTCTCCCCAGCAAGCCCACCACCCCCACTTAGCAACTAAGTACAAGATTGGGCTGTTGTCCACGAAAAATTACTAACAACACTTTGTACAATATGCACAAATATGTTCAATGACCTTGAAGATGGGCTAAGCATGAGGCTTAAGCGACTAGAATAAAAGATTGATTCTCTTGAGTACAAGCTAATCCACCATATTGCTTGATGTAAATTTGATCCTGAGCAACCTCCTGCTTTCTCATCCTCATCCTGCCAGCAAGCTGATGCATTACTTGTTATTGTCATCAAGAAGGAGGCGCCACTTCACATATGAAAATTCTGAAGTAGGCACTTTGGCATTGATTTTGTGAAAATGTCGAATCATAGCGTCGCAACACTTCGATGCACCATGACGAAAAAGTCATTTTTAGAGTTGTTGAATTTTCATAAAATTCAACATTAAGATCAAATTGATATAAAGAACTAAGGATTAATTTCATATGGATTAGAAACTAAAAATCATTAAAGAATATTTCAGTGCAAATGACTAAATAGATGCATACAAAGGCACATAAGTCATTTGGTTTTCCCTATTTCCCCCACCGACCTTAAGGCCTCATCCCTTTTATTTTGTTTGTTTGGACATATGCAAGACGGAGAGGGCGATGAACAAGGGTAGGGCAAACAACAATGACTTTTGAATAGCAAGACTTATGGAAGAAAAATGCTTTTATAATTACTTAGATTTTTTTCAAATCTTGATATTTTTTGAAGGAGAATGTGCAGAAAGTTTAATGGTAACTTCTAAAACCTAATTTTAGTTTTCCTACAAAATTTTGAGATTTTCAAATTTAGGGCATCTTCCAAAAATTCATTTTCTTTGAAAGTGCAAATATTGTTCACAATGGTCTTAGAAAGTTTTTAATGATGAAAAATGCTTAATTTTAAATTTGAAATAATTCAAAAATGCTTAAGCCATAATTAATAATTAAGTTGTGGGGAGGTTTTGGCATACTAATATGATGCAATTAATAAAAATTTGATTTCCAAAATTGTGCTTTTGAAGTAAAACCGAAAATAGAGATTATTTTAAGTTATTTTAGGAAATGGTAAAGTGTAAAAATAGAAAATTATGAATTTAGACAATAATTTGGATTTTTAAAAAAATAGAGCTTATTTAAATCCAAAATAATGACATTTAAAATGCTCTTTTAATGAAAATGAATTATGGTTAATGTAGGGTAATGAGAATTTTAGAATGGATTAAAACTCTTTTATGTTTTGATGAATAATGTATTTCTTCTTTAGAAATGTTTGTAGTATCTTTAAAAATATTTGAAGTAGATAAATTAGATCATCGTAAGAAGAATATAAATCATTTATGTTGCTTTATAATTGAGAACTCCAAGTTGAAGGTTTAAGATCTTATTAGTGTTATTTGAATAGTGGAAGATTTTATAATTAATTTGAGATGAGTATTGGAATCTACAATAAATTTTGAGGTTTTGGAAAATATTAAAGCTTGAAAACAGTTAATGTCAATAATCATGATATTTAATTAAATTAATGATATTTATTTCTCATATACATGATGCATCAAATATTATTATTATATATTTGCTCACTATTAATGTTACATGATTTTTTTTATGATGCACAATTGATTATGTTAAATTAAAATATGACATAAATTCCTATATTATCATGATATTTATTATCAAAATTCAATATGAAATGATATAAAAAATTAAAGTAAAATGATATAATATAGTATGCTTGCATGTGTATGTTGATTGATGGAGCTCACCCTCTTCTAGTACTGACTGGGGATGCAATGTACCAGTGCACATTAAAAAGAAAATGTTACGAAAAAGAAATGATAAAATAGTACATTCATTTATACTAAATTAGACTGCTATGACTCTTATGATAATTATATTATTTATAAAAAAATAAGAAAGATATGAATACATATATGATATGTATGACATATATGATTTATGCATAACATGTAAAGTCATGAAATAAAAGAGTCTCAAATAAAATGATTAAAATTAAAAATAATTATTTTATGATATGAAATGAATAAATAAAAATAAGATTTTGCATACTATTTCTATTGCATTGACTTACTATAATTTAGAAGCATATTTTACTCATTAGGTTATGACTTACTGTTAGTTGCTCTAACTTTTCTTTCTCGTAAGTTTTATATAATGAAATGAGTAGAATAGGCAGAAATGTGTACCGTAGATGTGAGGCATTAAATCAAATGTAATTGAATGATTTTGTATCAATTTATGTTCTTATTTGAAGTTTTTGTGACTCTTTCAAAGTTTATTGAGATAGGTTTAAATGAATTAAAAATTTAATATATATCGTCTGACCATTTGTTCCCGCTTCATTAATTCGAGCTTTCAGGCTAGATCTTGATAATAGTTGTATCAAAGCAGTATGAGAGTATTTTAGGAACGTGAATCATAATTAAAGAGACATATGAATGATTTATGAACTTATTTGAAAAGAGTTTAAATATTTAATTAGATAATAAAATTGATTGATTTCTAAATATATCAGGTACGTATAAGTGAAGTGTTATCGGTTCCTATCTGGTCTAAAAAATTAGACAACCCTTAGTACCTTTAAGAATTGACAAATTTTTAACATTGGTGGAAAGACATAGAAGGGTGTAGATCGACTTCCAAATTACTCAGAAGAGAATGGACCAACATAAAAGAAAGAGTGTAGAAGAAGATGTCTAAAGCAATCAGATTGAAGGACAAAATGGAAAGAAGTTTAAGTCTAACCTTAATGTATTTAGTAGTGGTACTGTCAGTAGAACCCTTGAAGCTTATGCTAAGTGTGGTAGATTGCATAAGGGTGAATGTTTGATGGGTTCCAACGCTTGCTATTGGTGTCATCAGCATGGACACATAATAAAATATTGCTCTAAATTGGTTCAAATGACTTAATGAGGAATGAGATCAAGTGAAACACATTTACAGAAGAATTTTGAGAATCAAAAGATGATTAAACCATCAGTTTCAGCTCCAATACAAAATCAATCACGACAGAATGTTCGACCACAATTTTATAATTTGACTCAGTAGGAGCTCAATAAATCCACAAATATTGACAAAGATAGTTGAGACGGCATTATTATCTAATATAGTGACTTATTATATTATATCATATATTTTGGGTTAAGTAGATTATTTTGTTATGTTATATCATACATTTAGTTTTATTCAGTTGTGCATACAATTTTAAAGATTATGTTGATTTAAATTGAAAATGTTGTTTAATTATGTAACTAGAAGTTATATGTAAATTTTGATGATAAAAATATCTTAGGAGGGGAGAATTATAAAATCCAAAAATGTTGAACAATCGCATCGCGGTGCACTTTGATGCACCGCGATGAACATAGTCAAATTTTCAAGGTTTTTGGATTTTGATAAAATAATTTTTATAAATTTTTACATTAATTTTCGATTGATTTGATATACAGTACTTAGGTTTAATTTCATACAAATTTAGAACTAAAAATTATTAAAGAATAATTAAGTATAAAAGACTAAATAACCCTTCCCATCTCTAAATAACTCTTATGCATGCAATGGCACATAAGTCATTTGATTTTCCCCATTTCCCCCACAGCCCTAAGACCGAAATATTTTGTTTGGCCGAATGCAAGAGGGTGAGGGCGACGGGCAAGGGTAGGGTGAACCGCGGTCGACGGTGACTTTGGGGGGAAATTAAAGACGAAGGCTTAAGGAAGATAAAAGTATGTTTCTAAACTTAGAATTTCTTTTTTTTTTTTTCACTTAGATTTTTTTAGGATGAAAATCTAGGGGTTTTCAAATAGTGAAATTTTTAAAAGGATAATGTGTATGAAAATTTAATGGTAACTTCTAAAGTCCTAATTTTAGTTTTTCTCCAAAAATTTTTAGATTTTCAAATTTAGGGCATCTTCCAAAATTCATTTTCTTTGAAAAGTGCTTTTATAAATATTATTCTAAATGGTCTTAGGAAAGTTTTTAATAGTGAAAATTAGGGGTTTTTTTTATTATAAATTTTCAATTTTCTTAATTTTTTATTTAAAATTATCCAAAAATACTTAAGCCCTAATTATTAATCAAGTGATGGAGATATTTTGGAAAAATATGGTTTTCAAAATTATAGTTTTAAAGCAAAATTGAAAATAGAGATTATTTTAATTTAATTTAAGAAATGATAAAGTATAAAAATAGGAAAATTATGGATTTAGATTTTTTTAAAATTAGATTTTATTTAAATCCAAAAATAATGACATTTAAAATGCTCTTTTAATGAAAATAAATTATTGTTAATGTTGGGTAATAAATTTTTTGGAATGGATTAAATTTCTTTTATATTAAGATAAATAATGTACTTCTTCTTTAGAAATGTTTTTGGTATCTTTAAAAATGTTTAAACTAAATTAGATCATTATAAAAAGAATAAGAATTATTTATGTTGCTTTATAATTGAGAACTCTAAGTTGAATGGTTAAGATCTTATTAATGTTATTTGAATAATGGAAGATTTTATGATTAAGTTGAGACGAGTATTGGAATCTACAGTAATGTTTGAGATTTTGGAAAATATTAAAGCTTGGAAGCATTCAATGTGAGTACTCATAACTTTTAATTACAATAATTATATTTACTACTCCTACATTTAATGCATCAAGTACTATTATTATATATTTGATCATTATTAATATTACATGATTTTTTTTTATGATAGACAATTGATCATGTTAAATTAAAAGATGTCATAAATCCTATATTATCATAATATTTATTATAAAAATTCAATATGAAATGATATGAAAAATGTAAAATTAAATAATATGATAAAATATGCTTGCATATTAGGGATGCAATGTACCCATGCACGTTAAAATAAAAAGGTTATAGAAAAGAAAATAATAAATGAGTACCTTCATTGGTACTAAATTAGACGGCGGCTCATGTAACAATTATATTATTTATAAGAAGTGAGAAATATATGAATACATATATGATATGTATGACATATATGATGTATGCATAACATGGAAAATCATGAAATGAAAAAGTTTCAAATAAAATAATAAATTAAGTATAATTATTTTATGGTATGAAATGAATAAAGAAAAAGAAGATTTTGCATATTATTTTTATTGTATTAAGTTAATATAATTTAGAAACATATTTTGTTCACTGAGTTGTAGCTTATTGTTAGTTGCTCTAACTTTTCTTTCAGATAAATTTAATATAATAAATAAGTAGAAGATGTGAAAATATATACCGTAAACAAGAGATATGAATCATAAGTAATTGAATGATTTTGTGTCAATTTATACTCTTATTTTAAATTTTTTGTATCATTTTATACTCTTATCAATTAGATAAGTTTATATGAATTAAAAATTTAATCTACCATCCAACCGTCTATTTCCGCCTTGTTAATTCGAGCTTCTAAGTTGGGTTGTGAAAATTTTGATGAGTGTTGCAACATTAGGCCATAAATAGTACACACACACACAAATATATATATATATATATATATATATATATATATATACACACACACCTTACCCCTCGGACTCCCTTACTTGGTTTGCTTAGCCATGAAGAAATTGAAAGAGGGGAAGAAGAGAGAGAGGATATAGAAACATCTTTTAATCATTTTTGTTAGTCATTCATATTATAGATTTTATTTTTTTCATTATAAGTGACTAATCTCTTATTTTTATTTTTAATGATTTTGATCTCTAAGAATTTTATTACAGACTTTATTTTATTCATTGTAAGTGACTAATCTCTTACTTTTATTTTTAATGATTTTGATCTCTAAGAATTTTATCTCCTAAATATGTAAAAAATACATTATCTCTTGATTTAATAAGCTTTTACCATACAAATTTAGATATGTTATAGATTTAATTATTCTAAATGATTTGACATAATTTTATTATATTTTACATAAAGTACTGAATGATATCATATATGTGATAGGATAACTCTACGCGATTCACTAATTGGGAGTCATAAGGAGCTGGAGATTAATTGAGAGTTGTAAGGAGTTGGGGCAACTGATTCATGTGATTCAATGGGAGTTATAATGAGTATATTGATTTGAAGCTATAAGGGATGATTGATTAGGAGTCATAAGAATAGGAGCAAGATACTTTTAAGATACACTCATTAAATATCTGAATACTGATACTAACATTGCTACGAATATTATACTTATATTATTACTGATACTAATACTATTTTTTGTCATTAATAATATTTAACATTATTAATTATGATATTAATATTATTACTGCATTAGTACTATTGATTGTTATTAATATTATGATTGATGATGTAATGGATTGAGATGTGATAAACTATAACATGATAAATTGATACAGATAATCAGTATATGCATTAATGCGTATATTTTTTTATGTAATTTATAGCATATTATTTTATTTTATCTTGTATTAATTTTATTTATAAGATTTTAGTTACTTACTAGGTTATGTGCTCAGTACATAATTTTGCATATTTTTAGGAAAATATAAAGATTATGTAATACGAGGCTCCAGAAAATATCAAAAATGTTATTATATTTATTTGCTCTGTTTATTAATAAGCTTTATTTAGAGACAAATGAAATTATTCTAATATATATCCAAGAGTGTGACAACTTTCTCTTGTCTACACCAAGAATGAAGCTCTATATAATCCAATTCATCCTAACGATAAAAAAGAGGAAGCCCCAACTGATATAATTTCTCATTCTGTCGACATCAAGGAGAAAGTCTTAGATGATATAGTTCTCGAGGATAAGGATGAGGATGAGTATGTTGGGGATATAGCATGAACAACAAAGAGAAGGATATATTTAATAAAAAAAATTATCAATACACTGTTGACCTTGGTTTTGCCCAGATATATGGTCAAAGAGTTAATCTGGTCAAATTGACTAAGCTAGACCTCCAGACCCTTCCCAATGAGTTCAGGGAGTCAAGCCAAGTGTACTATGCCCAAACCCGAGTCCAAGGTCAACCTGGTTGATCAGGTCAACCTAGGTTGACCCAATTAGCCCTATTGGGTCATTTCAAACCCTAATTCAAATCCTAAACTGTCCTTGGCTTAAATCCATCATCCCTTGGACTCACTTGGCCTGGTTAACCAAGTCAACTCATAGCTTGGTCAACCCAAGTAATGTGGGGTCAACTTTGATCTATTTAGGTCAAATTAGACCTATTTAGGTCAAAATAGACCTATTTAATGCATTCAAGCCTTTCCAAATCCTTCCCTCATTCAAATATCGACCCACCCCTTGGTTTTCAATCCTAATAATCTTAGGAATGATCCTAGCCGTCCATCCAATGCATGAGAGTATAAATAGGAAAAATTAGGGAGTTTTATGGACTTTTTCTCCTGCTCTCTCTCAAAGCCACCTCAATCCTTGAGATTTGGTTTGAGAGCTCCCACAACCTTCCTCCACCCTTTCCAAGTCAAACT
This sequence comes from Dendrobium huoshanense, assembly GCA_016618105.1. NCBI lineage: Eukaryota > Viridiplantae > Streptophyta > Magnoliopsida > Asparagales > Orchidaceae > Dendrobium > Dendrobium huoshanense. Next base: position 60,656,067 of record CM028342.1, on the reverse strand, counting down.
CGCTGGGTCAAAGCCGGTGGTGATGAGATCTTTGACGACCAGAGGGTTTAAAGCTTCCAAAGCATTTTGCTTCGATCTAGGCGTTGAGAGCTCGTACTTTCTTCTATAAAAAGGAGCATGGATAGTCTACAAGTGCAATAAGCCATTAAACGGGTAAAACCATCCATTAACCAATATGAAATCGAAAACCCTAGGTTAGGGCACATAGGGTTAAATATCTTCATGTTAAGCGCATTTCAAACCGTGAAAAAGGTCCCCCGCAAATGCTCTTCACTTCTATTATATGTGTTTAAAATTTCATCAAGTTTGGTTTTGTCGTTTGAAAGAACAAGGTGAAATATGTGTTTAGGGTTTGATTTACGTAAACTTAAGGCTATGCATGATCCTGACGGTTGATCGCACGATCAATGGTCCATATTCGTCCATTCTGTGGATTTGTTCTAATCGCATGATCGATCCTGGGGCCTTGATCAGGACCGTCCGCTCGAAATAACGGGCGATCCAATTGGCTGCGCCGAGCGCTGATGTGGTTTAGTGAACCGCTTCCGTCGTGCGATGATTGCCCAAATCATTGTCAATCATTATCGGTGGCGCAATCATTGGGCCGCCAGGTAATGATTGCCCGTGGACCACGGTACGTATCCCGGGATGCCAAGTCTCGCCCCAGTGCTTTTTTCCCATTATTTATTTATTTTAAATTATTTTAAAGTTATTTTCACTCAAAATTCATAATAAATCAAAATTTAATAAAAAATTATGTGTTTTATATCAAAATTTTCAACAACAAAAAACCCCTCTTTAATTTAAAAGTAATTTTGGTTAAAAATATTATGTATATCTTGAATAATTTTAAATACAAATTATTAACTATTTTAATTTAAGCACCTAATTATAAATAATTAAAATACTTTATAAAATACTTTTAATCTGATTTTGGAAATTACATTTTTATTATTTTTTATATCTGATATATTTTAATAAGAAATTTAATTTAATTTTAATTATTATAAATAATCTCTTTATATCATTATGTACTCATTATTTATGTAATATATCTATGTATATTATTAGTAATTAATTTTAAATAAAAATATATAATATTTAATTTTTCTTAAAAATCAAAAAAAGTATTTTTGTTATTTAACTTTTATTAATAAGTTATTTTTCCTATTTTAAGATATTATTATTAATTAAATACTTAAGTTATTTAATTAAAATTAAATAATTTAAAATTAAATAATTTTTCAAAATTAATAAAAATTTATCTTTCAAATTATTTTAAATTATCCTAAAAAATTCAGAAGCATTAATATTTATTTTAATTGGATTTAATAATTATTTTTAAATATTAATTTTTTTAAATCATTTTAAAATAGCTTTTATTCCTTTAAACTTAAAAAAATCATATTTTTTTTCATTTTAAACCCGATTTTGACGTGTAATACCTCAATTTTTTCAAAAAAATATTTATGTTTATTTAAAAATACTTTCAGCAATCAAAACTCCTTTTTTGTACATTATTTACCAGTTATTTGAATTTCCCTATTATTTAAATAATGATATGTTAATTATTTTCAAATAAAAAAATTATTTTCAAACTATTTTGAAAGCTTTCTTGGGTGGCCAGTGGATCCCTCATGCACATATGAACTGAATTATTTTCAATTATATTATTTTCAAATGTATATGTTTATATATTTAATATATATGTATTTTAACCTATTTTAAAATTACATATTATTAAATTAACTTAATTTAGGGGGACCCACTACATGGAATTTTTAACATAGGCTATGCATGTGAATAGAATTCATGGGGGAGGTGGATTAGTGGGTGATTGAGATCCAATCATTAACTAATCTCACTGATAAGTGTGATTCCTTTTCTTTTACTATTTTTTGCATATGTATGATACACGAGCATATAGTTTAGGCCCTCCTAGATTTAAGGCTGTGGTATGTTTACTATTTTCATATATTCAATGCATATTTTCCTTAGAGTTAGTCTAAAACTTTATTTTAAATCCCTCTAATGTAGTGACACCCTATTGATAATAATTAAGAATTCGTCTAGCAAAACTTAGAAAACTTATAAGAATTATGATAGATCTTGGATTGACATAAACTTTTTAACATTTAAACTTAGTGACATCCTAAATCTATCAAAATTATCTAGGATTTTTTAAGAGCCATTAGACCCCTCAGTTAACAAACCCTAATTACCCGTTAATTAGATCCTAATAACTTTAAAAAATTCTAATAAATTCATTTCAACTAAGAAAAATATCCATAATAGTTCAAACTTTTCAGAACTTATCCCATAACATTAGATAATTAGGTATATTTAATTGGCCTTTAATTTGAGCCTAAATTTAACTTTAACTAAAAATTACATTTTTTCATCTAAATTAAATAATTAAAAATTATTAAAAATTTTGAATTTTTTCCAAACACTTAGAAACACTTTCTTAGGTCATTCCTGACCTTTGAGGATGATTTCAATCAGTTTGGAGCTGATTTGGATAAAAACCATAAAATCACCCCTAATTAAATAATTTTAATAATTCTTTTAATTACCCAAAACTTCTAAAATTCATAACTTGTCCTAAAAAACTCTAAATCTAGCAAACTAAAAGCCTAATTACTCCTTTTAAGGCTTAATATTTAATTAAAATGCTAGAATCCCTAAAATTAGCTTGTTTTCTATAGTGACCGTTTGGACCCCCTTAGCCTAGCATATAGGAGGACCCGAAACTTTCTAAAATTGGTTAATATAACTTAAACTTCAAAGATCATTACACTAAGAATTAAAATGGATCAACAAACTAAAATAAACTAAAATTGATCTTAATTTACTAATATTTGAACTTTAAGTAAAATTTTCTTTTCAGCCCTTCAATAAATCTAAACTATAGGTAACTTGAATTAACTACCCTACATAGGACATATCCAAAGCCACACAAATCTATTACACACACGTAGGTTTGCTAGGGCACCACTTCTAGCTCTAGGATTAGGGCTGGTGTTTTACTTCTTTCTACATCTATGATGTGATGATCTTGCTTGTGGCACGAATGTTGATTGCTTTGATGTGTTGTGTTGTGTTGTGATAGATGTTTCTTTTATTATTACGCTTTCTATACTTTGCTTATATTTGGATTTATGCGTTAGATTGACCATGGGCTAGGGCCGCTTTTATACTAACTCAGTCTTATATAGGTGGCAATGTTCATGCAGCGCTAATAGAGGGGACAAACATAATTAAAGCTTTAAATACTAATTATGTTTTCTACAGATGCTCCAAAAATTTCTAAAGCCCCCTCCCCAAATTAAAAGAGCATGGCCAAACGTGTTTATCTTTCTGCATAATTAGAAATTGCTTAGATGTGATATATGAATTGTGTGGGATATTTTTATAAGGATAACCCTTTAGGAGTTCGGGTCTAGATTTTTTATTTTCAAATATAATGTAATTTATGATTCATTGAGTTGTAAAAGCCTTAAAAGTCTGGCATTTCAAACACTTGGCACCCAAAGAGAATAAGAAAGGCCCCCTCTCGGGAAATTTCTTAGTCATTTGAGTACCCTTCCGAAGGATGAGCCAGATAGAGCCTGAAGGAGATGATCCAAAGGGAGATGATCCAGAGAAGGATGGTCCACTAGAAGACAAAGACTTGAAAATTAAATGCCCAACTTTTAAGACTTGTATCATTTAGTAGAATTATAATCCAGGATGTTGTTGGTGGAGCCTGACCACCACTACTTTTCTATAAACCCTATGTTGTACTTATATGATACTTGTCGTGGACTTTACTATTATTTTTCTGGATTTATATTGATGTGTTTATTTTTTGTATGCAGTAAAAATTACCTGCTTTTCTTAAGTTTTTTTCGTGTATGTGTGTGGCCTGATTTTTGCTAGGTTCTTTAGGATAAAAAACTTTTTTTTACTCGTAACTAATATTCAAAATTTTAAGGTTTAAATAATGTAAAAACCTAACAACCTAGGGAATAGTCAGAATTATTTGGTGTCGCATGATATTTCTGCATTTTTTTCTCCTTGCTATAAGTCACCTCCGTGCCTGCGGGTAAAATCCGGATAATCTGGCCTATGAGGATGAAGTGTCGAACCTAGGGAGGCCCAATCTTTTCTAAAAAATTATTTTTTATAAGCCTATTTTTAAAATCTTAAGCATTCATGATATAAACCTTTTTAACCATCATGCATTTTATTAAAAACTAACTAAATCAAAACTTTAATTATATTAGCTCTATGAGCATTCACCATATATAAGTTCAGGGCCAATTAGAAAACTTTATAGACATCAGTCCTACTTCCAAAATACTAAAATATCTATCCATCTTTCATAAAGATCGGACTACATGAATTTTACGTGCTTCGGTGGTTAGCTGGCATCCCTTTCCAAATAGGATATAAGCTCAGGTGCATTAGCTAGGACACGGGTATTAGTATTGGCTAAATACTAAGCCCACCCTAGATCTAGGATTCGAGACTACTACCTTGAGTGTTTCGTAGTATGCCTAAATAGTGGATAAGTTCCTTCTTTTAATGGACTATAAATTATACTTATCAACGTCACATATATGACATTACTTCCATCTTTCCCCTATGGATGCTTTGAGGAATTGAAACCCATTATTTTGATCAGGTCATATATATTACTGCCCATCAAGGTGCGCTGGCGAGAGCTGTTATTCTCAATGGTTAATCATATGTACAACCTAATCTACCCTTCCATTGGCTCGTTTACGAGGAGCGCATGGCTTGCGATCATCTCTATCCCTCGGGATGATGCAGTCGTATCCCCTCCACACTTTGTAGCCGTCGGTGTCCTTTCGAAGGTCCATATACACCATTCATAACTCTTCATAATAACAAGAAAAAGATGATAGTGCCCCCAGCTGATCCAATTCATGTAGATGCATTTCAAATAGTTACTAAAACTGCAAGTAAAATAATGCAATTCGAGGGCAAGGAGATACTAAGTACAAATAAACAATTATTTATGGATGAATATTTTCAATCATCTATAATTAATATAATGCTTAATACGATTAATTTATTATGATCTACTTTTAAATATAATTAAATGCATAATAAGTGAATTAATAAAAAATTAGATTATTGGGTATGAGTTCTATTGGCTCACACATATTCTATATTTTATTTTAGGTTTAAGGAAAGGGAAAGAGCTTGTTGAGTAGCGGGGTATTCATGATCTAATACGTTTAAGTTTGTATAGGTATTTCCTAATTTTTGTATTATCATTACTAGTTATTTAGCATCTCTATTTTGTTAGTAGTCATGTACTATAGTGTGTAAATATTATATATAAATTTTGATGATAAATGAAATAAAATATTTAAATAGAAACTCTATTGTCTGTTTAAATATTTAAATAGAAGAAATTTAAAGAGCCCCAGAAACTTAGATCTTTGGGTCAATCTGTTATAAGTCAACATAGTAAGACATGTGTCATTTGTGGATCCTATTAGGTTGGGTTGTGACATATAAGACTGCTTACAAAAACTCAATTAGAATGTCTTCATATAAGCAGTTTTTTTTTAAAAGCTTTTTATTTTCCTCTAGAATTAGAGTATAAAGCTTATTGGGTAGTAAAAGAACTAAATTACAACCATAAGAATGTTAAAGGGAAAAGCCTTATACAACTGAATGAGTTGGGAGGAATTAGAAATGATGCCTAAAAGAATGCCAAGTTATATAAAGAGAAAATTAAAAAGTGATGTGATTGTAAACTTATCAAAAAAGGAATTTGAACTTGGAAAATAATTATTATTGTAGAATTTAAGATTAAAATTATTTTCTTGGAAGCTTAAGTTTATGTTATAAAGCACATTCACTATTATAAAATTGTATCCTTATGGAGTTGTTGATGGTTAGAGACTTAAACCTTATTTAGAAGGAGATGCTAAAGGCCTTAGAAGTTTTGTAGAGCTAGCTCATTTTATGATAGAACTTTGGCAATCTGCTTGAAGACTATAAATTTAGCGTTGCTTGCAAGACAAGTTAATTCATCATCCTTTTTAATAGTTAGGAATTTATGTATAAATAGAAAACCTTTTGGTTAGATTTGATCTGAGTTTTATTAATCTTCTATGTGTAATTTTGATTTAAAGTGTTAGGATGTCGCTACACCCTGAAGTGTTGTTACATTATGTCAATTATTAAAAATTAAAATATGATTGATCACGCAGCGACATCAGAAGAATTCAAGATATAATTGAGGAGCTGATTATAATTGTATATTGGAAATTAACTAAAAATATAGCAAATGAATATAATATGAAAATAGGAAAAATGTGTAATTCTTCTACTCTAGATCCCGAGGTGTGATAACTAGTCCTCCAAAAGAAAAAAATAACATTTCCATATTTTATTTGCTTTTTATGGATTATCATGTGAAGCAGGGGTATATTGATTTTAATGAGAGTACGACTTTATCTTGTACATCAGAGAGTATGAGGTTGTCTATATGCACAAAATTAAAAAAAAAAAAAAACTATCATCCACCACTTTAATTTAAATTTGAATCATCATTTCTTATCCAATTCTCATGATTCCAAATTCTACTAACTCCTTTGCTCTTATATTATCATCCTCAATCACAAAAATAAGAATGAAACACTCAAGATATGCAATAACAATTCTAAAACTCCAACAAGCTAACACAAAATCATCTCCTTGACCGACCCCACTTCAAACTCTCAATTCTCCTCTTATACTAAACCAAATCAAGCAAGTCCATATTTGTTTTAAAGCTAAGCTTCATAGCCTCAAAATGACACAAACATCTCTAAAATTCATGCATTAGAGCTCAAGTTATCTCAAAAACAAGATAGAGGGAAAACACACCTAAGCTATGCCCTCATGGGCCTTCCCCTTCTCCTCACCTTACCAAATTGTTACCGCCGTTGATTATAAACAGATCCAACGGTCCTCATTTAAACCAATCGCTTCAGAAATCCGAGTGAGGTTTTTATCCACCAATGGATCTCATCCACGCGTCCTTCTTCCTCACTTTCTCAGTATTTAAACGCGACTCCCTCTCTGAACATCTCGCACCTCCCCACTTTCCCGATTTCAATTCTCAGCAATCTCTAGCCCTAGTTCTTATCGTAATGGCGGCGGAAGCCTTGCCTACTGCAGCGGAGAAGCTGGTAACCAATCCTGCACCGGCGAATACCGCCGGTGATAAACCGAAGAAGACCAAGGCAAAGAAGACTAGCAAGCTACACGCCCGTTCTACCCACCCGACCTATCTTGAGGTATTTCAGCGTTAATTTGTTCACTGTGCCTTTATTCGTCTGATTTGATGCGATTTTAACTAACGCGTCTTACCCTAGATGATCGGAGACGCAATTACTTCGCTCAAGGAGAGAACGGGATCGAGCCAGTATGCCATTGCCAAATTCATCGAAGTCAAGCACAAAGCTCATCTGCCATCAAACTTCAGTAAGGTACTCCTTGTCCAGCTCCGGAAATTTGCAGCTAGTGGAAAGCTTGTAAAGGTAAAGAACTCGTATAAGCTTCCGGCAACAACTAAGAAGCCTGCTGTTACTGCTCCAACCAGGGTGAAGAAGGTAGCCTCGGCAAAGCCGAAGCCAAAGGCTGGTGTGGCTACTAAGCCTAAGGTAAAGGCAGCGGTGAAGCCAAAGCCTAAGAAAAAGGTCACGGTGACAGCGAAGCCCAAAGCAGCAGTGAAGGTATCGAAGCCTAAACCTAAGACTGTGGCAGCGAAGCCCAATAGGCGTCCCGCTAAGGTGGCGAAGACCTCGGCTAAGGATTCTCCGGGAAAGAAGGTAGCTGTGGCAAAAAAGACTGTGGCTGCATCAAAAAAGGTGGCGACTGCGGCCAAAACCACGAAGAGGGCAAGCAGTGGTAAGTCTGCAAATAAGGTTCCGGCAAAGAAGATTTCAACTAGAAAGGCAAAGTAGGGTGTAGAATTTAGTTATGTTCTTGTATTTTGTTCAGCTTCTTATGGAAGGGCAGTTTCTGTAAATTTAACTATATTTTCGGTGCTATGTAGACATTTCATATATGAATATAATGGGTTTTCTTCTGTCCTGTATTTTTGAACTATTAATTATATAGTTTATCAAACGAAAGATTTAGCTTGAAATGAAAACTATTTAGAAAAAAATAAGTTGTATGTATAATATTTTATCAATAAATTTTTAATATTTCATGTTTATTATCTATGAATCAAAAATCAGTTCAAGGAATATAATATTAAATTTTTTAGGATTAGATATATAAATTCCTCTTTAAAATTTGTGAGTTTTTTTTTATGGGTCTAATTTTATGGCTTAAATACCCTTCTTGATCTTTTATATATTATTATTAATTATGTAAGATATTCTTCATATAGTTTTGTAGTGGTGTTAAAATTGGTATTTGGATTGAGTTTAGGTTGAACTTGGAATTGGCTTGAGTCTAATTTAGTTGATATGAACTTGATTTAGTTTTGTGAATGGGTTAGAAATATTAGACTTGGACTTGACCCATTGGGTTATTGGGTTGATCTTACTCGACCTATGTATCTAGTTGTAATAGAGCAAGTATGAGCTATGTGGGTGCAAGTGGTCGAGCAAGCGAGCGTGCGGGTGGATGATGGTGATTGAGCAAGTGTGTAGGTGAGGGCATACATGAGAGTGTTGATTGCAAATCGGCGAAATGTGTGTGGGTGCATTGAGCACTCAAGCTTGAGCATGAGTGTGGAGCATGGGGTTGCAGGCGAGGTGCTCAACACTGCTTGTGTTGGGCGTGTTGTGGTGCGGGGTCATGGATGAGGGTGTTGGTCAAAATGCAGACTATAGGATCATGGATAGTAATGTGGCAGGATCAAGACAAGGGGTTTAAACATATCAATTTGGATTGAATCCAGGTTATTGGGTTGATTAACTCGAATTTTTTTGGTTGGATTTGCGTCAGATTTTTTAGTGGTGTCACTTATTTGACACCCCTAGAGTTATGAAAGAGATGTTATGTTAACTTTTTATTTGTTGTAATGGAAATTAATCTTTTATTTGTTGCAATGGAATATGCACTTTTAATTTTATTCATCAATCTTCATTTGATTCAATTTTTAAAAAAATTATGTAAATTTGTTTTGAAAGAAGGAAACATGCTTTTTTAATCTATAATTTATGTTTTAATCATAAGTAATTTTTTTTATTTATGTTTTTAAAATTGTGTAGTTTTAATTTAAGTTTGATATTAATTGTTTGCATTTTATATGTATCTTTTTTAAATTTTTATTTGAATATATATATATATATATATATATATATATATATATATATATATATATATATATATATATATATATATATATATGAAGAGAAGTATACTATTAAATTAAGTGTTATAGAAATGAGGATATTCATTATAAGAATGGTTTTGCGCTTAGAAATAGAATGTGTATGAGTACTTAGCTTTTGTGGCAAATAACATTAGAGAGAATTACCTTAGATGATTTGGTTATAAAACATTGGCCCTTCAATGACTTGGATTGAAGTGTAAAAAAGATGAAATATACTTGAAATAATTTAGAAAGTATTAAGAATAATTTTTAATTTAAATTTAACTTTTAATAAGACAATAGAAAAATAAGATCTTTGTACATGGTCCGGACTTCGGCAAAACTACCACCTGATGCCTGAGTTCCGCCGGACCACCAGTTGAGGCCCTGAGTTCCGTTAGACCACCAACTGAGGCCTTGAATTCCGCCGGACCACCACATGAGGTGAGGACTTCTGTCGGACCACCACCTGAGGCCCGGACTTCTGCCGGACCACCACCTGAGGTCTAGACTTCTTGACCATCACTTGAGGCCCGGACTTCTGTCGAACCACCACCTAAGGCTCAAACTTCTCCCATATCACCACCTGATGCCAGAACTTCTGCCAGACCACCATCTGACTCACAGACTTCTGTCAGACCACCTCCTAGGGCTCAGACTTCTGCCAGACCACCACCGGAGATCTGGACTTCTACCGGACCACCACTTGAGACCCGAACTTCTGCCGGAATATCACATAATTCTCAGAGTTCTATCAGAGTATCACCTACTACTATGGACTTTCGAACCTCTCTCTCCTACGGACTATGGTACTTTTAACCTTTGTCATATACTACAGTTCTTCCAACCTCCATCACCAGACAACGGTCTTTCTGACCTCAATTTTCTGCAAAGAACGATCTTTCGAACCCCTGTCTCCTATCGATTATGGTCCTTCCGACCTTCATCACAAACTACGGTCCTTCTGACCTACATCGCCAAACAACAGTCTTTTTGACCTCGGTCTCCTACCTACTACGATCTTTCCAACCTCTATCCTATCAACTATGATCATGCCGTCCAAACAAATATGTTTATGTTGATTATTGTAACTCTCACCATGTAATGCACTCTATATGATGCCGAGATGATACATATTGTGATATCAAGTCAAGGCCTTCTCCAAGGAAGGGCCTCATTTGTAATCAAATACAAATACCAGTGTATTCATTCAAACTGGGTCATGCCCCATAGTTTTTCCCCCTTTTTCAGGGATTTCTACGTAAAACCTCTGGTGCCGTGGAGAGGTCGCAGTATCATGCTTTGCTTCGCCAAAATGGCAGGCATCGGGAAGAAGAAGAAGGAAGCTGGAATCAAATTTTTTAATTTTATTTTTTCTGAAAAAGCTTTGAACAACATACTAAATAATGATATGACATATTTTTTAAAGCTAGTGTTATTTATGATTACTTTAAATGCTATCATTAAATGCATAAACTTTCATTACAAATTTTAGAATTTGAGATTTAAAATGTAGTGCTTGTGGTTTTAAGTTGTATTTGTTTTCAAATTAAGTTTTGGAATTAATTTAAGTTTGGATTAAATCGATCTAATGCTAGCTATATCCTATTTTAGGAGATGAGCAGCCTACAAATACATGTTTTGATTTATGTAAAAAAAAAACTCGAATTGAATAAAATTTCCTTTTTATATTTTATTTTTATGTGCACAAGTTTAATATGTGATTCTTTAGAATAAATCATGAAATGTATATTTATAATGACACCCAATTCGACCTTAGTTTGGCTGGTCAAATAACTCGAAACGTGAACCTCTTCGTCTTCAGATACAATGTTCGATCCAATTTTCACAAAATTGATTTCATATTTGAATAAAATCAAACTTGAATGTCCCCACCTTGTGATTATAATTCATAACTTAAATATTTATCTATTTTCAACTATTAATAATAGCTAAATATTAAAATAGGATTATGCAAAATTATAAATTAAAGAGGAAAAAAATAGGGGCATTAAATATTTATAAAAGACACGAGACTATAACTTGATCCAGATATGACCCAAAAAAATTAGATTTATTATTGACCTGTTTAATAAATGGGTTGAATTTAAGTTATATCTCATAAACTTGTCAATTTATCAGGTCCAGCTCTGTTGACCGCCAACCTAAAAATGACATGATTTTGACCTACGAATTATGAATTAGAACTTTTGATATGTTTATAGAAATGTTACTTAATAATTGAAGTTTAAATTAATTAAAATTTGATGGAAATATGGTGAAAAAATCTAATTAAATAGGTGCAAGTTATAGTTGTAATTCCAGTTTGCTTAAATTCTTTTGCCCATTGATAACATTAGCTTTCTTTATGATTATTATTTTTTATCTAAATGGATAATCGGGTCAGCTCTGTTTTGGCCAATCAGATGAGTGCGAAATGAGTTCGAATTAAGAAATTTGACCTATTTATTAAACGGATCAAATAAGTATACCGACTCGACTTAATGAACCATTTCTTACCCTTTAAGGGGCTATTTGGTAGCATGATTTGAGGCGGTTTTGAGCGAAATCCAGCAAAATTGCCTAAAATGCAAAATCAAATCTCACGGCAAATGAAAGTCATCTTAGATGAATAATTCTACCTTTTCGTGCTAAATCCCGGATTTCCTAAATCTTGTTTTTTGTAGGATTTACGAAATCCATTGGCTCGAGAAATAAAGTTCGTTCATTAAATTCGTTCTATAGTTAAACAGTCACACAAAATTTAATATGATTTATCATGAATGTTACCAAATAATTTTCAAGATGTAGATACATCAGAATTTTCGAAATCCAAAATTAGCGAATTTACGAAATTCCACTTAAATTTAATCCTGTGCTATCGAATAGCCCATAAATGTAGACTTTTTATTAGGTCCGGACACCTGACGTAGCTCTACATCCGGACGCCAATAAAATGTCGCAACGTGCTCTTACTCTTTACCGCGCAGCCCGACGACCCGACCCAGACCGGAACCCAATATTGCTATGTATTAGTTGATTTGTACAGACCAGATTATTGCTAGGTTTTGCTCGGTATTTCTTGGAAATGATAAATATCATTCCGTAAAGACAATACCTAGCAATACCGAGCAATATCTAGCAATACCGAGCAATACCCCGTTTTTGCTAGGTATTGCTCTGTATTGATCTTGACAGAGCGATATTTCTCGTTATTGTCAAGCAATATCTAGCAATACGGAGCAATACCGAACAATACCTAGCAATACACGAACATAACAATACCGGGTTTCCGTTCCGGGTCGGGTCGTCGGGCCGCGTGATAAAGAGTAAGAGCACGTGACGATATTTTATTGATGTCCGGGATGTAGAGCTATATCAGATGTCCGAACATAGTAAAAATTTCTAAATGTAAAAGTTAAGGTAATGTAACATGGGTGGAATTCCAACTTTCAGCTGTCTATATAAAATAATGTTTTTCTGCCGCTAGCGGCAAAACAAGAACCCTAGTCGAAGAAAGGGTATATACGCTTCAACTCCGCGGCTTCGAGCGAGAGTGGTGAAGGAGAGGAGTGATAAAGGAGGAAAAACCCTAGTTTTGTTAAGCCGATCCATGGGGAAGAAGAAGAAGAGACCCTCGAAGGTTTGGTGCTACTACTGTGACCGCGAGTTCGACGACGAGAAGATACTCGTACAGCACCAGAAGGCCAAACACTTCAAATGCCATGTATGCCATAAGAAACTCTCAACCGCCGGCGGCATGGCCATACATGTACTCCAGGTTCACAAGGAAAGCGTCACCAAGTATAGATCAAACTGTTTGAAAACTTTATTTGTAGTCGATTTCATTGATTTCCTTGCTCTGTTTACGCTTACGCGTATATTGTTTTTAGAGCTATTGAAGTCGTTAGCAATTTATTGAAATTTCTTTGCAGTGTTCTTTATATTTTGTTTGTTTCAATTTGATTCTGTTTAAGCGATTGATTAGGTTTGATGCTTGTTATTAAGACGTCCTTTGTGGATGAACGTTTCGTTTATATTTTTATTTTTTGATCTTTATGAACTCGGACATTCTATTGAATGCTTGGTATGATATCTTGCATTGGGGGATGGCAATTGGTCCGTCACGCCATAATTTATTGCAATTTCTGTGTCCATTTCTTTTACATTACATATATTTTTGGATCTTGTCATGGATAATGTACTATTTAACTTGGTTCATGTTATGCGTGTTTTTGAGAAGTTATTTTTTTTAAATGATTCCGGTGGTTTTAGGATCCAAGACCAAGAGCTACTGTGGTGATGCAGTGTTATTCATTTCTTGATTTCAAGTCCTCGTGTTATCTGCTTGTGTTAGTACGAAGAAGAAATTTTTTGTCTTTTCCTATAGGATTCAAAGATTTTAGACATCTCAGTATGTGCTTGAGGTCAACCTTTGCGTGATAAATCTGTAAGTTTGACTTGAATATGTGAATGCTCAGAGCATGTTCTGTGCGATGTTCTTGACTTTTGATATTATTTTCTACTGTTTTCCTATATGTTTGTTGAAAATACCTTATATAATGTAGTAGGTTCCTCATATTTTTTTTTTTAAATTGAAATGTTATGAAATCTTTTTTTCTATTTTATTCTTTTCTAGTTTGAAATGAGAGACTTCTGAGGCACACCTTGTAGGATATATTTCTTCTCTCATGGTTCTCTAAAATTATGAAACCTAATGCAAGCGGTAAAAATTCTAAATATTTGTTCTATTATCTCTTTAATTTTCAAAACAAAAGGCTTGTATTGAACATCGTGCTATTTATTTATGAGAAGATTAATCGGATCCCAAGGGATATGTTCTATCAGAAGGAAAATTATTTTTGTGAATTTCTTGCTAAATTTGGATCTTTCTTATCTTTTGATATCACTGTGTGCCAGTTTGTTGAGGAGATTGTTGGGGATGTGCTGTATCAAAAGATAAATTTGTTAAATGCAGAGAAAAGGCATAATTTTATTGCACCAAACTATCCATATTTATAGTTCTATACAAGATATCTAATAAAGAAATAAATAATTCCAAAATCATGCATAATTGCTCTAATATAATCCTTCCTAAATCAGCCAACTAAATATGGAAGGAGATCAGTATGATCTAGGTGAGCCTCCCATGGATTCCCTCCTAGCCATGTGATCAAAATGCCAAGGGACGATTGGGATTGAACAGAGGAGCCTACCACAAATTCTCATTCTGGCCATATGATCAAAATGTATAGGGACGACTAGGATTTAACACTCCCCCTTAAGCTGTGGAATGCAGATATGTCATTACCAGCTTGGTAATCAGTCCCAGAAAGATAGAATTATTAAGTCCCTTGGTAAGAATATTTGCAAGTTGATCTTTTGATGAGACATGATCGATACATATAAGACCACTGTCTAATTTCTCCTTTATGAAATGTTTGTCCATTACTATATACTTGGTCCTATCATGTTGAACCGAATTATGAACTATGGTGATTGTTGATTTGTTGTCACAGTATAACTTCATGGATCATTTCCACTTAATCCTTAAGTTTTCTAGAATAATTTAGATCCTTAGTAGCTCACATATTCCCAAGGACGTAGCTCTATATTATGCTTCTACACTAGACCTTGCCACCACATTCTATTTCTTGCTCCTCCATATAACAAGGTTTCCTCCAAGGAATGTGCAGTATCTTGAGGTAGATCGTCTAGCTATTGGTGATCCTGCATAATTTGCATAAGTATATGCGTCTGGGATTATTCAACATTCTCTTCTGAAGAGAATCACTTTACTTGGGTTCCTCTTAAGGTAGTATGATATTCTGCCTGTAGCTTGCATGAGTCTGCTTTAGATTTTGCATGAACTAGCTGACCATGCGCACAACAAATTTTATATTTGGTATGGTGTGGGAAAGGTAGATTAATTTCCCCGCAAGTCTTTGGTAAGATCCTTTATCTATATTTGGATCTTCTTTAGCTTCACCCAATTTGAGATTTGATTTTATTAGTGTTGGTGTTGGTTTACAAGCTAGTTTGTCTGTTTCTTTAAGAAGATCATTAATGTATTTTTGTTATGAAATGAAAATTCCTTTGTTGGAGTGGGCAACTTCAATTTCTAGAAAATATTTTAATCTATCAAGATCTTTGATCTCAAATTCCTTAGCAAGACATTTCCTTAAAATCACTTTCTCTTCTCATCATTCTCAATTAAGATGATATCATCAACATAAATTAATAAAATTGTGACTTCTCCTGAGTCTGAGTGCTTGAAGAATAATGTATGGATCCCTTGGCTCTGTCGATAACCATTAAGTATCATAACTTTTTAGAATCTTCCAAACTAAGCTCTAGGTGATTGCTTTAGCTCATATAGAGCCTTTTTTAGCCTGCACACTTTGTTACCCCATATTTCTCCTTGAATCTTGGTGGAATCTTCATAAATATTTCTTCCTCCAAGTCCCTATGTAGGAATACATTTTTGACATCTAGTTGTTTCAGATGCCAATTGTAATTATCTACTAGTGAGAGCAGGATCCTCATGGTGTTCATCTTGGCCACCAAAACACAAGTTTCTTGGTAGTCAATACTGTACATATGAGTGTACCCTTTCGCCACTAGTCTTACCTTATACCTTTCCAATGTACCATTAGCTTTGTATTTCACATAGAATACCCATTTGCAAAATACTGATTTTTTCCTATTGGTAGGTCAGTGATCACCCATGTATTATTTTTCTCCAAGGCTTGTATTTTATCTTTCATGACATTTTTCCAATTTTCATTATATAAGGTCTCAAAAATATCATTAGGATTATAAATATCATTTAGTGTAACCAGAAAATTTGTGTGAGAAGGTGATAAGTTATGGAAGGATAAAAAGTTAGTTATAGGGTACAAGGGATATTTTTTTCTTATGAACATGTGGTTACCTCTATTTTAGAAGACAATTCAAATTCTTGGATATGCTGTAGAGCATAATTTGGATTTGTATGTTTGGAATACACTTGCCCAAACCTCCTATTATACATAATAGCTTTGTTCTCTGTTTCCCTTAGTTTGATTTTAGGTTCATGTGAATTGATTTGAGGTGGAGCTAAAAGGTCAAGAGGGGCAAGCTCACTTTCCTCATCTTTTTCAATTTCAGTCTTCCCCTAAAGATGAGGTTTGGTGAAATAGGATTTTTGTTCATCAAAGGTAATGCCAACAAATACAAGAGTTATCTTGATGGAGGGATGATAACACTTATAACCTTTTTTGGGTGGATGAATATCCAACAAAGATACATTTGAGTGTTCTTGGATATAATTTTCCTCTATTTGGCTATGAATGTGAGCTAGGGGTGCAACCTAGTCACGCTGGCTCGAGCTTGACTCGATAACAAGCTCAATGAGTCAAGGTTATCGACCTCGCAAGTCGTGTTCGAACATGATTTCGAGCTCGATAGCTTATCGAGCTCGAACATCCCATTGCTCGTCTCGCGAGCTCCTCGAGAAGCTCGCATCGCTAGCAGGAAAAATGAGATTACGGACAAGAAAATGAAATCAGACGTGGGAAACTGCTTTACTCGCGAGCTTGGCGACTCAGAAGCTAGGGGTGCGTCGCGACGCGAAAACTATTAATGGTGTCCGCTGGCAGCGAATACAGACGCTGACGACAGAAGCCGCATTGGCGACGGACGTGGATGCTGACGGCGACGAGGGAAGCTGGCGACGCACGCGACGTTGGCGACGAATGTAGACGTTGGCGGCGACGAGGTACGCGTCCGGACATGGCACTGGCGATAGAGGCTGGCTCAATGGACAAAATGAGCTCGAATTGCCGCTCGAGCAGCTCGATGAGCTTTTTTTTCCCTCGGTCGCGTCGTGCTCGAGCTCGACTTTTGAGCTCGACTCGAGTTCGAGCTCGTTATTTGACAGTCGAGCTCGACTTGAACACCCCTTGACTTGATTTCAACTCCACTCGTTTGCACCCCTAATGTGAGCATAGGTAGTGCACCCAAATATTTTGGGTGTAAGATTATTATGAGTTCGGAATTCAGGGTTAAAAGAGGATATAATATCCATTGGTATTTTTTGTCCCAAGATTTTTGAAGGTAGTCGATTTATGAGATATATGATAGTCTTAAGGGCTTCCTCCAATAGGATTTGGGTACATTGTGGTGGAATGAAAGTGCAGGAGTGGAGGCTAGTAGGTTACCATTTTTCCTTTCTGCAACATCGTTTTGTTGTGGGGTGTGAATGCATGAAGACTCATGAATGATACATTCTTTTTGAAAGTAGTAGGATGGAGTTTGATTAAAGTAATCTTTAGCATTGTCTGAAGTCTGAACGAAATTTTCTTTTTTTTACCCCTAATTGATTCTGGATTGTGGTATGAAAAATTGGGAGGATAGTGCTAACATCAAATTTATTTTTAAGGAGAAAGATCCAAGATATTCGACTGCAGTCATCAATAAAGGATACAACCATCGGGCTCTTGAGATGTAAGGAATTTTTTAGGTTTCCCAAATATCACTATGAATAAGGTAAATTGGAGTATTACATCTTTCATTTTTTTGGAAAAGAAACTCATTTATGCTTGGTTAGCTCATGGGTTTCACAATGAAAAATATTTATTTTCCTACTTATAAAAAAGTTTTTGGTACAAATTTCTTAAGATATCAAAAGATTGATGTCCTAATCTAAAATGATGAAGCCAAATAGTATATTTTTTATCAAATAGGGATAATATAGAATATTCATTATTGATAATATTAGATTTGTTCAGCTCTTCTGAATAGCACATTTCATCTCTCCTTAGCAAGTTCAATGTGCTTCCCCGATCTCTTGCCCTTTAAGTGCAAAAGAAGAAGATGCATGTAGTTTTTCAAGGGATACAAGAAGTTGTTTTAGTTTATCAATATATTCTTTATTGAGATCTCTCAAGTTGGACTGCGTTTTTGGGTTAGGCTGATTTGTTGTAGTGTTGGCTTGTGATGTGCTCTTTTGTCCACTTCTTTGATTCTACTCCTTACATGGGGGCTTTCCATGTATCTTCCAGCACGTCTTCTTTGTGTTTCTTGATTTCTTGCAATAATTACACCAAAGGGAGACTTTGACTTTAGGTTTTGAGGAATCCTTACCTTTTTTTTTCCTTCCATGGCACCTCTTTTGTTGACACAAATTGTTGAACCTTCAACTACCTTTGGCTCTAGCATTATCTCTCTTCGACTTTCCTCAACACGAATGAGAGAAATTATCTCGTTTAATGAGGGTGTCTCCTCTCTTCTAAGGATCTAAACTCTATCCTGATTAAACTCTGCATTTAATCTTGTAAGAAAGTCATACACTATCTTTCTCAATAAAATTTTTCAGTATAGCAACATCTTTTTGACACTTGGTCTCTATGCATCAAGTTCGTGCGACAAGTTTTGAAGGTGAGTGGCATATTCTGTTACAGTTTTGCTTCCTTATTTTGTGCTTCCCACCTTAACCTTAATTTCAATGATCTGGGCAGCATCCCGAGCCTTTGAGAAGGTTTGCCTGGCAGTATCCCATATGTCCTTTGCAGCAGATAGGAACATAAAAGTATCACCAATTTCTGGAGTCATTGAATTCCACAACCATGACATAATCATGGAGTCCGCTTTATCCCATGTCAAAAAATTAGGATCTCCTTCTTTTGGTCATATCCCAAGGAGGTGATTCAACTTTCATTTCCTTTCAGGTAGGTCTTCACAAATTGAGACTGCTTCAAGAAATTTTCCCATTTAAGCGATAGGAATGTTGCATATTTATGAGATCTCCTCTTCCTTGGTGCATCATAGAGTCCTCCATTTGGTCAAAGCTTTGGGATGAATTTGCTTCAGACATTGCGGCGACAAATGGTAGCGATGATAACTATATTAAGCAGGGTAGCAATAAAGGTTGCGTTGGTTATCGATAGGATAACAAGGGAAGGCCGGCAATGAAGGCAAGACAGTAAAAAAAACTCAAAATTCTGGCAATGGCAATGAAGGCTATGATATCATGTTAAATTCAGATAATTGGAGAGGGAAAAGGCTTAATTTTATTGCACAAAACTATTCCTATTTATAGATCTACACAAGGTATCTTAATAAAGAAACAAGTAATTACAAAATCATGCATAATTGCTCTAATATATAATCCTTCCTAAATCAGCCAAGTAAATATGGAAGGAGATCTCCGTGTCCCATCCTAGCCGTGGGATCAAAATGCCATGGGATGGCTGGGATTTAATAGATGAGCCTCTCACAGATTCACATCCTAGGCGTGGGATCAAAATGTCAAGGGACGGATAGGATTTAACAAAATTCTTTCTATATTTGGGTTAATTCCTGGTTCAAGTTCAGATATTTCTTGCTTTCTGATCTCACTGTAGACCGTTTTGTTGAGGAAGACTTATTCATGCCTTCCTATCATGCAAATATTTGAACATTACTTTATGGCCGATTCCCTACAATAGAATTTATGCCAATTCAACAGATCCTGTATTTCTGACATTTTTTGTTTATGAATAGATATGGTTTGTTCAGTTAGGGGAAGACATTTATTTCATTAATTTGCCTTATCAGATTTTCTTGTGAAGTGTATAATTTTCTCATCCAATTTGCATTGTATTATTGCATTTCAGGCATTTTTATTCAACTTATAGTTTGAAGAAGGGTGTGTATGTGCTAATAAGCCAGCTTTAAAAATTTTTATGCTCTTTTCTCGAACCATGCTGTATGGTTATTGTTTTGCATTCCTTAGAAATTTTGTGTAGAAACCCCATTTGATGTCACAAAAAACATTAAAACCTGCTAAAGTTCAACTGCTAACACATATATCATGTCGTTGAATGTTTTTATTCGTAAAGTTCAAGTATTTGCTATATCTCCAAGAGATTCTTTATCTTTGGCTTATTCTTTTGTCATTTGTTTTTAAATATTCAATGCTCTATCTGTGGCTTATTGCTTTGTTTAATGTATCTAATGCTGAATTGCTTTTTTTTTTTTTCAGAGTTCCTAATGCTAAGGCTGGCAGAGAATCAACAGAAATTGAGATATTTGGCATGCAAGGAATTCCTCCTGACATCTTAGCAGCGCACTATGGAGAAGGTAACATGCTACTTGCATCTTGATCTCTTTTTTGAGACAGTGATTGTAGATTGTTATCCATAATTATTTTTTCTTTACACTTATGATTTACTTTTCAACTTCAACATAGTGTTTTTGGGTTACTTATTTTTGTTTCTTTATCAACAAATATTCCCGATGGTATTGCTTTTTTTGTCATTTCATGGCAATTGATATGATTTTTTTGTTTTTTAAATTAACTTCTTTTGTGAGTTAACAATTCTAAATTTACTCTCA
Source organism: Dendrobium huoshanense (assembly GCA_016618105.1). Taxonomy (NCBI): domain Eukaryota; kingdom Viridiplantae; phylum Streptophyta; class Magnoliopsida; order Asparagales; family Orchidaceae; genus Dendrobium; species Dendrobium huoshanense. Next base: position 60,635,366 of record CM028342.1, on the reverse strand, counting down.
CATTGCATTTTTGGATTGGAGTTGAATTGACTCTTGTGGTCTCTATGATGTAATACTAATTTTCCTTGCAAATATCAAAAATATATTTTTGTTGTCCTCTTAATATTTAATTATGAACTTTTAATAAATCTTTTATGTATTCTAAAAGGCTAATACTTTTTTCTGTTTTGGTTATTGTACTTCTTTAATCTCAATGCTCTACAAAGTTGTTGAAGTTTTCTAGATTCAGGAATGCCTTAAAATTATAGATTAATTTTGTTTCGCTTACAACGAAGGTACTTCCAAGCATGAAATTTTCAGGACTATTGTTAGAATGGTCCTAATGTTGTAACTTGTAAGTCTCCAGATCGGGTTTTCCGTGGTGTTGCTTGAGCATTTTAACAGATAAATCTTATTCCTTGTTAATGCTATCAGTTGCGGGGACGCCATACTGAGTTGAGCTTTTGGATTAAAAAATACTACGAAGAAATGAATTGTTTCACCTTTTGTTGGATAATTTGATTTAGCTGCTTTGCAATATCTTTCCCCTTATCTTTAAGTAGGTTTTATGTGTAAGCTTCAAATAATCCTTAGGTCAGATGTGCCGTGTCTGTGTGACACTAGCGTTCTTTCATAAGAGCTTACTTGGCAGACGGGAGAAATGGATATACTAGGGTGTGGGTGCAGTGGAGGGCGGCATAAATGAATGCTGGTGATGTGAGTGGATCGATGAGCATATTCATTCATGTAGAGTTCAATATTTATTTAGATTGACAATTTGGTGGCGCTTGTTAGGATACGGTAGCTTTTAGCATGTATTTAATATACTACTTGTCAACTTCCATATGCAAGTTTGATGTTAGCCTTTGGATTATTTTTCTATGCGCGATTAAATTTGTTTATTTCTATGAGCAGCTTCTTGGTGGTTAATTCCTTGAGTATTCAGTTAATGTATGCATTTCTTTATGAGCATATGTTGTATCAATTCTAGATTGAGTTTATGTTGTTTTTTTGACTGTTAGTTCTGCATATTTACTTCAGCCATATTTATTTTTTAATCTTAATGGATGTTGATGTTAATATGCTTATGAGATTTTCATATTTATCCATAGCAGTAGATTGATACTAATGCCTGCTTTGTACCATCTTTATTTATGACACTAGATATTGCTGAAGTTAGTAACATCTGCTCTCTTTTTTCTTTCTTCTTTTTCTTTTCTATCTGAATGATTGTTTATTATTATTATTATTATTATTTTGTTTTTGGGATGCTGGTTTTGGTGCATCACTGGTCAATCCTTGAGAATCATCGTTGGCTTGGCTTTTCTTTTAGTTGTTGGAGATCTAGTAGGGCACTTTTAGAAGTTTTCCCTTGTTCAAGAATAGAACCAATAAGAGATCAGACTGGTAATTGCCCACACTGAATTTTTTTTTTCTAAAAAAAAAATTTTTAAACTATTTTGTCTACCTTCAATAAATGCAGTTGCATAAATTCTAAGAAAAAATTTCTTTTCTGTTTCATATATAAAGATTATGCATTTCACAATTATATTTTGTCTACCCTAAAAAAAAGGCTGGTTTTGTCCTTCCCCTTGTTTTCAAATTTTTTTTTTTCGGTTGATAATTTGTAAAAATGTGTCATGCAGAGGAGGATCCCTCATTGAAGATGCCAAAGATTGAAGTTCCCTCTGCAGGGCTCATGAGTGGAGTGGTACCAAGATCAGTTGGTATTGGGTTCCCTCCAACTTATGGTGCTGTACCACCAGTGTATGTCATCTTAACTTTTGTTTAATCCCGAAGACTATTTCAAGTATTTACACTTGTATGATATTTCACCCCCTCTTTCAGAATTTCTTTTTAAAATCACATATTTGTCCAAAAGGTCATCATAATAACCTTTTTTTTTTCATTGAACAAATCAATAGAGACCGAGTGGTAGATTGTTCCATCTTTAGTATCATTTAACTCATTTATTTCTATTTAATATAACCTTTTGCCTTTATTGCATTTTATATCTTTTTTCCATGGAGCAGTTATAATCCAGCAGCACTGCCATTGCAGCCTCCAAGTTGGCCTATGCAACCACAACCGCAATCCTGGTTTCCATCAAACCCAGTGGCATTGGTACCCCCTCCACCTGCAGGTCTGGCACAACAGCCTCTGTTTCCTGTCCAGAATGTGTCGACTTCTTTGACGCCTACCACAACTGTACTTCAACAATCATTTCAAGTTGCACCACCTGGTCTACCTTCATCAACGCCCACTCCATTACCCCAACCACTCTTTCCAATCAATAACTTAAGTATCACTCGTACTCAAATATCACCATTTTTGCCAAATAAACTCCCGTCAGTCATCTCATCAAGCTCCTCAACAATAATTTCAGGTGCACCAGATGTCAATTCCAGTTCTAGTAATGCTTCAACAACTGGCTATAATACTCCAAGCAACCAAGGTTAGATTTATCTTCTCTGAAGTAGAACTCTTATCTAGCTGCTTGCCCATTTGGATCTGTATATGCATTGCCCCTGTTTTTCTTTCTTTTTCTAATTTGGTTTGCTGTGATGCTTTTGTTTTTCACTTATAATGATGCCTGCATTTTTTTTTTTTTTTTTTATTATTCTGTGATTTTCCAATCAGAAATATCATTAGATAAATGATTTGATGGTAGCCGGATTTTTTTACTTCAAATTGTTTATTATTTGTCTTAATAATTTATTACATAAGAAACATTAAGGATTTTGTTCTGCTTTGATGCTATAGAAACCAACAATGTTTTTACTTTGTATTAATTAATTTGTACAAAGTGGAAAATGGAATTGATAAATATTTTTTTATGGATATAGATGATTCTTATGTTTATTAAACTTAAATTGATGTTAATCATTGTGAGATAGATGATTAAGAGATGGAAATGTCCGGTGCGGAACATTTACTACGTAGATTATTTAACATTGTTGCTATTGAATAAAATAAAATGAGTCCCATCTATTTTAAATAAGAATTGATGAAACACATGTAAAGAACCAAGTGGTGGTTTTCATATGGCTCAAAAATTTTCTTCTGCAAGTAATTGGAGAATTGGATGATAAACAATATTCATTAAAGCATTAAAAATAGAATGATGCTGAATCACATCGACAATGCAAGCTATACCAGTGCATCTGTATTGTTCTAGCCATAATGATGCTGTCTCCATGCCTATTTTTCTTCTCTGTGCGTTATTATTGACTCTTGTTCTATCAGTTCTCCTTTCCTGTGAAAATAGGAAACTAGTTTATCCTCAATGGGAGCCCTCTCCTTTGCCACCTTCAAATTTGCATCTTAGTTCCTTGCTAGTTCTTAAAAAATTTAATGTTCCCAATTATCGGGAGCACGTAAAGTGAATCTTAAGAGGAGTATGCTTAATTTATATTGTATTTCTTTTTAGTTTATTGTTAAGCAGGCTTGTGATGTTGATCTGATATGAGCTATATGCTGTTTACTCTATAAAATAGAGCTGTTCGCTCTAATATTTTGAAATTCTCTTTAGGTTTGTTAATCACTGTAGGGGTTTAATTCCATCAGCATCATGAACAATTCAGGTTTCATCTTTCAAAACCTCCTATTCTTCTAGAATACATGATATTTTCATGTACAAATTTCCTTCATACAAACTCTTTATATATTTTCCTCCAGGCGGTTTCCTTTCTGTCTTTCAAACCCCTTTTACCATTATTATGGGACAACCATGGAGGCAGTTTTATTCAACTTTTACTATTAATATTAATTGCACTGCAGCTCAAATTGAATGGAAGCCTACTGCTGATAATGTTAGCCTTGAGATTCTAGTTTTGTTATGTGTAATTTCTACTTCGCGTCTCTATCTGTTGCAAACCACACTCTTTGTTGCCCAAGTTTATGGCCTCTTGGTTTTCTTTATTGGATAATTTCACATGAATATTTCAATTAAAAAACATTTCAACGAAAAATCCACATGAAAATTAAGAAACTTGCATCTTTTGACCAGTTCTATGAGGTTTTTGAGGAAATATCTTTTTTGGATCTTCCATGGGCTATAAATAAGAACCTAGGGGCTTCTAAAAATATTTTGCAGTGAGTATTGAAATAAAATTTTATTTTCCTCAATTTTTGTGTGTGCACTAGTTAGGTGTGTATTATTTGAGTGTTTCGCTAGTTTTAACTATTTTTCAGGCAAGTCTTCTTATTCTGGTTTGAGGCCTAGCTCTTCCTTTTGGATGATTTTTATACTTCTTGTTTTTTTTTTTTTTTTTAGTTTGTCTAGTGGTTAGTTGCATGCATGATTGAAATTTTATCAATTGTGGTATGTTTCACTTTCCTATTTATAATGTGAAACTTAATTTATGCTGAAATTTTATATTGGTCACAAATTTTGTAATAATATTTTAGATTTGGCGACGATTAAATTATTGCTTGGGATTATTACGCATGCTTGTGTTTTATATTGAAAGAGAATGATTTTTGCTATTAACTAAATATTTGGTTGTCAATAGTATGTTGATTGTGTATTTCAGGGTGTTCTCATCATAAATCTTCTTCTCGGTTGCATTAGTAATCCTAAACTCTTAATCATTCTTTATCAAATTGATATTAGAGTCTATGAGTGTCAACATAAATGTAGGGAAAATTCTTAGGATCAATTAGCATATCACCATTATTATGATGCTTTATTTGCTTTCTAAAGCCAACTAAAAGAGTTATTCGCATGACATGATCAACTATGAACATCAGTAAGCTAAATTAACGAGTGACTTGATATATTGGAAATTAATTAAATACGCCTACAAGAACGGTATATCAAATTTAGCCTTAATCAAGAATACATTCACAACACTATCAGGAAACAGATCTCTACACGAAAAAAATAACCAAGGTAGACTTCATAGTAAATGCCCCAATGAAAATTATATTCATCGACAACAACCAAATGATATTGATGAAAGCATAACAAGGAAAGTTTAAGTTGATGTGTTTATGGGCGAATATATATTGAAGTGTTTTTTTTATTGGGTAATGGATATAGATAATATATTTGATTGATAATCATTATCTGATGAGTGATAAGGTTTGTGAAATTAATATTTATTGGTCAAGCAAAAATTTACGGGATAAATGTAGGAAAACAAAGTGAAAGATCAGGGTTCTAATCAACATTCACATGAGTTAAAATAAAATTGCTATTAAAAGAAAATTCTTGCATTTATCCGACTAGGATCAACTGATGGATGAGTTTAACTTATTAAAGCGAGGGACCAAGACTTCAATTAAGTTTTAAGTACATAAATATGTTTGAAATTTTTTTGCTATATTTTGAAAATTGGGAGGATTAAAAAATGGAGCTTTTAAGACATCTGATTTGTTGAAAACCTAAACTAAAAAATAGAAATGATTTGGCTATAACTTTAATTTGTTTGAGGAGACTTTTCAGCTGGCTTTATATTTCAATCTATGATAAAATTTCCTATATACCTAAAAGATATAGTTCCACATGAGGTACTTGACCAATACATATGCTTTTAAGGTACATGAACGAGGATCATTCTATTAGACCTAGGAGTCTTGCTGTCAAAACACTTAAATGCTCCCCTTGAATTAAAAAAACCTCTTCACATTTTGAGCCAACATGCTTTTGGAAATGAGAGCACAATAGAAGGAATAATCTATGCTTTTGATCTTTGTCTAATTGAAGATGTAAGACTATGTTTATGTTTATGTTTATGGATGGAAGTGAATTACTATACAAATTTAAGGAACAATGTCCTAATGAATAACCTAATGAAGTACCACTACTTAAGAATATTCACTATTTAAAATGCGCAATTTGGGCGTTCGCCTCAAAAAATAACAAGAAAAATTAAATGCTAATCCCTAAACTTGTTAGACTCATTCGACATTTCGTTTATTCGACTTCACCTGCTTCGACGAATCATTAAAAGCTTCTTCGTCTTCGTCGACGACGTTGCCTTCTGATAAGATCATAAGGCATGACAATTCAATATTCTTCCTAGTGGATCAGAAGTAACGACTGGAGCTTGCTCGGTGTGACCATAGTCATCTTTCTCGTATCTGACGCTCTTCGTCGTTGCTCCTGGCTCGACTTTGCCTGGTTCACGCTTCACGAGAGTTAGGATTTGTACTAAATGTGAGCTACTTCGCCTCTTTCGATGCGTCGTAGTTCCTTCGTTGTTGTTCAACTTTGATTGCTTCACGTGAGGTAGAGTTTTGATGTTGTGATAAGCTTTATACTTCAATCCGAAAGAAAGAAATAGGGAGCTGTCGCAAAATTAAGAAAATTAATAAATTTATTTATAATCATTCTTGAGTTTTAGCACTTATTAAAAAATTTTCAAAGAAAGAAATACTTAAGCCTACACTGACTAGATTTGTCATTGCTTATTTGATTTTCCAGTGTATGTTGGAGGCAAGACAACCTTTAAAGTCTAGCTTTGCTTGTACATAGTGGTTGAGTTCTGGTTGGGCAAAGAAATTTGAAGGGAGAGATTTTAGAAAGATTGTTCCAAATGACAGATTTTGGCAAAATGTCATGTATGTTATAACTTGTATTAGGCCATTGGTGCAAGTTTTGAAGATGGTGGATGCTAAGAAAAAATATGTTATGGATAGGGGTGTCAATTTCGGGTCACGGGTCGGGTTCGGGTCGAACCCGAAACTGACCTGGAACTATTCGGGTCAACTCGAACCCGACCCGTTTTTAAAAACGGGTCAGTTTCCTAGACCTGAACCCGACCCGCTTCGGATCCGAGTCAACCCGACCCGACCCGCTTTGGGTCCGGGTCAACCCGACCCGACCCGAATGACCCGTTTTCAACAAAAAAATTGTTAATTTTCGGGTAAAAAACGGGTCAATCTCCTCTTTTCGGGTCAAAACTGGGTCAAAATCGGGTCAATCTCGGGTTGCCGGGTCAAAATCGGGTTTTCAGGTCACTTTCGGGTTAAAGGGTTAACCTGAACCCGACCCGTTTCAGGTTCGGGTTGACCCTAACCCAAAATTTTCGGATCAGGTTCGAGTCGGGTTTTCGGGTCGTGTCAAATATTGACACCCTTAGTTATGGACTTCATATACAATAATATGGATGAAGCAAATGAAATGATTGCCCACAACTTAAGAGGATAACACAAAATTTAGAATATCATTGGTGATTGATTGGAGCTACAGTTTCATCGGCACTTAAATGTAGCAGGCTATTATTTGATCCTTCAATATCAATATGCAGAAAAATAAGTCAACAAATCCTGAGATAAAATTAAGATTATATCTTTGCATTGATAAATTCTTAGCTGAATTGAAAGATCAAATACTGATATGCAATTGGTACCATTTAGGAATAAAGAGGACTGTTTTGGATTGCAATAAACAAATGACATTGTTTTCAAATGATCTTAAGGTAATTTTATTTGTTGCTTTATTGTATTATGTATTCATTTATTTTAAAGTCATTCTATTAATATTTATTATACTTATTTATGTAAATCTCAGTTTAGTGGTGGATTGAATTTGATGATGACACTCCAGAATTATAACATTTCGTTGTGAAGGCTTTGGGATTAACATGATTTTCATCTGGATATGAACGCAACTGGAGCATATATGACCAAGTGCATACAAAAAGGAAAAATTGTTTGACAACCTGAAGAATGAATTACTTAATGTACATCATATGCGCAATAAGAGACTTAAAGATAAACTAGAAGAAGAAAGGGTTGAAGGATGACGAAGATCATTTGATTTGTGAGGATATGACATCAGATGATGAGTGGTTTGTAGATGATAAAGTGGAGGTAATAGAGAGGGAGATTTGAACTTTAATTTCTTTGATGGTGATTGAAATAGAGAATCTATATCCACTGCAACCCAAGCATAAAAAGAACAAACCAAAAAGGTATATAAAAATTATATTGCTAAAGCTTATTTATTTTGAAGTATTATTCATCTTTATATTGATAAAAAATATTTTGAAAAGAGGAAGATAACTGATATAGAGAAAGAAGAAGCAGATTGGTAGACATTGGACTCCACAGGTGATGAGGCAGGGGAGAGAGCAATTCATTATGATTATGATTCAAATGAAGACCCCACTAATGACGTTAGTGTTTATGACTTCTAAGTTGCTATGCCATTACTATTTCTTTTTTGAATTAAATGTCAATGAGAAGGATATTAGGAAGGATCAAAGGATAGAATTTTGAGTTCAACTACATTTTATGTTGTTTTATTATTGTGATGTTTTGAATTCAATTTTATTTAATACAAAATTTATTACTTGCCACTTTATATCTTGTGCATTTTTGTGTTTCATATATATGACAATTTATTTTTTATGTCAACTTTTAATATATTATATGATTATTATACAAAGAAATTCTCATTTTGGCTTTACACAATTTTTTAATTTTGAGACTTACGCCTCAAAATGCTTTGAGGCTTATGCCTCGTCTCATGAATCGAAAATGTCTCAATACCCAATTATGCAATTTTAAACCTTGAAAATATTTAGCATGCATTGAATTGGTTTTTGAATTATTGTTATCTAATTTACCACTTTATATGATGAATCCTATTGAACATATTGAACTAAAAAGACAACTAAGTAAATTATTTAGGAAATGATTTATTAGGGAAACCATGAGCTCTTGTGCAGTGCCTTCTTTACGCACACCTAAGAAGTATGGGAGATGGAGAATGTGTGTGGAAGGTTAAGCGATTAATTAAATTACTAAAATATTAATTTCTTATATTATTAGTATTTGGTATGCTAGATATGATTTTTTGGGCAAACATTGATTGAAGGAGTGGTTATCATCATGTAAGGATGGGGTGACTACTTTTATGATAAATTATAGTTTATATGAATGGTTAGTTATGTATTTCAAATTTATTAATTCCTTGAGTTCTACCTTTTATAGGTAAATTTCTTTCAATATGCTTTGAAAAAATTTTGATGTACAACAAATCTAGGGTGAAATAGTTTGTACATTTTATGAAATTCTTTGAAAAGTTGCAATGTAAGATAATATATCTAAATTTGTAAAGTGTATTTTGGTAACCCATCTATTATATGTTGAATTTTCTAGTGTCTATTGATGGACTATCTCTTGATCTTGACAACTTTAAAGCAATCAGGGATTGGCCAACTCTAAACAATATTCATGATATTTGGGATTTTCATGGTTTGACACTGTTTTTTCAAGGATTAATCAAAGAAATTCTTGCTGCCATGCTACCAATTAGTAATTGTTTTAAAAAGGGAATTAGAATAGAAGAAATATATTTAACTAGCCTCCAGTAACTTTTAATGAGAGACTTATTAATGCACTTATACTAAGATCATATAATTTCAATAAAAATTTGAGGTTTCATGTGATGCATCTAGCGTAAGAATTGGGAACTGTTGAATAAAGATGACATCTAATCTTTTATTTTAGTAAATTATGACAAGGAATTCTCTGCATCAATGCTGCTATATAACACCATCATATTGAAATAATTACTTCTTGTCGAAGGAATTTGTTTTATATTCGAACCATCAGATTTTAAATGTTTTTAACTAGCAACACAAATTAGAGCATAAGCATACCATATGTGTCGAATTCTAGCAAGATTACTCCATTGAGTTTTTTTTTTATTATTATTTTTTTTATTATTTTATTTTTTTTAATTACTCCATTGAGTTAAAACAATACGTTTGAACTAAACATAAACCTATTAATGTCTCAAGTAGTGTGGCTTTCATCTTGCACACTATGCAAGGTGACCTACTTCGATCACATCAGAGAGAATTATTCCAATTGTAAGAAGTTCAGCTAGATATATCTCAATTTAAATTGTGCCTTACCTCTATTTGATAAGAATTTCATGATTAAAGATGGCTTCCTTTTAGGGGAACTTAACTTTGCTTCTTTTATTCAATTTCTTGAGATTTCCTTCTCTTAGATTTACATGCTAGCGGTGTTATAGGGTATTCGGTTGAGGTAAAATAGTAACCATGCTGTGGTGGGTGTTATTGACCTAGTTTAAAATGAGATGCTCCATGCATAATGTCACATTGTTGAACATTTCATATGCTGAAGGAAAGAAACATAATGCTTATTTTATAATTTATACAATGTTACCTGTTTCATATAAAGCTTGAGAGAATGTGAGCTTGGACTTTATTCAAAGATTACCAAGAATGCTAAGGACACGTTATTTTATTTTTTTGGTAGTTAATAACTTGCAAAATATTGCTCATTTTATTCTATGTTTTAAAAACTGTTAGATAGCTCACCTAGCAAATAATTATGCTTATAAAATGGTAAATTTGCACAAAGTACCTAAAATGATTCTGAAGTTCATGAGTTACTTTTTGAAACTCTGGGAAAGAAATTAAGAACCGCCCAATGAATGTTTTGTCTTCTTATTACTCACAACTCAATTATCTAACTTGTACTTGTCATTGATGAATTGCGCATATTAGCCCAAATGTCCCTATGTAGCCAAAACACATCGCATGGCGTAGGGCACATTATTTTAAAGAGTGTAATTTATTAAAAATATGGATATAAATAAAGCTAAATATTAAAGATTATTATATTGAAAAATAAAATGCTCATGTTAATGAGAACAACTAACTTCTTGCATGGTCTCAAGTAGTTAACCAATCAAAATTCAAAACATTTCAATTTTTTTGGCAAGTTTAATGTTTTTAAAAAACTAAAGTAATCATCTTGAAAATCATTATTGTCATCATCATGAGATAAAATAACCTCATTTCCATCATTATTATCTACTAAATCATATGGGTGCATGTTGATTTTGCTGTATGGTATCTTTTTGATGGTCCGCATAAAATATCATTTTTTTCAAAATTATCACTTTGATCAATATTAGCACATGGCATTTCATTAATTTGGTCTTCAAAATTTTCTTCTTCAAAGACCCTTGCATTGCATCTCACACGCTGATAGAATTTAATATGGGGTCTAATTTTTTTGAAACCTCAAATCAAGTGTTGTTTGTGAACGATAATTCTTAATTTTGTCATTTTTGCATATAAAATATGTGTCAAAAAATTATTAGCACTATTTTGTTAATATTACATATTTTCGTGATAAAACTTTCTTTGAAATTTGAACTAAATCTAATATTATTTTGTGTATCTTATAAATGAAACCAATGACAAGAATAAGACTGCACGATAGTTCTTGTTGTTTCACTTGATATTTTTTAATTTATAAGGCAATAATCAATAGAATTATAAATAACACACAAATTTTGAGCCTTCGTGGATGGACGTAAGCTTAGAGGCCTTCACCTTCTTTCAAAGTCTTGGAAGCCTTTGTTCGCTGAAGTTGAGTGCAATGTTGCTTGACGAAGAAGAGATATCTCTCTAAGGTGAGATCAATAACCCTACAAAATGTTAGAAAGCTAGCGCCTTGTCATATGAAACCAAGAGAATAAGTGTGTCAAAGTGAGAGATCGAGAGCCTCCACAAGTTGACGAAGTTGGGAGAGCTAGAACAACTCAACTAAGTGTCGAAGGCTCAAAGGGGTAATTTCGAAGACTTTAGTATTGTGCCATATTAAAACTCAAATTAAAATATAATAAAATTGCTAAGTAAATCATAAGTACTAATATTAAATTTAAACCCTCAATTATGAAATTTAGGTAGTTCATGTTGTGGGGGTTGAAGTGTGCCATGATGCGCTATTTGGTGCTATTGACATGTATTGCCAAATTGAAGCAGTAAATAAGAGTCGGAGGGTTTATTATGCTTTTTTTATTAAAGAACATGCATTTGGTTAAGATATGATACCACCTCCTTGCAAATTTAGGTGATATGGTGGGAAAGGGTAATTAAGCACATGGTTTGAAAAGTTATGTCAATATTGAAGCATCAATTCTTTTATGCCTGGATGATTCACTATAAACATGATTTTTGTGCTAATAAAATTAATGAAAAAGATATATATAGAGAGAGAAAATACATTTATATTATTTTTATTGATATTGAGAAGTTATATGATGAATTATCATGATAATTGATTTAAAATGTATGACGGAAAAGTTATATTTGAAGTTATTAAAGTTATATATGATGGAAAATCAACTAGTATTAATATTAATTGTGAAGAGGGGAGTGTTCAACCATAGTAGATTTACATTAGTGATCAATATTAATTTTGTATCTTTTTGAATCGGTTATAAAAATGAGCATATAATACGTATTTTAATGGGTTTGATATTACTAATTATTACTTAATATTATAAGAAGATAATGGATATGTATATATTATTGAGTTGAATATTGTGGATTTATATAGTTGGATAGGGCCATAGGGGTATGCATGTGGGTATAACTTTTAAGATTAAGATTGAGTGGTTAAAATTAAGTACCTTAGAAAGGGTATAATGCAATAAAAAAGCATTATGTACACCGGTATAGGTAAGTTTTATAAAAGTGCAATTAGATAATCTGTGTCTGATGGTTCCAAGCATGCGTTGTAAAGAAGTCATTAATAGATTTATTGAGTGTGGTATAAAAGAGAATTTAAGATAGATTTGTCGCAAAATTAGGAATGATGAATTGAGAATTTGTTATATTTGAGAATTGGTGAGAGACCTCTTGAAGATATTATGATAGAAAATATACATTGGGTTGTTTGGGCACTGTTTTTTTTTTTTTTTGAAACTCCATTTGTTTTTTCGAAGCTGCCACCAAAAGCCTTCTTTAATTGCTATTTTATTAAATTATACACTAAAATTATTAGCTTTTTGTTAATAAATTATATTATATTATATTATATACAATTCTTCTTAATGTCTGAAATATATATATATATATATATATATATATATATATATATATATATATATATATATATATATATATATATATATATATATATATATATATATATATATATTTCTAATAAGAAGACGATGTATGGCAGCTTATTATAATATGAGACATTCTTTTTAAAATAGTGACTGGAATAAAAAGCTAATGTTCATTGAATTAGATAACTATAGAATTATTAAATGAATAATAATAACCATGATGCATCTCTTTTCATTAGTACACATTTTTTGGTTAAGGTAAAAAATATTTAATTTATTTTGTCAGATAAAAAAAAATGAAAGCCATTATTTCATATTTAACATAACTTTTAATATATATAATTTAATGGCTCTTTTGTTGCTAATGGTGACAACCAATGTTAAAAAAAAAAGTAGAGTTAAACTTGAGTTGAGTTCAAATTATTCAATTGTAATTTAATTCGAACAATAACAAATTGTGTAAGATGATTTATCTCGTGTTAGATATAAATTGTGTTCAAAGTTATCAAAATATATGAATTATTCAATTTTAATTTGATTCATAAATACATTTCAGCTCGACTCAGCCCTTATTATTCAAATTTTGCCCGATTCAAAACCTAATTCAAATATAAATTGAGCTCATATATATATATATATATATATAGTTCATTAGCTAATAGTTTTTTTTAACTTTAACTTTATTTTTAGTGATAAAAAATAATTGCCAACAACCTAATCATGGTAGTTTTGTGATGTGAAACAAACATGGAGTTACTTAGGAAATTAAAGGGAGCGAATTACAAAGTGTTCCCATAATAAATTTATTACTTATAACAATGATTGATCCTTAGAGTTCTTAGTTTTTAACTTGCTTAGGCAAAGAAGAGCGAAATTGATTAACCAAACAATTCAAGCAAACGCAAAGAATAATTGTACGCTACGATAATAAACAAGAATCCACGATTTAATAATGACAACTTTCACCTTTGGAGCCCATACGCTCAAATAGTCTAGGCTTTAGCGGAAGAAGAGTCTCCACATTAGAACCGAGGTCGCTCATCGTCGTTCTTGGATAGGTGGCCGGAGTGGTGGAGGATGATGGTCGTCCAATGATGGTCATTCTTCAATGGTGCAAAAGGAAATTCGGATTTTGGAACCAAAATCTGAGAAGACTTCCCGTTTTTCCAAATTCTTCTACAAAGCTGAAGTAATTCTTTGGAGGAATCTGTTATGTTTCAGATTTTCTTCTCTCAGAAATCTGAGAGGAATTCCAACTCTCATTTTAGGGAGGAAAAACTTAGCAGCAAGACTCATGGAAACAAGCCACGTGCAGTGAAGGAGGAGAGGAAATCTGAGAGAGAATAAACTTGATTTCCAATCTCAGATTTTGAAATCTGGAATAAAAGCTGAAGTTACGTTTGGGAGGAATGGTATTTATGAGGCATTTAAGAGGTGGTGATGTGGAAATTAAATAGAAAACAATAAGGGGAAGGCCGACCAAGCATAGAGAGGGAGAAATGTTTAACTTAAGTAGGTGGGGACCACTTGGCTAACAAAGCTTTAAATAAAATCTTAAATATATTTCAGGTTTTTAAGCTAGGGAAGTTTTCTAATATGAGGGTATTAATTAAGACCAATTTGAATTCAAATTCAAATTGAAATCTAATTAATTTGGAGACCTCAAATTAAGGAGCTAAATTAGGAAAGTATCAAAGCCTCATGAGAGCTTTGAATTTCAAATTCAAAACTCCAAGAGGGGCCGACGGGTGGAGCGGTGGGGAAGGAAAATTGGGGAAGAGGGGGCGGCAGCTTGGACGAACTTTCAGGTGGTGGTGGCCGGCGGCCTGGGCGGCCCAAGGTGGCCGGTGGCAAGGGGCTTGGGAAAGAGGAAGGCGGCAGCCAGAGAATTGGGGAGAAAACTTGGAGTAATTCAAAGGGGATTCAAACCTCATGCATCTCCTCCCATGAAACTCACAAAGAGATCCACAATGATTCGGCTCCGCAATGACGAATTGATCAAGAGAATTAAAGAAAAGAGAAGGATAAGGAAAACCTAGAACTCACAAAGAGATCTAATTTCTCCTACGAACTCACTAAGAGATCGAGGAGGGTTGCATTCACAAAGAGAACATGCACTCTAAATTTTCATTCATCAAAAACTAACTATTACATAAGAAAAGGGCCATATATAGACCTCCAAATGACAAAGAAAACAAAAGACTAAAATGCCCCTTAGGCTACAATAGCGACTAAATACCCATAAGGGCAAAAGAGGAAAAACATAAAAATAAAATAAACTACTACATAAAATGATAAAAATACAGGTCATGATCGTGGCCGTCGATCTCTGGCGTCTCATAATGGTACATGTGTCGAAATTGCTGACGATGTCCTCATCATTTTGTATTAGGGTTCAACATTAATTTTGTATCCTTTTGAATTGGTTATAGGGATGTCTACGATGGATGGTCTAAGTAAGGTACTTTATTATACATTTTATTTTATTTTATTTTATTTCCAATGGAATAGTTCTCAATTCTCATATTTAGGAAGAATATGTTCTTTATTATATTATGTTTAACACCTCAATTCTCATGTTTACATTCACCCAACAAGGATGTTGGAGAATGAGAAATTTTAAGTCAACCCTTGATAGTTCTTATATATATATATATATATATATATATATATATATATATATATATATATATATATATATATATATATATATATATATATATATATATATATATGCTGTCCTTTTAGAAGAATAGAGATATTTTTCAGCTGATTTTATTCTCTTATTTTTCAATCATACAATATCAAATTGGCATATTAAGACTATTCACCTTAAACTTCGTCATATAAATTAGTATGATGCCAAAATTTGTGAAATATCAAAATGATTTGATTATATATAAAGCAATAGAAATTAAAGTTATACCCTAACAACTAGTTTAGATTATTCATTATTTTAATGTTGTTGGATTGCTCAAGTTGAAGGAAATTTTTTTAGTAGGTCATATCCAAAAGGAATTAGTAAATAACTTAACATTGACTTTAATTTTGAAGATTTGTGCAACATCCCAAGCTTTTGAGAAGGTTTGTCTGACTGCATCCCATATGTCTTTTGCAGTAGATAGGAACATGAAAGTATCACAATTTTTTTTGAGTCATGGAGAATAATTTATTAGATTTTATTCTAAAAACATTGCATTGAAGCAATGTTTTTAGTGTGAGGCATTATAAATTGCCTATTTCTTCATCAAGTTTTGTTAATAATCAACTTTTAATAAAAATTATCAAATTGTTCTTAGGTTATAGATCAATATTAATAATATTGATTATGTATTTGGAGATAGTAATATAGAAAGTTAATTGTGTGATGAACACATAATTCTAACGTAAATGGATATGGAGTACCTTCAACTATGTTTATTCTCTTGGGAAAAGGGGAACAAAAACTTTTTAAACAGAGGGAGATGTGTCCCCTGATCCTTGGCATGACAGCAAAAAGTGACCATGCCACATGCGGTCTTTGAAGTCATGGGTATTGCAGCGCAATGTGGCAACCTGAAGCCAATGTAAGTTGAGGGGACTGACGCAGGTGGGATAGTTGATACCAAGTTAGTTAGTTACCATTAGTGATGAGTTTTTATATTGTTGATAGCACCTGGTGATCCTATCAAGCTTACTCATGTCTTTGAATCCAATTCTTCTGCCAAGCTGTCCTCTTTCTCCTCGACAGCTCTTTTCGTTTTGCTACCCCTACTACCAATCTTCACTCGGTTACTTGGACTTATTTCATCACAATTACATAGTTTCTTTCAATTGGAAACAAGTAGTACATTCCTAGAGTTTTTTTTTATCATGTGGAACTTCTATTCAAATCACTTAGAAGTAAGGTTGTGAAAATTGGACCAAGCAACGAACTGGAAGAAGGAGAGGGTTCATGGTTCAACCGGTTCGACCATTCAAACTGAGGTCGAACCGGATGATGTAATAAATATTATTAAAAATTAATAAGATTAACATAATAATATGACAATCTAACCTTAATTTTAGTAAATATTAGAATTAATTTCAGCACATTTGATTGATTTTAGCAAAACTCATGCGATTTTAGCAAAACACGATGCAATTTTAGCACATACAAAACCCAAATTCAGCAAATATCAATTTCAGCGATATGCAATATTTTCCAAAATACTCTCTAAGCAAGCACGACATATATATTTGAGAATATTAAAAATAAATTTGCTTACACACATAAACTTAAACACATGATTTAAAATCACCAAACCAAAACGACACACCTTACGGGTCTAGGTTCCTGCACGAGGTGATCCGGCCATCCTGTGGCTTCCGATTCCCTCACAGGATGGCCAAATCAACTAATTCATTATTACAACAATGCATGGGGGGAGGAATGCATGCCTCAGTTTGATGTGTAGCAGCAATTCTTTATTACATATTCTTGTTTGTAGAAGAAATAAGCAAGATGCAGCACAAACTCAAAGAAAATAGCTACGAACATAAATTCGAAAACCAAACCAATTTTAATTTATTTTGTTTTTTTTAATCCAACATAGATCACAAACTCAAACATTAAAAAATTAAAAAAATCAAAACAAAACCTAAAAAATATAGATTTCTAAAGAAACTTACATCCCTCAATTTGACAATTTGTTTGCTTGCGTGTAAAGCCGGAGAGAAATAATGCTTGCGTTGAGAAGAGACTTCGACCTTCGTCACGGTCAAATTTTCCAATGAAGAGGTATGCTGAGACAAATGGAATGGAAGGTCGAAAGGGTGAAATGTTGAAACCTATTCAACGGAAGGTCGAACAGGTAAACGGGATTGGAATAGCACCGAATGGGAATATTAGGTTTTTTGTTTCCTACATTTTTCTCATACGTTGCTATATGTAAATCGAACTGCTCATATTTCATTCCATTGAATTGGATGGTTTTTTAAAACCGACTTCGGTTCGACAGGCCGACCGGTTCTCTATGAGCCTTAATTTGTAATGAAATTGAACATGCCGACCCACCTGTTCATGGTTCAACTGGTTAAATCAGCTGGTCCTATCTGGTTTTTAAAACCATACTTATAAGCTAACCTATTTAGCATGATGTTGTATGATTTCTTAATAGAAAGGTTTCACGTGTTGGTTTTTTTTTTTTTTGGGTCCTCCAATTGCTTATTAAGACCTCTCTCATTTAGAAAATAAGTAATTACTCTCATTCAGTGAAATAGTTTATTCCACCCATATTGCTCGGATTGACAAAAGAGACTTTGATCTCACGATATTATATAAACGTTGGCGTTACAAGTAGTTTTCCCTCCATTTGGCAAACTAAGGCTGTGTACTCTAAACTAATGTTTTTGTTGATCTAAAAACGATGTTGATGGTTCCATCATGCTTGGAAACTAACAGGTCATTGTGGCTCTTTTAGATGGTTATCCCTGCCAAATAACATTCATATTTTGAAAATTCTAGGCCATGCAGGCAGAGTAACCAGACCACCACGTGAGTGGGAGAATTTGAACATATTGTGAGGCTTAGTCCTTTTTAAGTAGAATATTCCCAGTTGAAGCACTCATATTTTGCTTTTTAAGGAATGGAATTCTGTTTATGGTTAGTATACCATTAGTTATGGTTTGTTCACTGCTGGAAGCTAAGTGCGGAGATGTTTCAAAATTTTATCCATTTTAGATATCTTAAAAACGTCTCCATGTAACTAGTATAGTATGAATGCAAAAGCAAATCCATATGAACTAGTCATATTGTATTCTACCAGTAGTATATGAATTATTTTAAATGAGGTGCCAGAATTGGCTTATTCCATTCTTGAGCGATCAATTATATCAACGTTATATATGACATTTAACTGATTTTATGACGTGGAATGTGGAATATGCTTTGTTCAAGCAGATCGCAGAGCTTCGTATTCAGGTAGCCGTTTATATTTTGTGAGTTTGTGCCATTGTAAATTCAAATTTTCTTGAAAGAGATTATTGTTGGATCATTTATGATCTATCTGTTGTTTATTGTAAGCTTATGTAGGTGCTTGGTGGCTTTTGCTACGGAATTGTGTTGAACCTTTTTTTATCTATTCTACAAGTTTTTTGTGAGGTCCTAAACCACTCTCTCTCTGTTATGAACCATTCTTTTCTTTTGTTAGGTGGCGGGGCTTCTTATACCGGCTCTCATATGTATGCATCTGGTCCAAATACAAGCGGTCCTTCTATTGGTCCTCCTCCTGTGATATCCAACAAAGCTCCTGGTCCTCAACCGGCTATCAATGAAGTGTACTTGGTTTGGGATGACGAGGCTATGTCCATGGTTAGGCTTGCAAGCTTGTAGTATTTTCTTCTTTCCTATTTTGCTTGTTCGACTCACCCAGTTCCTCATCTCACGACATGCTTTTGTTATGCAGGAGGAAAGAAGAATGTCGATGGGGAAGTATCAGGTTCATGATGAAACTAGCCAGGTAAGTTTTTACTTCACTCTTTTATTCATTGAAATGGATTTGCTTGTTGGTCGGCAGATCCAAATGATGGATAGGAAAAACAAAGCTATCTCCAGGTTTTTTCTCACAAGTTTTTCAAAGATATCCATGATTGCATAGTGCTAGGAAGCACGGACACTTTCAAATACCTTGTTTTTGTGTTGGACATAGACATGCTCTGACACGTCCCGCATGCTTAAAATTGTGTTAAAAGTGCTTAAAGACAAAAATATGTTAATCACACAAGCTAGAGAGAGCTTAACACACAGTAAGGCCACATGCTTGACAGATGGCCCATTCATGAGATATGAATGCACCCACAAAATATGTGACAACTCATAATAATTAATGAATGTTGATGTTGGAGTTTGTAACAAATGATAATCATCACATGCAATGAAATATTTATTTTATTCTTTATAATTTTTGTTTTTCTTTTGATGTCACTAAATTTGTTTTTTTGTGTGAAGTATATGTAAAATAATATAAATCAAATATTTTATATCAATAATTCAAAAATATATCATTGTGGCAATGGCATGTCATGTCCTACTTTTTACAGTGATTTTGCACCGCTTTGGCCATGTCGTGTTCGTGTCCGTGCTTCATAGACACGGAAATAAATGCTTATTTACATTATGAGTGCGACATGACATACGGACTCTATATCCAGCATGAGGTTAGTGAAAATGGTCAATTGCTCTTATGTGCATCTGTTTAACAATCATCCACCCATGATGCTACTGCTAGCTTTTTAACTCCATAAATCTAACGAAGCTTGTGTTGCATTTCACCGGAGGATTCTCTCACTCTATACCACCACTTCTCCATTTGAAAATCTGTATGTTATTTACTTTATTTAGATTTCATTGCTTCTTCACAAGCAAAGGGATCTGGTTGGAAGAAGGTTTTTATTTTTGTCAGGCTTTTGCCAATCCTTAGGTATCTTTTCTTTGTTATCTGTTTTTGATCAGTGTGCGACCAGGCTTTTTACAGGTCAGCTTTCATTCAGCCAGCAAGTTTGCTATATCCCCTGCTTAAATTGATGAATTCTTCTCTTAAATTCACTCTTACTGAACCAAGATCTGGTTTCAGTTCTTGTCTGATCCCTTTATTGTCATATTTTTCGCAGATGAACTCGGTTAATGCCGCCATTGATAGGAGGATTTCTGAAAGCAGGCTTGCAGGCCGAATGCCATTCTAGTTTTTCTTCACTTCAGAGTTTGATTTGTTCCATACTGGGAAGGCATCGATCATCATCAAAGTGCCTTTTTGATTGTTCAATTCAAATCACTTTTCAGCTGAGGATTTCAGGTGCTTGTTGTCTATCCAGTGACATTTTTTTTTTACTTGAAGGCTCATTTTATTTCTACTGATATTGTGCTGATGCATTCTTCAAATGAAAATCTTTTGGTTAGCTTCAATATTCACTTTCTGATCATCATGGAGTTATCTAAAGAGTGGATAGTTTAAGGTCAATAGAATTTCTTAAATTGAATCAGGCAGTGATGCCTTTATTGATAGTTTAGGATTTCACCTACTCTATTGTAAAAACCAGTTATCTTTTTCTTGGGATCAAATTTATGAATTGTGATTCTAAATTGTTCTGAAATAGTTTATGGTTCTTATTTGTTGATCAGATTTTGTAGTTGACAATTTTGGCACAGTATTTTCAGTTTTTTTTTTAAATAGAAATATTAGCGATGCTTCTATAATTTCCATTGAAGTTTAGTTTTGATGCAAAATTCAGTACTACAACAATATCAAGTCTTTATCCCACTATATGAGATGGACAATTTCAATCTTTTTTCGTTTCCATTGTCTTGTTAAGAGTTTAATTCTTATTTAAATTTAATAAAAAAATGTCGTTTTTAATACTTTCTAAACAAATCTTTTTAAGTCTACTAAAATTGCAAAATTCATTAATAATTTGAAAGAGTTTGAGGCTTTGCTTGAGACAGCTTTCTTACTACTTTCTAAAGCAGTTTTTTAGTGCAAAAACTTTTAGAATTAGAAATCTTTGTATTATAAATTTGTTTTAAAAAGCAATAAGAAATTTATCCCAAACAAAACCTGAATCTAAATTTTGAAGCCCCATAGCCATATTTGCATGCATGATTGAAAATTTATGATATGATTTCTCTAAATTAATAAATATCATTTATAGATCCTCACTCTTTCTTTACTTCTCCAAACCTGGAATTTCTTGAAATGTCTATGCAAAGATTCAGCTTGTTATTCCAGAGACTGCTTTATGGCTGTGACAAAGGCCTCCCTCCCTCGCATTTGCAGGCTGCTCGCCGTGTGCCACAGCGTCCTCCGCGGCTAAACTTTCACGATATCCGCTTGCGGGCATCTCTTAGGTATTTTACAGTTTTATGCATATTTTATTTTACAATTAATTAAATAATTTAATATATTTTAAATATATTTGAAAAAAAATTTCCTCAGCTTATGTCTTAAATATATTAAAATATTTAATATATTTTAAATATACATTTAAATATATTTTAAATGTATTTTACAGTTTTATGCATATACACTAACATCATAGTGTTATTCAATGAAATAAATCTTCTGTTATTCTTGGCTAAACTCATCAGCTTATGTCTTGAATTTTTTTAAACAATTTTGAAATAAAAATAGCTTAATTATATTGGAATGAATTATTAAAAATATTTATAATTTGTTTTTTATTATAATAATTATTTAAATAAAAATTATCCTTGTTGCATGCCAAAACATTTGTGACGGTAGGGAGTGTGTTTAATTTTCTAGTTTTGCACGGAGATTAAGTACATATATAGATAAAATAGATGGGTGCAAGTCATAAGAGAATGAAATTGTTACATGGAAAATTTTAAAAAAGTGAAAAATTATGGGGCCTAATCAAGTTGAAATGATTTTACTAGTGTTCCTCGTTGATTACAAATAAGACCCCTCCCTGGAGAAATGAGTTTGCCCAATGTATCAAATATATATCATATAAAGTATGTTATATGGTTGGGGTTGGAGAAATGTAATGGCATAACAGTTGTTCTTAAGAGATCATAGCCATGCTTATTTTGTCGGTGGGATCATAATCAGGCAATGGTGTATGAAGGGACTTTAATCGAATAATGGAGGTCAGAGGGACAGTAGTCATGTAACAAAGGTTAAAGAAAATTGTAATCGACGATGATGGTCGGAGGGAACGTAATTGAGCAATGGAGGTCGAAGGGATTGTAGTCGGGCGATGATTTTCAATGGGGTCGTAGTAGGGAGACGAAGGTCAGAGGAATTGTAGTCCTGTGACGGAGGTTAGAGGGATGATAGTTGGGCGATGTTGGTTAGAAGGATCATAGAGCATCATTGGTCGAAGGGACCATTGTCGAGCGATTGAGCCCCGAGGGGTTGTAGTTACCAATAGTGGTTTAAGAATAATATTTAGATAATGGTAGTCTGATGATTGTAGTCAATGGACAATGGTGGCATAAGGATCATAGTTGAGCAATGGTAGTTTGAGGATCATAATCGACATGCGATGGTGGTTTGAGGACTAACTCATGCGATGGAGGTCAAATGGATTGTAGTCAGACAATAGTAGTTCGAGCATTGTAGTTGATGGGTAACGGTGGTCTGAGGACTATATTTGGTGGGTAATTGTGGTATGAGGATTATAGTCGGGTGATGTTAGTTCGTGACTGTAGTCGATGGATGATGGTTTGAGAATTGTAATCGAACGACGGTAGTCTGAGGACCGTAGTCGAAAGACGTCAAAGGTTGGGGAAATTATAGTCGGATGACGGTGATTTGAGGTTTTGTAGTTAGACAACCGAGGTTGGGGGGACTATAGTTGGGCAATGCTAGTCAGAGGGATTATAGTCTGGCTACATTGGTCTGATGGATCATTATTGGGCGACTAAGGTTCGAGAGGTCATATTCAGGTAACTGAGGTCCAATGATCATAGTCAAACGATGGTAATTCGAGATATGTACTAGACATGTGATGTTGGTTTGAAGATCATAGTCAACTGACGATGGAGGCCAGAGGGATCATTATCAGCGATGATAGTCTGAGGATCGTAGTCAGACGATTGTATTCCAAGGGTCATAGTTGACAAGAAATGGTGGTCTGAAAACCTTGAACACCTATTGAATATGTACATAGTTGCACCTATTTTGATCATGTCTAGTAAAAGTTAATCCATTGAAATTTTTGTATTCATGTATTCTACATATGTTTGTGAGTGTGTCCTGAGAGGAAGATAACATTTGTTGTATTTTTATTTGATGGTAAGGCTGAGCGCTAGTGGTTAGACTAGTATAAGGAGAAGTTCAAAGGGAGGCATTCTTGATCAGTTGGGATGTGTTTATAGATTTTTTTTAGCATGGTTTGTATCTATGTCTGCATGATTGCAAATACATGAGATTTTTCTGAGACTAGTTCAAAGGAGCAAGACAGTAGAGAGTTCATTTCCCTAACCAAGTATGCTCTACAGTTGGTTAGCACTTTTAAGAAGTATTACAGGTTAATGAGGGAGCTACGAGATAGTCTACTGCAACCACTAGTTTCATTTCACATTACATATTTCTCTAAGTTGGTAAAGCGGGCTCATCTGATTAAGGATAATCTACTAGCCACTCAAAAGTAATGGGTTGCTAGTAGGAAGATGTTTGGTAATCAATTTTCTGGGAAGAAAAACATGTTTTGATCTATAGATTCTCATAGAGGTGGATCGTCAATTTCAGTTCATAATGGTGGCCACATTGCTAGATCTGAAATTTATATTAGTGGGGCACATATATGCTAAAGCTGTGGTAGGAAACACTTTTATTAGTATTATAAGATGATGAGATAGTGTTTTCGATGTGGTCAGACTAGGCAGAGTGGTATTTTTTGAATTTTGGTGTAGTCATGATTATATATTTAATTGCTCTATTTTAGTCTGTAGCCATGTAGTGTAATGTATAATTGCTATATATACATTTTGATGTAAATGAAAAGAATTTGTGGATGAGTTTTTTTTTTTTCTCTCTTATTAGAAGTTAAATAGAAACTCTCTGTTGTAGTTTAATTCAAAGAAATCTAGAAAAATGTCTCTAAAATTTAGATCTTGTGCTCAGTCTGTCATAAGTCAACATGATATGACATGTAATATTTGTGGGTCATATTGGGTTGGGTTGTGACACACCTACAGTGAGGAGACAGTGGTTAAAAAATCATAGTTGGTGGCTGAGGTTTAGAGGCTGTAGTTAGACAATTGTAGTTTAAGGACCGTAGTAGGTAGGAGATGGTGGTCTGAGGATCATAGTTGGCGAGCTATAGAGGTCGAAGGGACTATAGTTGGGCGGAGACCTGGTGGAGGTGGTCGAACAAAGGTTCAACATCAAGGGTCTAGTAGAGGTCTGATGACAAAGGTCAGGCATAAGTAAATGGTGACAAGCAAGCAAAAACCCTACAACGGTGGACAAACTGTCACGCCCCAAGATCTAACTTGGAAAGAATGTCAATCAATTACCCAAACAATTTACCAGAGCTATCTAAAACCTTCAATTAACAATCTATCAAACATCTATAAAATTTAAAACATCAATATACAAGTCGATTCATATCTCAAAATATCATATACAATACTCAGGAACTATACTATCAATACTAGTAAAGAAACTATCCTGTCATGAGTACAAAAAAATCATCAATCGACCCAAAAGACCAAAACCTGAAGATCTGGATCAATTCCTATCTCCTGCTCTCAAGCCCTGACCTGAAAATATCAACCACATATAATGAGCTTTACAAAGCCCAGCAGGTCACCTAATACCTATAACTGAAATCAAAGCACGGCGATGCTATCAATATGAATGTCAATCTATCAAATCCGTATCAGTCAATGGTCAACGAGTCAATGCAATCCGGAAATCAATAGTCAATAAAACCAGTCAATGCAGCGGCAGGCAAATCGATAAATCAACTCAATCAATCAATATCGTCAATCAAATCGATGCTATCGAATCAATACAATCTATTCAATGAAATCAATCGAGAAAAGCAATACGAAACAATGAATCTATAAAGCAATCAGTACGGTGCAGAAACAGTAGCGATGACGAATCTATAAAATCTAGGCAGTCATATCAATGAATCTATACGATGTCCATATCCATGCTATCAATGCAATATCTATATCTATCCATGTCCATATCAATGTCCATATCAATGCTCAGTAGTGTCAATGCTTGGTAATCAATCGATGAAATCAATAAAATCCGTACAATACAGTAAATCCAATCAAGTCAATAAATCAATGGATAATCAATAAATCAATGCATATCAGGAAATCCATACAATGGTCTTACTCGACAAGCACAAACACTAGTTATTATCAATGATGCTGCTGTAGAAATCTATATTGCTGTTGTAGATATCCGTACGTTGGTTTCAATCAAGAAGAGTCGTCACTCTTTTGCCCGTCGGCCGCCCGTCGGCCGCCCGTCGGCATATAAAACTCCTTATAACTCCCAATCGTTATAACAATGATCAATGGTCTATGATTTAAAGGAAAGCCCGTCGGCCCACCATCCTGTACAGGTATCATCTCCAACCAACGTTCAACCAGGTTCCCACTTGTCTTTCAGTAACAATCAATTCAATGCAATAATCGATGCAATAAGCAGAATTAAAGAAATCTGGAACAATCATATCAATAGTCATGCACATATCAATTCAATCTATCAATTTCAGACAAAATAGAAATCGTACGAAAATCGGGCAGAGCAACGGCAGTCTGCCAATTTTACACAAAAATCCTGCAAAAAGCACAATTTCCAAATCTCTCCAAATTACCAACGAATATCCACGGCATCAATACAAGACTATCAATATAAAGAATCCAAATCAAATCATATCCTGATAATTTTCTATTCGATTAAAATCGCGTAGAATCAATTCCGACCGATAAAATCTTCGTAGAATACAGTCAAATCGTGTACAATAGTCATATCTATAACATACTAGAAGTTGTGCGGTGAAAGTCGTGTCAAATCAAAATCATGTCCAAAAGTAGACTACGAAAACACAAAACAGTGCACAACTCGATCAAAACACAAGATCTTCGAAAACAGAAATAGGGTTCGGAGTCCTTACCACGAGATCTTCACTTTTCCCAACAGCAGCGTCGGACGAAAAGCGCTCCGTGGTCTCCGAAAACCAGCTTTTCCTCTTTTTTCCCTTTCTCTTTCTCTCTCCTCAAAATATCTGATTTTATAAAATGAATTTCTCTCTCCTCAAAACGAGCTCATTTCCTTATATCATACTCAGATCGGCCTGGCCGATCGCCCGATCGTCCCGGGACGATCAGACCAATTCTGATCGTCCTGGACCATTCCCAGGGCGATGATCAGGACGGTATTGTGAACAGTGCCAATCGTCCTGGACGATCTCAATATCGTCCTGGACGATCCTGTCCAGAAATAGCTCCAGAAAATCAGCTGTTTGAATGCACTGATCGGCCTGGACGATCTCAACATCGTTCTGGACGATCCTGGGAGGAAAATCCAATTCAGAGAGGAACAGTAAGGGAACGAGATCTCACACAAACAGAGATTCAATGGCATTGGTCCACAAACCATTTAACGGCTGCAACTAGACTGAGGTTGAAGTGGCCAGGTGGAAGTCCAATGACAATCGATCAGTGAAATTTAGGTGGTGGCGAGGGTTCACTTATGGTGGTGCTTAGGTGGAACCCTGGGATTCTTTAAGGCCTAGAGCTCTCTTCCCTTTTTTGATAAAATATTGGAGGGACTTACTTGACCATAATTGTAGCTGACATTTCAACATAAATATCCCTTTGAGTTTGCAGCCAAAATTGCTCCTCCAGTCTAAATTTTTTTCCCACGAAATTGATGCAATAATGACTAATAGTTGAGAGGAGATATGAAAATACTAGTTTACTATTGTCAATTAGGTTGCCCTCAATATTGAAGGATTTATTTTGGAACTCATAATGGTTCATGGTAAATGTATTAACTCGCTACAACCATGTCCAAAATGTGAATTGTTTCCCGTCGAAAATGCCAAACTATTGCATGCTAGAACATTTGTGGTGGTAGAGAAGTATAGAAAGTTCAACATCATAATTTTGTATGAAGATCTATCACATATATAGATAAGAGAGAGATATGCAAGAGTCATAAGAGACACTAAAAATTTTATGTGAAAATTTCTAAAATGGGGAAAAACTACAAAGCCTTGCCTAATTGAAATGAGTCTACTTGTGTTCATCCTTGATTACAAATAATGCCCTTCCACGGGGGAAAGCGTTGGCACAATGTATCAAATATACATCTATAAAGCATGCTACATGGTTGGAGTTGGAAGAATCCAATGGTATAAGGGTTGTTCTTAAGAGATTGTAGACATATTTGCTTGGTCAGTGGCACCATAGTTGGGCAATAATAGTCGGAGGGGCCTTAATTGACCGATTGAGTTTAGAAGGACCATAGTCGAGCGATCAAGGTCAGAGGGATTGTAGTCTGTGATGGTGGCCTAAGGATCATAGTCGGACAAAAGTAGTTTGAGGAATGCAGTCGGTGGGCGATGATGGTCTGAGGATCGTAGTTGCATGATGGTAGTCTGAGGATCATAGTTGGTATGCGACAATATTTTGAGAATCGTAGTCAATGGGAGATGGAGGTCAAGGGTGACCTTTTAGTCTGGTGATGGAAGTCAAAAGGAACGTTGTCAGACAATGATAGTATTGAGATCATAGTTGGTGGGTGACAAAGATCGGAAGGATGGTAATCAGATAATGGCAGTCTGAGGATCTTAGTCGGTGGGCGATGGTGGTATAAGGATTGTAGTGGGGTGGTGGTAGTTTGATAATTGTAATCGGCAAGCGACAGTGGTTTGAGGATTGTAGTAGATAAGCGACATAGGTCAAAGAAATCATAGTAGGGTGATGTTGGTCAGAGGGACCATTGTCAGTCATTGAGGTCTGAGGGGTTGTAGTCAGGCGATTGAGTTCGGAGGGATCATAATCAAGAGACCAATGTCAAAGGGATTATAATCGGTGATGGTGATATAAGGACCATAATCGAAAAATAGTAGCTCAAGGAGTGTAGTCGGCAGATGACAATGGTCTGAGGACCATAATCGAATAATGGTAGTTTGAGGATCATAGTTGGCATACAAAAATTGTTGGAGTGATCGTAGCTAAGCAATGGTGGTCTAATAACCATAGTTGTTGGGCGACAGAGGTCTAAGGATTGTAGTCGAGCGATGGTAGTCAAATTATCGTAGTTGGTTGGCGACGAAGGTCGACCGGAGACCTGATGGTGATGGTTGGATGGAGACTAGTCAGCGATGGCTGGGCAAGGTTTCGATGGCGCTAATCGGCTGAGGTCTGACGGGGATGGTTGGGTGAATGTCCAACATTGATTGATCAGTGAACATCCAATGGTGTCAAGGGATTATTGCGATGGTGTTTGGGTGGAGTTTTGGGATTCTTCAAGCCCCATAACTCTCTTCCCTCTCAACCAATGTTCCAAGCCTCCATGCAAAAAGTGTGGACCTATTTATATATTTTTTGGAGTTGTATGCTTAATAAATATAAAGAATATCTTTCGAGTGCTCTATCGAACGACCCATTTTTATCTTCTCGATGATGAAGCGTTCATTCAACATTTAAATGCCTTAATAATGTTAGAATTAACTAATCTTGAGCTTGTTGATTCATCTCATCAAGTTGCTTAATTCAACTATAACATATCATATTTAGAGATCATTTCATTATCCAATTACCATCTTGAAGCTTTTGAATACCATTTAAACATTTGATTTAGGGCCATTTGGAAACTTATTGAACCCATTTTTATGTAGTTGGATTTATATTGTCCATATATTTAATCTTACTATAAATTTTCTAAAATTAAAATTCAGATAAATCCAAATTTAATCTCGAAATTATCGATATTCACAAATTACACGTTGAACATTATTAGTATTGCTTGATTTCAACCAAAAATACCTTAATATTGCCCTAAGTTAAATATTATCAATATTTTTCTTATTTATAAAACTAACTTTTTATTAGAAATAAAAGTATTAAGAGTTTTAATCAACATAATAGCGAAGTTTAATGGTTAAACGCCCCAACCATCGAAGTTAAAAATCAAAGCAAAAATAATGAAAAAAGAATGCCACACTCCAAATAAAAATTCTCTATTAAATGCTACTAATTCCACGTTTAATGATCCCAACTAATATAATCAGAATATATACATTCAAAAGTTATATTACAATAAATTATTTAAATTTATAGAAAATGATGAGTTGCTTTGCACGTCTATTAGTAGATGCGGCCGCATTTTATTAATGTTTTGTTTACAATATTTTTTTATTTGATTTGAAGTAAAATAAATATAATATAAACTCCAAATATAAGCCAGTTGTAAACCAATGGGCTGTCGGCAATGGCATGTGATTGCCGGTGAGCATTAGTCATAGGTGCGGCAATGACTGGTGGTGACATGCAGGCGGGAGGTGGCGACAGCATAGTCAACTTACTCATCCAAATCTAAAGAATTCTAAATACGCTAAAATTTTACACTATATTTATTTTACTTCAAATCAAATAATAATATTTTTAAAACCCTCAGCATTTTGAAATTTTTTACAAATAAATGTGAATCTTTGTAAAGTGTAACATTACACAAAAAAAAACTCAAAATCAATAAATAGCATTGCCATTAAAAAAAAAGTAACAAAAATAACATTTTATTTGAAATAAAAGTTCCATAGCACCCAATAATTGCAACTTCAACTAATATAGTACTTATATATAATGAATTCAAAACATTATAACAAACTAAGTTCTCACACATAAAACTATTTATATATAGGCTCATGCATGGAAACTATATTCATTGTTTAACTCATGAGTTTTAAATTCATGGATGATACCAACTGATGAGCAGTTCAGTGAGACTTAACAAATTCTTGAACAATATGAAGACCCTCTGACTCTTCTCCATAGTCCTGTAAATCAAATAGGTATTACAAGCTCCAATGAAATTACAGGCATTATGACTTATCAAAACCAAAGTGCAAAATAATTATTTGCAAGGAACAATGAATATTATAAAATGTATTTACCTTAACTACCAAGCAAGAGCAGCCAATAACCTTCCTTGCTTTTCCCTCTGAGTCAATTTTGCAGAGCTGCATCACAATATAGAAACACAAACCTTCAGATAAGCAACAAATTTAAGCTTCGTTTAGGATGACTTTTTTATTGCTTCTTAAAACAGCTTTACTAAGAAGCTGCTTTAAGAAGCACAGAAAAAAGCCGTCCCAAGGCTTCGTTTGAGATAACTACCTTATTCGATCCGCTCTGAACATATTTCGGATCTAATGGTCAAGCCATAGGTTTGAAACAAATGTTCGATCTTTATTCAAACAAGAATCAAACATTGAATGAGTTCAAATCATGTTCTTTACTCGTTTTCAAACTTAGGGCTCTCTTTCCGTCTCATTATAACCAAGGATCGATGACTACATTCAAAATTATTTTTAAAAAGTTTAACAATAGCTTTCTATTTATTTGATGGGTCTCACAATAAAGGTTTATGATTGAGAGATCACTCAAAAGGCAAAGAAAGACACTTGAAAAATGGGGATGAAGCTTGAAAAGTGGATGTTTCAACAAGCACCCCATTTGAGCATTCACAATCTCACTAAAGACTATCTTATATTTTCATCATAAGGATAATTTTATATAGAAAATAATTAGTTTTAGATATATTTCTTCAAGAAAATGCATAATGAGGGTATTTATCCAATAACATGTATTGTAAGGCATATATATATTCAAACTCACTCGACTCAACACCACCATTAGGTTTTGTCGCCCCCTCCCTCTTGTTAGGAGGGCTTCAAACCTAGCCCTCTTGTTTGCGATCATGGATATCAAACGCCAACATCCACCACAACCATTATTACAAGCTGCAATATCGCCACTCATTGATCTAATCGAAATAGTATATTAATCCACCGAAACACTTCACTTCGAAAGATAGTGATGCCGTCAGGAGTTAGCGTCAAAGCTAGGGGTATAAGAATGTCGAGCCGGCTCAAAGTTCAACTCGATAACGAGCTTGCGAGCCAAGCTTATCGAGCCACGAGCTCGAGTTTGAGCTTGTTGAAGTTCGGTACGCAAGCTTGCGAGCCGGCTTTTAATTTTGTATAACTAATAATTTTTTTTTCTTAGATAAATCACTAAATAATTTTTTTTCCTCTTACAAAATATATTGATAATGATAAAAATAACCAGCTAAATAAAAAAAAGCTGATTTGAAAAAAAATTGTTCCCAAGAAGAAAGTAATAAAAGAGCCAGCTATATGATAGTTGATTTGATAAAAGCAGCAGCTATATAATAGCTGATTTGATAAAATAATAATAATAACAAAAAAGATCCCAAATGTACCTTAGAGAATAGAGACAAAAAACAAAAATAAGATTTGCTAGAACTACAAAAATAAAGAACATGCATAACTATAGCAGTAGAGAATAGAGGAAAAACGGTAACAAAAAAATAAAGAAATGAAAAATAAATGCATCATAATTAGCATCAAATCAAGGGCATGAGTGAAAACCAGAGCAGAACCCATAGTATTTGAAATTGAAAACCAATTCAATCAATGTGAAGCAATTTCCAAAACCAAAATAAAGCAACTTAAAATTGGCAGTAAACTAACCCCAGACCACTCTCCAAGTGTTTTGGCACTTGGAACAGTCACCAAGTGTACGTTGTGATCCACACAAAGAGCCTTGACCAGCTTCACATAATCCGGTTGGTCGCAATCCTCGGCGAGAACGCAAAGCTGTGCTGTATGCTTTTCAACAGCCTTGGCAGCTTCATGTAGTCCACGGACAAGCCCGTCATGCGCTAATGACTTCTTTAGAACAAGCTGCAGGGCAGTCAAGAGGTCCATCGGCTGTCCAAGAACAGAAGCAGGTGCTTCTGCAGGGATACCATCTTCCCTGCCATGGCATAGAAAATTAAGGGTGTATTATCCAACAACAACAACAAAAACATCAAGCCTTTGTCCCACTACGTGGGGTCGAGGGCATACAAAATTAAGGGCTACATGAATCCTTTTTCTCCATTGTTTCCTGTTAAAAGTCAAATTCTTATTTAAATCTAATAAAGAAAGATCATTTCTAATATTTTATAACCAAATCTTTTTAGGTCTACCTCAACCTTTCTTAACATAAGTCAAATCTAATACCTCAACTTTCCTAACCGGGTCATCGGACGTTTAATGTGACCAAATCATCTAAGGCGACTCTCTCTAATCTCTCTAATCTTATCTTCCACAAAGAAGATAAGGGTGTATTATCCACAAAGAAGAATGCATAGGAGATTATAGGATAACATCAGCTTAGAACTCCTTTTTTTTGCTGATTGTAATATATAAATCAATGATCAACGTCTTAAAAACGCATTTAAAAGTAAAAGCTCCACAAATATGTTCAAAATCTCCTTAAATATGGTGATTTCAATTTCACAAATAGAATGAGTGAAAATAGAATTATGATTTGTTGTGAAATTTACATACATATCACTTTATAACATCTTATTTACATATCTAACACCTAAAATTTTAATATTGCATACATACCACCATATACTATTTTAATATCAAATATGCCACTCATATTTCCTTCCTACCACTCATATTTTTCATTTCTATCACTCATATTTGATATATAAGTGTTAGATATGTAAATATAGTAGTATAGAGTGGAATGTATGTAAAGCTCCCTTTTTTAAAACATGTTTTTGCCTACAAGCAATCAAAAATGCATAGCAATAAAATAAAATAATGTTGCAGATCTCATGCAACTACAACTACTTGGATAATTTATTTAATGCCTAAAGGTCAACAATCTACAAAATCTGAGGATTCAAACCATACAGTGTATGTTTGGTCAGTTCATAGGAGATCTTTGTATCCACCCATCTCCTCTCCCTGGCTTGATGGAGATGAACAGTAAAGACAGTATGGTATATTGCAAACTTGGAATGAACCGTTGAGGTTTTCTTTTATGTTGAACTCTCTTTTGCATATTAGTAGAGACATACTAGAAAACGGCTGCATCAACACATATTTTGTGCTACAAACTCATCAATTCCTACTTTATTATGGTTGGCGCATAAAATGTTCCTTCTTGGTTGGATAAAATAGCCATTAAGAACAACTACGATGGGATTGAATACAAATAAGAATTAAATTTGGCCAAAATTACAAGTAAAAATATAAGAACATCGTGTTTCATTAAGTTAACACAATATAGGTACCACCTTCACAACATGTACTTGCAAAAAAAGTTAAATAATGTACCACAAAATAGGACAATTCTAGGATGAATATAAACATATATTAGACAATCGTCCCAGCAATATGAGTTCTTTCATGTTGAGTGCTCTTTGAGGAGTTAAAGCATATTTTTTGCTAATCATTTCGCACAACTTCATTCCATATAGCCATAAGTCTACCCATTCACATATCTAATCCTTTATCTACTCATCTAATAGCACATTTTTTCATCTTGAAAGTTGCATCTTGCATTAATTAAAGAGAATCAAGAAGTACCAAAGAGTACATGCTAGTACGGAAACTACTATCTATGTCTTCTCTGGACAAAAAATAAACAAAAGAGAGAAGAACTATGTTATCAGTAACTATCCATACGTGAGTACAACCAAAACTAAAATAAGCAAGCAAGGAAGAAACAAAGAGCCCCTCCCTTAGCTGATAATGTGAGGTCCCTTATGTTAGTGTAGTAAGGACCAACAAAACAAACAAGAAACCACACTAGAGGAGGGGATTCCAAAAGGGGGGTTGAAATAGCCATAAGGGCTAGTTAGTATCCCAATGCTCTGGCAAAGGTCTTGTTCGATTGTGGCACCCATTACAGCCCACATAAGATCTCAACATTATTCACCTGAGGGGACCACGTCCCCTCCCATGATATCATTTGGTGTCTTCTTTCTCTTCCGTGGAACTGTGTTAATAGGCCCCAACTACAATAGCACTTTATCAAATGTGCTTGTGATACTCTGCGTTGTTGCTTTGTAAGATTCAAGACTGTATTAGAAGAAACCTCCAAAGGCTTGTTTTTTACAGCAGAAAACACAACCTATGTTGGGCTTGCAATCTTTTTTCCCTGAACTTTGGAGTAGTGACCGGAAGTAGTCACCTTTGGTTTCAGCTTCCTCCTAGTGATAAGGGTCCTTGATCCATACACCTCAGAGGAGCTTTCCAAGTTTTGTTGAGTTGAGAGGCCTTATGGTGGGGCAAGGCTATTGTCATTTTGAGACAATTAGCTAGTATCATCAGGCTACATATGAGAGGAAAATCTACCTTGGTGTTCCTCACAAATGGGCTGGTCAGAGGTAAAGGGTGTTGCATATTATGTTTAAGTGTGCAAAGATGTATGTGATTGCACCTTGGTCGATTGTTGCTGAGATCTGGCCTAATACTATTCAGTTTTGTGACCAATGTTGTCACGGCCCAGCCCGGAGGCTCAAATTAATGAGATTGGAACAAACGGTCAGAAGGTAGATTAAATTTTATTTGCTAAAATTATCTTCAATAAACTGAAAGAGTCACTAAAATTTCAAAACATTTAAAATTCAAATAATATAAATACATTTACCTCGGAGCATCTCGCCTACGATATACATTCTCTTCTTTTTTGCTCATTTTAGTTAATTGAATTATGCCTATAATTATTTTTTAATATGAGCAAATCATAACATAACTTAGTGAATAAATAATGTTTCTAAATTACAGTAACACAAGGCATCATGAATATGCATACTCAATTTAAATCATAAAGTAAATCTATTTAATCATTTCAGTAATGGCATTTAATGTTATGCATGTATCATATCTTTAACATTTCTCGTAAATAATACAACAATCATAGGACCGTCTAAAATAGTATCAATGAAGATATTAATTTTCCATTTTTTTTTAATTTTTTCATTTACATACACGGGTACATTGCGTCTCCATCCAGTACCATAAAGGGTGTGTTTCATCATTCAACATGCACTTGCAAACATATGCATATAACATTCATTTACTTTATATGAAAATTATAAATCATAACATATTAATCTTCATTTAATTCAACATGACCAATCATTGGATATGAGAATGATAAATTATAATCTAGTTTGCAATAAAGACTTAATAAAGAGGTGTTACTATTTCCGATGCATTTATTTTAAGAGAGAAATAAAATTATTATTGTAATTAAAAAAACATGAGTATTCACATTGATTTAATTAGCTTTTGCCCTTTTTATCATTAATTTGACTTCAATAATATAACACATATATGAAGACCTTATTGTTAAAATTTAAATAATGAGTTGCTCTTGATTTAATTTATATTCTTTGATAGATAATTTATATGCATAAAATTTTATTTTTATAAAATAAAATTTCCTCATAAATATACACTATTGATTATTCTTAAAATCAAATTATGATTATGTTCAATTATATGACATTACATAAAGATTTTAATTTAAATTATGCAAGCATAATTTTTAAATAGCAATTAAAATTAATCTTAATTTTATAATTCCATAAATTCTAATAATTTAATTGTAAAATAAGATCTTAAGTATTAAATCTTTCTTTGCATTAATCAATTTTCTAAATGTTCTTTATATCTCATAAGTTATATTTTTAAATATAAATTTACTCATTATTCTCTAAAATTGAAATTTAAAATTATATAATATCATAGCCTAATTAAGCAATACTATTAAAGTCTTAAAATTTCCTAAAATAGAAACAATTAGCTCTAAAAATTGAATTTAAATTTTTCAAAGAAAAATTAACCTTTCTTTTAAAATATTTTCTTAATTTATAACTTAAAAAAATTTCCATACCTTCTCCGGTCACATGCGACTCATGCTTGCCACATCCTCTTGCTCGCACTCGCCTCCCTCGCTCGCTGATCAATCTTGAGCCCTAACTCGCATGCACGTGTCTTCCTTCGGCACTCACCCTCTCAATCTCTCTCATTCGCTACTCAAGCTCGTTCCATACTCCATATTCCTTCTCTTTCTCTCTATTTCCTCCCTTCTCCTTCTTCATCTTGGTTGTTACTTTCATTCGCTTGTTTGATTCCACTAAAGTGAGTGAATCAAAGTTATCTCCCACAAGGATTCACTACTTTTCGCATTCAAACGCTTTCCTCGCTCATTCGCACGATCTGATTCAGCTAGCTACGCCAGCGTCCGTGGTTTTGCTCGCTTGACTCGACTGCTTCGTCTATTGTTTGATTAGGGCTGGTTCAATTGAACCGGTCCAACCGGTTCTAACAAATGTGCCCACCACATTGAAAGCATAGATGTGGGAGACCCTCATATTCAATTCTATGAAAACAATTTCCCATTTATCCCGTTTAACCAAAATCCTAGCGGCAGCTTTTGTGCCAAATCAATGCGCACACAAACTCTAGCGTAAGAGTTTTGGCCCCATGAGGTGGTTTGTTCATCCATCCATAACTGTCCAAACACCATAGTGATCATTCGAGCAAGATTAGAGGGATCCCAATACATGAGTGGAAACTTTGAGAATCTGATCCAAATGGGAGAACACAGCCCCTGCAGGTGAAGAGGAAGGTGTCCACTGATCCAAACCAATGATATTTCTTGCCACTAACCATGATCCACCCTTAAGGATCGCGTCACATGCCTCAGAACTTTGAAAGTGGCAAATGAAGCAACTGGGAGCAATTCTGATTAATTGGAACTCACCCACATGTAACCACCTCCGGGTGAATTCACGATGCAGTAGAGAATATGGGATTCGCTTGCTTAACAAATTGCCAATTAAGGTTTTTGCAATTTAGTGATATTCTCTTGGATCATTTCATCATTTAAGTTTAAAGAGAACCCATTGTCTACTAGCACATCGACCTTATGATGCTTGTTGAGTTGGGTGAAGGAAGGCTTCCTCCAAGCAAAATGACCAAGAGTGCGATCACCATACACTTTGGGGTGGTTTGATCCTTGCTACTACTTGACAAGTTGCTGAAAATTTGCATCTGTATCCATTAGAACAT
Source organism: Dendrobium huoshanense (assembly GCA_016618105.1). Classification (NCBI taxonomy): domain Eukaryota; kingdom Viridiplantae; phylum Streptophyta; class Magnoliopsida; order Asparagales; family Orchidaceae; genus Dendrobium; species Dendrobium huoshanense. Next base: position 60,597,895 of record CM028342.1, on the reverse strand, counting down.
TTGTACAAACACCTTTTGTGCACTAACCTAGTTGAATTGTGTCATTGAGGGCTATTTTAATGGGAGATCCAAACCTGTTTGGAGCTTCATAGAGCTCATTCACGACCATTATGACCTTCATTTCATTCGAATCAACACGAGTGAAATTTGGGTGATTGTCTACACACGAAATGTTTCCATGCATTGCACGAACCTGTTCAAAGTGTACAGGTTGTTCGCAACCCGCCATTTTCTTGCCAATTATTTCCTTGCTATTGTGCAAAGAAGTCAAGACTTCCATTTGCTCAAACCAAGTAAACCCGTGCAACACTTGAGGCACAAGCTTGGCTGGTTCGACAGCCTTGAGCTAGCGAAGATGATGTTGGTCGCAATCATTAGCATTGGACGCAGGTTCGGAACTATAATGCAAACTACAGCTTGTGGGCTGGAGTGACATCCCGTCTGAATTGTGCAAGTCATCAAGAGCGACAGCTACTTCGTCATTTGCAAGTTCGCAATCCATCTGTAGGTTGCAATATTCAAGTTAAGGAAGCCAAGCAACATGTTAGAGAAATTGTTTGAATATAGTCGTCGAGCCACACTTTTAATCGATGATCCGTAAGTGACATTGAAGGTGGCAACCATTCTTGCAGCCGTTCATTTTGTATCATGTAATTGTTACAATGTGATTGGAGTTGCCTTGGATAGGCTTGGATTATCTTCCACATAAATTGAAGGCAATATAACTCTTGTGGTTAAGTAATAGATGATGTTGGGATTGCCAATTGAATCGAACAAAGAACTTGAGCGGGTGCTTGGATTGCTAATTGGAATGGTGGAGCAAGAAAGGATGTGTTGATATCCGTTTAAATCATACAAGGAACTCTAGCAAGTGTTTTCAAATTTTTAAAGATTTGAATGCATTGCAAAGCTCCTACCATATTTTGATGAACTAAAAAAACACATGACACGACTTGGATCTTAATAATGTGGGAGAGTTGTGGCCTCGTGGATTTCTTTTCAACAAGCTAGATTATGAGGTGACTATTGTTCATATTTCACTTTGAGCCTAGCAACCTTTAATTGATGTCATGAATCATCTCCCAATTTTTTTTCAATTATGTTAAGGTGTTATACCTCATGAATTTCTTCAACCATTGTATTGAATACTTTGATGCAAATCTGCATGCCGGTAGACATCATTTTTGAAAGTAATGGAGAAGATGCAATGGGAGAGTGGATCTAAAAAGATCTCGGCTTGGTGATGGCTTGTGGGATTAGGCGAAAGTAGCTTATGAGCATTCAACCCACTAGGAGGGTAGAAGCGAATGAGTGGAAATGGCATTGGGAGGCTTGGCAAGGTGGATCTGAGTTCAGTAAAATAAGCACACTATCACAAAGGTTGGCAAGGATTAGCATGGACATGCATGAGTGACGACAAAGTTACACAAGATCAATAAGTTCATGGACATGTTACTTTCATTATGTGTTCAAAATGGGTAACCGATGAGAGTTTGGATGCGAGCGTTGCAATGGGGCGATCTGAGATCAATATTGAAAGGTGCATGAGCGTGGAGAGGGCTTGGAAAGACTTAAAGCATGGAAGAAAGTGTGCAAAAAAACGTGGATTTTGGCTTATGGCCTGAACACAACATGATATTGCAAGTGGATGTATGGATGCAAAGGTTTGAGAATAGAATATGAGATCTAGAAGGATCATAGGAAGCAAGACTGGCAATGTTAGCATCTACGCCATGAGAGTCTAGAGGAAATGGGATCTAGAAGGGTCAAGTGTGGGATCTGTAAGATGAGTACAAGGGAGATGATGGTTGAATGCTCTAGCAATGAACAGCGATCTAGATCATCAGGGTTGATGCTAAAAGGATGTTGATGGATGCATAGCAAGGTGCCGGCAAAGGGACATTTGTTCTATGTGTTTGTGTTTTTTTATAGTAGAGACACAGCAAATGAAAGATGAGACGATCGACAATAGTCTGGGGATGCAGTAAGAGAAATCAAGCTCTAAATTTGGATTGAGATCGTCGTAGACAAAGATAAAGCACCCAATCTCAACGAGAATGTCAATTGTTATGACCTTGATGGATCGAGGGATAAAGGGCTTATTCAAATTGTTAACAAACCTACAAAAAGGGGGATTGAAAAGGGGGAGGGGGTATTCAAATTAAGACAAGGATAGATAACTAACGTTTCTCAGTTTCTCCACACTTTCACTCTATAAATTCCTCAATCGCTCGCAACTGCAAAGTCGGTAGAAGTTAAAGTGAATCGCGAATACGCGAAGTAATAAGAACTCAGCTTTTTTACAGAACGATTGCCGATACTCATCAAATACTAATTCGCTCAATCACCCAATCAAGCAGCAAAGTTTTCAAGAGAAAAAGAACATGGAAAAACAAGATAATCCTACAAAAAAAGGTACATAGGAGCACTTACGCCATTGCTGCGATAGTAGTAATCTCAATCTGAAAGAGATTTAGTAGATTCGGCGGCGGAGAGATGGTTGTCTAGCTAGGGTTTTAGAGGAAGAGTTAGTGACGATAATATAAGGTGACGGCGCCGTTAGGCCGCAAAAGAGTAATCGTCCAAAATTTTCTAAATAACCAATAGGAAAATGCTAATATTTTTTTAAGTTAATATTCAAATTTTAAAATAAATAAAATTTTAAAATTTTTGAATTTATATGCACCATAATATTCAAAATTTTAGAAATAAACCCCTTATTTTAATTCTACAAAAAAATTATATAAATGTAGTGGTGTTAATATTTGACATGACCCGAAAACCCGACTCAAATCTGACCCGAAAAATTCGGGTTAGGTTCAACCCTTTTGAGAAATGGGTTGGATTCAAGTTCAACAAACTGACATGTTTCAAAAATCGGGTTGAATCGAAAATTCGGGAATGACTCGGATTGACCCGCGCTGATCGCGCATGCCCGCCGGTCGCGTTTGCCCACTGCCCCCGCCTGCTTGTGTCGCGTTTTCCCACCCGCGCCTACCCTCCCATCGCCGGCTCTTCCTCGCCTCACCGTCTCGTATACAACGCGGTGACGCCTCCTTTGCATACTTGCGGTCACCGGCGCTACCTCGCCTCACCGGAGCAGTCGCGGTTGCCATTTCATGTTTTGGGTCAACCCAATAACTCGACGGGTCCGATCTAGGTTCGTATTTTTGACTGGTTTGCAAAACTTGGTCGAGTTCGAGTCAACTCTTTTGAACCTAAGTAAGTTCCAAATTCGACCCGAAACCCGAATTTGACACCCCCTACATAAATGCCCATTTCTGATCAAAATAACAAAGCATTTATATATTCCTTAAGCATGTTATGATTAAAATTGGTTAAAATAAGATTTAAATAAAATTCAAATATAATTTGTAAGTTTCAAATATAGTATTATCATATTAGACACAATAGAGTATAATTTAATAACTATAACACATTAAATAGTGTAACATTATTGTATAGAACATATAAACTCACAATTAGTTGTATTTATATTAAATAAAACAATTAAAATGTTGTTACAATAATACTATGAATATAATTAAAACATCTATAACGTAGGTGCAATAAAGAGTGCAATCACAATAATTATGAAATAATTTATTATTATTATTATTAGTAGTAGTATCAAACATATCACCAATAATACAATGCAAATTATAAGAAATGAGCACATAAGCCACAACACATACAACAAATTATAGTTACCGAATAAACACAACACATATATTTTGCAAGTATAGAATGATTTCATAAGCATAGTACTATAGTAAAATTACATATGTAGTTACATGAACACAACTGGGGTTAAGAGTGTAAATGAGTCAAACCGGCTCAAGCTTAACTCTTTAACGAGCTCGAGAGTCAAGCTTATCGAGTCACAACTAGAGCTCGAGCTCAAATTGGAGTTTGATTATACTCGGCTCCTCGACTTAAATAAATTATATATTAAAATTTGATACTAAATTTTTATTTAGTCAGTAAAAGTATAGGATTTAAAAGAGCTACACAACAGTGAAGCTTTCCTAAGAAAATTCAACATCATTAATGTATCTATACATCTTTTCCAAAGAAAAAAAAAATCAGCTTTTATTTTGAAGTGGATTGAACAGATTATCTTCTTTTTCGAGATGAGCATATGAGACTGCTTCATTCTTCGGTAATCTCTAGCTGCAACTTCCTTTAGTCAAAGCAGGCTACTGTGGCAACTTCCACCGGCGAAGCAAAACTACCGCCATGATTTCTTTTGGCAAAGCAGAAATCTGGTGATGACTACATTTGAGTCAAGGTCTCAAACAGAGAAAGAATGCTCAACCCAAGTTTGAGTTTTTTTTTTTAAGGGATGAGTTGAGCTCAAGTTTATTGTGACTCGAGCTCGACTTGACTCATTTGCACCTCTAATTGAGGCCTTCTTGCTTAGGGTCATGGTCTTATAATGCACCATATCTCTCTTCAACCATTGTAGTTTCCTTTCTCATGGCATCATACATTATGGTTATCTAAAAAATACATAATTTGAGGCAGCAGAGATGGTTTACTGACCACAAGAGTTTTAAAAATATTTTTAACCAACAAGAGTTGATTTTGAGGCGGCGAAGATGGTTTGAACTTATTAAAGCTTTTGATATGGATATCTGGTATTGTACAGGAAAAGCTAACGTGCTGGTTGATGTCCTGAGTAGAAAATCTAGTGGATAGGCCAATTGGATGCTAGTTCAGGAGAATGAGTTGATCAGATATTTGGTGACGTTACAATTAGAAGTGCTAAGCTAGCTAGAAGGATCCAATTCCTTGTATCCTATTTCAAATGTCAATGCATCTTGCCTGGAAGAAAGAGCTCGAGAGACGCAAAATTCAAATGAGGACGATCAAAAGTTGAGTAATCATATTCAATTAAGAAAAAGGGAGGATCTAAGCCTTGATGATCAAGCCTTAATCAAAAGTAAAGGATTGGGTCCTGAGAGATTCTGAATTGATTTAGGAAATACTGGACGAATGGAAGCCAGTAGTGGACAAGGTTCTCACTAAAAAGACTTCATAAGAGCAAGTGGTTGGCAGGATCACTACTCGTTCAAAAACCTTATAAGACTAAAATTCTTTAAAGGCACAGGTATATCAGAGTCCTTGAAAGGGTAAAAGCCTGAAAAGGCACAAGCACATCAAATACCTTAGAAGGCTAAATCCCTTAAAAGATATACACTTCTTTGATTCTCTAAAACCTCAGAAGGCTTTACATAATGAATAAACTCTTCTATTCTAGTTGTTCTAACTGAAGAGAAAAAAATTAAAGCATATCTAAATAATGCATAAGAAACTTTGCTCATATATTAAGATAAATCACTTCAGGCAAATATCAATCTCATACAAAAATTTTTAAGATAAAAAGAGATGGTAAAAAATATTCCATAATAAAAGTTTTACATAATCTCAATATCTTCTTCATCACTTGAGAAAACCTTTCTCAACTCACTCTCAATACCGCCGTCACCTGAATCTGAAGGAGAATCCTCATATGTCTAGCTAGGAGTCAACCCTTCAATTGAAACCCTAGTCTCATGCTATAACAAGCGAACTCCGTTTAGGAAACCACAAGCAAAGCCTTCCTCAAGACTCTGACACTCCGAATCCTTCACTTCAACATCAAATAATTGATCATAAGTTTCTCTAATGTGATATTGGATTTCTCGGTGATAAACTAAAAACTTCTTGAATTATTCTATAGCCTTTAATGATATAGCTTCAATATGAGCTTCAGTTTACTCTAAACGGCAATCTTGTAATTTTGTATTCTCTTTCTCAAGAGTTTCTTTGTTAGTCTAAAGGGTACTGTTCTCTACTGCAACAATCTTCAAAGCATTCTTCTACCGAGTTATCTTTGCACAAGCTTTAATCAACTCATGGCACGAAGGTTAGCTGCCTAATTTTGAAAGCAAAAAAGCTAAAAAAAAAAAAGAAGAAGAAACTCATTAGTAAAACGACCACAAAATTGCTGATTTCTGAACATTACAAATACCAAAACACACTTCCAGCTTTTACCTATGAACCAAAAAAAAAACATCCATTTGCAGGATACATCACCACTAACCACTACTCCACAACACACAGAGGCAAAGAACTTAGCCAAATGCATAAAAAACTAAACTGCTACAGAGTTTCACCATCTAACTTAGATAACGCTGCAATGGAACTTTGCTCATATGACTTCTCCCAATTTCCACCATCAAACAATTTGACCTCAACATTTGAAATTGTCCCATCATCAACACACTTAACAGTGACGGCGATACCGTCGGGGTTCGACCTCGGTATGTAGAAAGAGGTTATTCCACAGATCTTACAGAACAGGTGTTTTGCTGTGTGGGAGCCAAAGGTATAGGTAGTGAGATATTGTTCAGAATCTCCAATTAGTTTGAATCTAGAAGAAGGAACAATAAAGTGAATGTTGCCTCTCATTGAACAATTTGAACAATTGCATTGCCATACTACAACACTTGGAGGAGCTTCAACTTGCCATCTTACTTTCTTGCAGTGGCATCCCCCGCTGTGAATAATAGTTCCAGAACTCATTAGCAAATATTGATCTGTTGTTCATAAGCTCAATGTAAGTAGTAATAAACATTTGTTAGTAAAAGTAAAACATAATTAAAAGAGATTAATTAGGGGGTACAAGTGGGCACAAAATGAAAAATAGGAAGGTAATTTTCAAGCAGAAATAAGCTTTTGTTAAAAAGGCACAGGTTTGTGTTAGAATGAATTCTTCTTTAGTATATTTAAGCCCAATGAAGAGTGAAATTATCTGTGTGGATGCCGAACTTTGTTCGGAGACCCACCAGAATGTGCCACGTCACCCCCTGTTCGGTACCGCAGCTCGGTATCGTGGCTCGGTATCGCTCAATACCCGGCTCGGTACCGCTGGCGTGACGCATTTTGGTTTGTCTCCGAACGGTAAATTGCATTCGGCGTCCGCACAGAATAATCTCTCCAATGAGGCAAGTTTGATGGCCATCCTTTCAGCTCATTTGCAGCAACTCTTTTTGTCTAATTATGGAAAATCTATCGTCACATATTTCAAAAAGGATTTTGAAAAAGTAGCTTAAAATATTCATATTTTAGAGGGTACATAAGCTAAGTAAAAACACAATGCTATTTCACAGACCTATGTGGAAGGAAATTCTTAACCAACCAAGGAAATTTCTCAGCCAACAGATAATCACAGATGCACACAGGATTAATCCTTAAGCTTTGAAAAGTATTGATCCACTGATAAAAAAAATTAAGCTATTATTTGATGTAGAATTACTGAACTTATTTTACATGAATTATTTACAAAGCATTTTTTAAAACATTATCGCAAGTTAAATGCAGATAATATTACTGCATTTAGAATTTTGCTGTTCTTGCCATAAGAGAAAAAACTATGCTTCCTAAAATACCAACACAAAAACTAATTTCATATAACTGATATAAGCCCTTTGATGTGGTAGTCAATAAAAACTCTTCAAGCAAATGTGGATAAAATATTCTAAACTCGATTGGCCCACCCATAAAAGTGGGTTCCAAATCTTTTTTATATAGATTTTTTGGGGATTATAGCATTCACTAGTTAAACAACCCCTGCTAAAGATGAACTTTTTTGCATCAGAAATGCAAGACATGAGCAAAATAGACACAACTCATCTTGGTCTGTTGGTTAGAGCGTCTTCAAATGAACGCCTACCACTCGTTAGGCGTCTCTAGTTAGCTCCATTCGATCGCAAAAAAAATGCTATTCATGTGAGTGTGAACAGTGCGACGCTGTTCACCACCTTTTTTTTTAAATCCAAAAATTATGCTAGAAAACATTAAATTAAATACGAAAAAGAATATACACAAAAAATTCTTTTACGGTGTTAGAAAATAGAGTTTGGTTGTAAACGAGTTACTGCATTTTGATGTATTACTTCATTTTTGAGTGAAAATTGAGTTTTTCCATTAGAGATGCCCTTAGGAGCTTTGGCTACCAACCAATATGTTTTGGATTCGAGTCTTACATATATGATGTGCGTCTGCCCCTCAAAAAAAGAGCAAAATAGGACATTTGCTCAGGAAAAATAATTCGTTTGTAATTTTTTTTGGGGGGGTAATCATTTGTTGTAAATTAACTACAAGAAAATTATTTTACACAATGAAATGACACTCAAAACACATTGTTCTGAGGCAATATTGTATTGACTACCATTTCTAATCAAAAGTCCTTCAGCTTTGATCATTTGTGTTGTGATTCCTCAGCAAAAAACAAATATAACTAAAATGGTACATCCACTTTATGGCTGATTTTCAAGCAGCAACTCTTTTTGAATATCATAATAATCATTCAAAGAAGGCTTTTGAAAAGTATCTTTAAAAGGCTAATCACGCCGGAGTATTTCGGAAGTCTAATCATCTCAAACGAGAGCGGAAGAATGGAAGAAAGAACAAACAGGAAGGAAACAACAAATATAGGAGGGATAAAGGGGATTTAAGAAGAACGGCTCACCTGTCTTCAAGGAGGCGAGGAGAAGTCAAGGAAGCTGAGGGGAGGGCAATTGGCGGCTTAGTCGAAGCAGATCTAGCAGTGAAGCTGTGAAGGGATCGTAGGGATGTTTTCTAACCATTGAGGATTTTATGGTTGTTATTTTTTTTTTTTTTTTTTGGGAAGGGGTATCTATATGCCACTTTTTCTTTGGGGACATTTAGGTCATTTAAGTCAAATTCACACATACAACACATACACAAAGACTCGAACACAAGACCTCTTAGTTTGAAGCATAAGCTCTCAACCAACAGGCCAAGTGAGCTGTGTTCTACTTGCCACTTTAAAAGAATGTTTGGCAGCGTAATTAATCCCTTGGTAGAACCTAGCGATGCCACCCATCCACATCAAGCCCACACTTGTTTTGCCTCACTGAAGAGACGAAGCCATAATAGAGGGGATTCGAACCCGGGATGAGATGTTCCCAACCATGCTTGCCCACCAACCACCCTATGCCTCAGTGGTTACTCTATGATATTATCACCTCTTTACACTAGTATTAATGACTTGATAAGACTAAAGAGACCTGAGATTGAAATAAGATTAAAATAAAGATTCTATAAGCAAATTTATTTTTATTAAAAAATAAAGTTAATGGTATAATTAAAATTCTATAAATTATTTTGTTTTACTTATAAAAATCATATAAACGCTTTTATAACTTGGAATATATAGCTCTAAAAATAAAGAAAAAAATTATAGAGCACTTCAATGAAATAGTTTGTATAATAGACATATGATGGTTCCACTAAAATTACTTGTATTAACATTCATTTGAAGAGATTATACCCTATTTTTTAGCCAAATATTTATGAAATTATTCAAAGAGAAAATAATGGAAAATACTTTTTGATAGGCATATTAGGACATTAATTAAATAAATATATATTTATATAAATATATTGAAAACAAATAGATACTCCATTGCATTGTGTTGTTTCCTAATTAAAACTAAATATATGGATATTATAATGTATGAGAAAATTTCACTAGGTGAAATGTCATAACTTGTATGACTTTGACATGTCAACATTATTTGACAATAGGTAGGAACTTTTCTCTTCTAAAGCTTCTTGGAGCTGGGCCATTTTAAATTTTAAGAAAATATATAATTTAAATAATATCTATATGTATAATTTGATGAATATTTTATTTCATATTTGTTAAATCTATATTTGTCTATGGATGATATCATAATCGTACACGCATGATACATTAGATTCTAGTGAAGAAGAGGAATCCGAGAAAATAGAGATATAAATATGTAAAAGGAAAATAAAGAATTATAGAGTGAGAAGCTCTAAGATTTCTGTAAAAACAAACTTGTGTATAAAAAGTTCTCCTCTCTTCTCCCTTATCCTCTCCCCCAAAATGGCCCTTTGACCCTTTTATTTATAAGGTTTTGGATGTTAAAGAAAATGCTAAACCGAAGTAATTCATCTTTAAAAATATTTCGTGTGAATTAAAGTGTGTTGCTAAGTGAATTTAAGATAAGGATACATGTGAATGATATCTCATTGGGATTAGATCTTAATGGGTGAGACTAATCAAACAAGATTATCTGACAAATTAGTTGAGACTGTCACCTGAGTCGGCCACTTGAAGGGCAAATTCAATCACCCAAAGTTAACCATTTGAGGGTGAAATTGGGCACCTAAAGGGTGAATTTGACCAATTGAACTCAACCACCTGAAGACTGAATTTGATTACTTAATATCAACAGGTTGAAGGGTGAATTTGGCCATCTAAAGCCATGCACCTGAAAGGGTGAAGTTAACCATATGAATGGTGAATTCGTCCATATGAATGATGAAGTCGGTCATCTAAACTAGGTATATGATATTTGGATATACATTTAGTTCCCTAACTCTATTATATCTTTGAAGAGAAACTTGCAAAAAGAACAAAAGCATAAATTAAAATATTTTTTGAGTCAATTAATTTTCATTTTGATTTATTTATTGAGTCAATGATAATTATATTGATTCATTTATCTTTTTTTAATGAATTTATTAAATATTTCATTTTCTTGATGAAACTCAAATTCAAAACCAAGTATAAAAGGTGTCTTCATCAAGCACTGGCTGCCCATCTACTCGTGGGCCTTTGGTCTCTTATAAGGAATTCCTAGGGGCCTTAGCTCACTCCTATAGAGAGTAACCTGATAGCTTTATGACTTGAACCTATATAGAGATCACTCAAATCCCACGAATAATTTATTCTACTTTTTTATTTAGCTGACCAAGTAGTAATTTTCATAGATTATTCTCTAACATTGTCATACCCCAGGGTCTAATAGAAGAATTAAAACCCAATCCTAATTATCTCATCTTTAATACTTAACATATGAGAGCTGAAAGATATACAAAATCATAATTCATATTTCTTCCAAAATAATCATTTACAACATTTCATAATACATGTAAAACATCAAAATACATAAATGAATACTTGACTATCAAAAGAATAACTTTACCTAGCTCTTGACGGACTCCAACTTTATCATCTTCTACTCAGTCAAACTTTTTCCTTTTTCTTGATATGATTCATAGAGTGAACAATTACTTGCTCAATAGGATATCCCAAGTCCTATCAAAGAAATCAAAATACACATGTGCATTCATATAAATAAACAATTTCACAAATTTTTTAAAAAATAATTTTAAAATTAACAGAGGATAACTAGATCATTCATGAAATATTAAGATTAAGTTCATTTGTACTTATATGTTTAACTTTATCAGAAGGGTGTCATATATATTTCTTAAATATAGACATGTACCAGAACATAAGCTTGAACATAACTTGAGTATCACTTGAACTTGCTTATTAACATAAAAAAACATTATCTTCACCTTAAACATAACTTAACTTTGGACATAAGGTTAATATTAATTTATTTAATAAATTGGTAAGGCATCATATGAAATGTGATATGCATATGTCCTAATACTTGCTTATAACTTCACTTCCACTTATACATCTCTTGATTAGTCCACACCTGTACAGGATAGGTGGAGTTGTATTAGCACAATTTCCCTTATAATTCCACTTCTACATATAATTCCCTTAATCATCTCAGACGTATAAAAGGTAGATGGAGGAACAAATATAGAGATATAGACATGCAAGGGCCCTTGTAATATTACTTGTAGTGCACTTGAACATCTCCCACATTAGAACTTTTGTCATATGAATACGATATGAACATGAAGATATTAACTTGTCTAACACATGCATATAATATTTAACATGTATATGAGCATACATGAATTGCCATATGTACGATATTTCAAGAGAAAACATGTGAAATTTATGAACATACTCAACATTTTACCAATATAAAAATTATTCATAGGGGACATTTAAAATATTATTTTAAAGTAAATGATGAATTGAAGCCAATACAAAATAAGTCACAAACATCACAATATACCAAAAATTTAACACAAACTAATCAACTAGTGAGAATTTGCTTGCATACTATTAAAATACTCAAAATGGAATACTCTGCAATATACTAAAATCTACATGGTGGAAATTTTCTTAAACTTAAGAAAATCACATTTCATTTCAAATCCACTCATACAAACATTGAAATTAAAATACAAAATAAGGTATTATATCTACCTCGAGCATAACATTTTTCTTAATAGGCCCAATGAATGAATTTCACACCACGACCTTTGTAATTTATCCCTTTTCTTTCTCTTCTTCCCTCCCTCTCTCTCCTCCCTCTCTTCCTTCTTCGGCAATTGAGACTGAAGTGACTATATATATAATTTTTTTATACAACACCATGACACTCCCTTTCCTAGTGTCGTAGCTCTCCCTAAAATATTTCAAATGCTTTAAGAAAGAGAATACATCACTGCAGTGTCCTCAAAAGTGGCGTAGTGCTTCCTAAAATATCTAGAGAGTAACACCATAATGCCACCATACACAGCACCACTACACCCCCTCAGCTAAACTATCCCCCAAACAGAGAGGGCGGTGCCATAACACCATGACATACAACACTGTAGTGCTCCCAAGAGGCCCTCTGCACTTGACTATTCTACTCTTTTTAAATTAAATTTTCTACTCTTTTATACTTTAATAAGCACTTATTAACTTAAATTTTCAAAAACACTTAACACATACAAGGGAATATAAGAACTTCTTACCAAGTTTGAGTTGGGATGACTTGTTTATGTTAGTAGGAGTTATTATATTCTTCCCTCCTAATAGAAATATCATCCTTGGCATCTATAAACAAGAAAGTACTTAGAACAAGTTTGGATATAAGTGTCTCATTTTTGCTTCTTTCTCCTAGGTTGACTCTCATTCTAACCAACATTCATTGGATTTTAACCATATAAATTTGTTTACTTCTTAGTTGCTTTACATCATAGGCCAAAATGTCAAGTTCTTCCCTAAAGGTTAACTTGGGTTGTACTTCAACTTCAATATTAGGGACTCTATGCTCTAGATCAAAAACTCACTTCCTTAGAATTGATACATGAAATATATTATGAATATCTAACAAATATATAATCAAGAAATAATAGTTTGTAAGCAAATTTCTAACTCATTCAAGCACTTCAAAATCTTCAAAATGATCGATATATCTTGGACTAAACTTGCTTTATTTACCAAACCTGCTTACTCCTTTTATTGGCAAACCTTTAAAAATATGAAATCACCAACCCAAAACTCCACAGCTCTATGTAGGGGTGTAAGTGAGGCAAGTCGGCTCGAGCTTGACTCGTTAATGAGCTCATGAGCTGAGCTTATAGAGCCATGAGCTCGAGCTCGAGCTCAAACTTGAGCTCACTTGTTAAACAAGCTCGAATTTGAGGTTGATGAGGTACTGCTCGTGAGCTTGCTAAATTAATTAAAAAAATTAAAGATGAAAAACAATCTTATTTATTAATTTATGTAAATCAAAAGTAAATTTAGTATTTTTATGAGATTATCTATATTTAAAATATTTGAAATGTAGCTTTAAAAAAATACTTTAATGCAATTATTATATATATGCTGCTTTTCACCCAAAATAATTTTTTTCCCAAAAATGTTTTTAAGGCGGCAGTTCTAAAAAATAACATAAAAAGCTAAAAAGCTTGCTCACGCTAAATCTACACATGCTACTGTACTTCTTCTATGCATACATGCTAGCTTGTCTAGACTGTACTGTCACTTCCAAAAAAAAAACACATTTTTCTTCTTCTTCTCCAATGGGATGATCACTAGCACGCTGAGCTTCTTTAGCGCTCTAACTCTCCCACAATGATTTCGCCAGTTCTCCTGTTTATCTTTTGTGCTTTCTGAGTGGACTCCAACAAGCTCGAGTCAAGCTTTCGAGCCGAGGTGTTAAATAATGAGTTGAGTTTGAGTTAGCTTTCTTGGCTTGATTCAAGCTCAAGCTTGAGTTTGAGCCAATTTTCTGAATGACGAGCCGAGCTCTATAAGGCCACTACTCAACTCATTTACACCCCTAGCTCTATGCTTCATACTATAGTACTTCTACTTATCCTGAGTTGCTTCCAACATTTTTCTAATCAATCTAATTTTATCTATAACATTATCCACAAGCTCAAAACACATCAACATTTTTCTCCTACTTATGTCCAAGATAATAACATTCTACATCATTTATTACATAAAGCTTCATATGAGACCATTCTAATGTTATTCTAAAATTTATCATTGTAAGAAAATTCAATTAAATGCACATGATCCTCCTAGCTTCCTCCAAAGTAAACTGCACATAACCTTTACCGATATTATAATATCTAAATAACCCTCTCAAATTGTCCATCTATTTAGGGATGAAAAGATGTACTGATATTTAACATGGTCCCCAAACCTTCATGAATTGTTTTCATAACTTGAAAGTAAACTGACCATCACGATCAAAGATAATTACTTTATTTACTTCGTGTAGCCTGGTAATCTTCTTTATGCATAATTATGACAGCTTCCCTATATAGTATGTTTTTCCTTATATGATGTAAATGGGATGACTAATCCAGTGTATATACTATCACCCATACAATATCATGTCTTTATCAAGATCTGGGAAGACCCGTATTAAAATCCATAGTGATTGCCTCCCATTCACTATTCTCATAATAATCCATTGGGTCTATGGTGTTTATCTTTCAGCAAATGTCAAGTTTCACATTTGGAGATAAACTCTTATGCATCCCATTTCATTACAGACCACCAGAATATTAGTTTTAAGTCATGATATGTATTTCTACTACCAAGATGAATTGTATACCCAAAATAATGGGTTTCATGAAGAATTCCATTGCTAATTCACCATTATCTGGAATCCATAATCTGGTGTTACACGAAACTACACCATGATCCTTTAATTGCATTTTAGGCCTTCTTTTAGAATGAAGATGGTCAATCAACTTTACATATTTATCATCTTTCTTTCAAGCTTCCTTAATTTGGTCTTATAATGAAGGTTGAACAATCACCTAAGCAATGACTCTTATAGGCACATCAGAGGAATGTACTACTTTTAGCTCCAATATTTCCATCTGTTAGATTAGAGCCTGCACAAAAGTGATCAGATTGGATGCCACTCCCATTGAATTTGTGCTCATAGTATCAATAATTATATTCATTTTATTAGGCTGATAAATGATATCAAGGTCATAATCTTTAATAAATTCCAATCATCTCCTCCTTCCCAGATTTAATTCCTTATGCTTGATAATATATTTCAGGCTTTAAAGGTCAGTATAAGTCTCACATTTTTCTCTATATAAATAATGCCTTTAGATCTTCAAGGCAAATACAATCGTTGCCATCCCCAAATCATGAGTAAAATAGTTCTTCTCATCGACTTTAGTTGGTTAGAGGCATATGTGATCACCTGCCTATTATGCTACAACATGCACCCAAAGCCTTTCAAAGAAGAGTTATTGGATACTTAAAATTCTTCTACAACCAATGGAATAGTCATCACAAGAGTTGACAATAGACATTCTTTCAACCAGTGACAATTACTTTCTTACTCCACTATGTGGGATAAATAAGTATCACGCAGATTCAGTGTTCTCATATTTTGTAATTAAATACTAAATTGAGAAAAGAGTACCGTCTCAAAAGATTGTGGTAATATTCTATAATGGATTTAATATCAAAATAGGGTTTTAGAAAGTAATATTTCTATAATCAAATACAATTCTAAGAATAACATATTATCTCAAAAGATGAATATGAAATTCTATAAAAAGTGTTTAAAAAGAGAAATGAGTTTTAAAAAAATTAGTCATTCTTATAATCAGAGATATAAACGAGAATAATATATCACCTCGAAAGATGAACATAATATATTTCAAGACGGTCAAAAATAGGAATGAGTTTTATAAAATTCATCAGTTTTAAGATCAAATTTAATGAAGAGAATATTATATTATATGGGGAGATAATAATGATATTCTATAAAAAAAAAAATTAAATAGAAAAGGGTTTGAAAGGAAAATCTATATTTTAAGATATTTTCCCCTTATTTTATAGGAACAACATAGGGTTTATTTTAATCTAGAGTTCTTAATTCCATATAAGGGCAATCCCCTATAGCTAACTACATTTTAGGAGGGATGCTCCTAGGAAAACTCTCGATTAATGTTGTGATTTCATACCCTTTGATTATAAGGTAGAAGACAATGAAAGAAATAAAGATTTTCCAAGGAGAAAGCTCTATATTGAACAGTTCTTAGCAAGTCAAAGGAGAAAAAAGTAAGAGTTGTTAGATTATGAGGAGCTCAGAGCAACCCCAATCCATCCTAAATTGGGCTTTTTATTTTAAAAGAGGATTTATTATTTAAGTTGGCATTTTATTAGAAAGGTGATATTATATTCCCAGAGGCAGAGGACTTGTGATTTGTGAAGTGCCTCAAAACTTATATGTAAGTTGGGTACTACAAATCAATAGTGTAAACCTATCTAAAGAAGAGCAATCTTGGACTTGTATATATCAGAAACAGAAAGTCAGCTAAACTACCTAATCATTTCAAAATTATGCTGTCTGATCTTATAAAAGATAGGTAAACTGTCATTTAAATTTTTAGAATTTAGGCCTGAAATCTAGAGAAGATCCAAAGTGACCCTTACTTATAAAGGGTGGTATGCTTCTAAACTAATGCAATTAAATTTTATTTTAAATTAGTTTTAAATCCAATGCATGTTAGTTAAAGTACAATAAATCATGAATGCTTGAAGTTTTAAAAAGACTTTAAAAATATTTTTTTAGAAGACTAGGCTTTCACAGGTTTAGCATCTTATCCTCATATGTCTTATTATCTAAACTCTACCCTCATGCGGGAAACCTCTTAAAACAAGGATAAAAGACATTCTTTAATATGCATGCGACACTTGGCGACCCTCAGTTTACTTTCTTAGAATAATTATCTTTCTATATTATTTATTCCTAAATTTTATTTTTAATCATGAATAGAAAAATATTTTTATTCTTAAGAGCCTAATGAAAGGAACATGGTAATTTTAATTATGAGTAGTATTTTTATTTCTAAGAGCACAATAAAATTTAGACGCATGTACATGTAAGAAAGAAACTTATAAAAATATGTAATTTCAGTTGTGCAATTAATATAAATAATTAATCAAATTAAATCATCAACTAGAGTATAGTGTCCAAAGTCCATGTGACAAATGCCACTTTAATATATAACTAAAGGTCTGCTGAAAAGTAAAGATGACATGGCTCCATTGATAATAATCTGGATTCTAAATAGAGGTGTCAATTATTAACATGACCCAATAACCTTACCCAAAAAATCTCAGTTAGGGTCGACCCATTTAACAAATGATTTGGGTTTCAATTTTTAACCTATTTAAAAAATGGGTCGAGTCTACGTCAATTTTTGACCCATTTGAACTAATCGTACTATACGATAGCAGATCGTACTGTATGAGTCATCCAAGTGCTCACTAGATGAAGTTTAGGTTGTCTAATATGTTCTAATTTAAATTATACATACTGTATGAATGAGTTTGCACTATACTATTTACTCGATGGCTTATTGGATGACATTTGGGTTGTCCAATATAATTTAATTTGAATTATTGGTATTATACGAAAGGTTGAATGCTAAGGCCAAAATTAGAGGAATCACATAAGCCACTATAAAAGTGAATGCTGAGATCTGCTCGACGGTCTTAAAGTTAGAGAGACATGTGAAAATAAAAACTCAGTGAGTGAGGATGAGGAGGAGAGATCGGCCTGGGCACCCCACTTCCCTGAGGAGAAAGGAGGGGAGACTTTTGCATGAGCATCCTCCACCAGAGTAACAAACATAGGAACTGTAATATCTGAAAACACTGAATCATAGCGTAACGATGCTTTGTGACGCATCATAACGAAATTAAGCAAATTTTTGAAGTTGTCGGATTTTGATGAAATTAATTTTATAAAATTTTATATTTAATTTTGATCAATTTGGTATAAATAACTTATAGTAAATTTCACATGGTTTGAGAGATAAAAATCACCAAAATTTATTAATGTAAAAATTACTTAATAACCCATAAGGTTTTAAAGGAAACTGAGACATATATGGGTCTTTTGGTCTTTAATAAATCCCTAACCACCCAAGGCTTTAAGGGACCAAATCCATTCGGTCCCTTCTCATTTGCATCGCCCACCTTCGACCGAACATAGGAAACAAAGAGAGAGGGGGGCAATAGAGGGCTTTTAGGGCGACAGCGGCGGTAGTTTTTGACAGCTCTCTTTGGGGGAAAGTGTAAAGGAAGATTAAGGGAAGGCTAAGGCATGCTTTAAATAAGAATTTTTTTTTTTCTAAATAGATTTCTTGAGATAAAAAATTAGGACTTTCTTAAAAACTAAAATTTTTTTGAGCAAAACATGTTAGGGAGAGTTGGAGGACTGATTTAAAGCATGAATATAAAGTTTTTTTTTTCAAATTTTATTGAGTTTCAAAAATTAGAGTTTTTCATATTTTTCAATTTCTAAGAAAATTTCTTAATGATTTTTGTTCCAAATGATCTTAGGAATATTTTTAATGAATGAAATCAATTTTTTTCACTATATATATATATATATATATATATATATATATATATATATATATATATATATATATATATATATATATATATATATATATATATATATATATATATATATATATATATATATAATTAAAATAATCCAAAAATAATTAATTAATATTAAAATATTTATTTAATCAAAATATATCATGATTAATGAGTTAGTAATAATATTTTGCAATTAATTTTAGGTTTTGGATATAAGGAAAAGTATATGCCACATGCATAAGCAGCATAGTTTACTCGTAGAAGGTTTGCTTATTACTTTTTGAGGTAGATACTAATATTTCTTTTAATTTCATGTCTTCTCTGTAAACGTTAAAATGCATATATTTTAATATTTTTTAATTAGTTAAAATTAACATGTTAATTCTTTACATGTTATAATATAGTAAGTAATATTAGTACATGCTTTTCTTTTAGATTTATTTAAATGTCTATATGTAGAATTTCATGAAAACAATACATTAGATAGGAGGATATGATTGGGTGCATGTTATTATTTCTCTTATGATAAATAATACATGAAAGAATGTGTATGTTGATACGAAATACTAAGTGATAAAGGCAAATAGTAAAGACAAATATGGCACCTCAAAGAAGACTGAAAAATGGAATGATTGGTAAAATTGAAAGTGTACCTAATCAATACAAAATTTTGGTACTTTTGTAAGAGGTGTATACGGTTATTGATAAGTATAATATGCATAAAAGAGTATAATGGAAAAGCTATGAAAAAAAATGGAAAATGAGAAAGTTCTGATAATATAAAAAGATAAAAGAAAAATAAGCATTTATTATGTCATACAGAATATGCATACTCAACATCAATTTATGACATTTATAATAGTTCTTCTTAAAGTTATTTAAGTACTATCATATATTCATATGAAAAAAATTTCATGCATAATGGTTTCTTTTTTTTTTTCCCCTTGCTTTATGAATTTAATAAAAATATTTGTTGTCTGATGAGCATTAGCTCATCCCTGATTGTGAGCATAGTTTTTAGGAGAATCTATTAAGCTTTGATGGCTGATAGACCTGTCACTTACTATCATAGAGAATTCTAATGAGACAAGTTCTTTGCGGCTAGTTTATGTCATGTGATGGATTATGTAATGTGGCATACTTGTAGTAGTTATGTTTTATATTATGAATTATTATTTCCGATATAATAAAAATATTTGAAATAGATGTTTAGTGACTCTTTCCTATTTTATATTTGGATGAATATTTTGATATGTTAATATTGCAATGAAAGTTTTTTTTTTTTTTTATGATCGTCTACTCCCACCTCATTAACTTGAGCTTATCGGGCCGGGGGTCATGACATGAACTACTAACTATTAATGCTGAGAGGGGCCATAATTGTCTGAACTATTTATACAATATGTGCAAGTCATCTGATTATTGGACATGGAGGCTAGGTAGGTAGTGGTCTAAGCACAGGCTGCCTAACCATGAGGTGCACTGGCTGCACAAGAATGAGAATGAGAACACCAAGTGCTCGGGTTGGTTGCTGGACAACTAGATGACCAAAGGGGCACATGTCTATGTTTCCTCTGCTCTGTAGGGGAGAAAAGGTAGTCCTCTAATGGGATCGATCCACCAAAAGTGATATAGATCGAATTAAAAAATAAATTAAAAGTAAGTGGTTAGCCAATAGGGACTCCAAAAGAGTTATCCTAGAGTTCAAGCTAATGGAAAAGGTAATTGAAGGACCGACGAATGCCATTAAACATATGTTAAAAAATAAATAAATAAATAACATAAGATAAAACCATGAGATGATCTAGATAAGAGGGTTGAATAATTAAAAAAGCTAAAAAATGAAGAACCTAAATAAATGAGCACAAAACTAGGACTACATACATAAGAGAATAATATAGTATTCAAAGATGAAGAAAGAAACCAATCATACTGTGGTTTTCATAAATATGTTGGTCTTCAGAAAGTGTACTTTTTATGGGGTTTATAATACAAAGAGTACGATCATATTATCTTAAAAAACAAAACAGTCTTAGACCATTATACTATATATAAGTAGTCTAATGGAAGAGCATATCAAATCATATATATGATTACCCATAAAAAATAGCAGCATTCATCTATACATCTCAATGGATAATGATAGATATGATTTAAGAGTTATAAGATTTTCCTAATTTAATACATCAACTCAAATGAGATTTATTTGATATGGATGTTAATTTTTTATATGTGCAAGCCCCTGTGATTAATTTTATTTTAGGCCTTAACCTAAGAGCACTCTCGATTAGGAATGTTACTTTATTCTCTTCTTAATTTGGTGCATGATAGAGTTCGTAAGTTTTTCTAATCTAAAAGATATAGGCAACGAGTTACTCAACATACACAAAGATCTCTTGCAATCATCTGGTTAGTATGAGAGAAAGAAATCAAGAGAAGAGAAATTACACATAAAGCATGTAAGAGAGAAAAATGGAAGAGAATTCATCAGTGTGATATATATAAGTGGGATTTATAACTTCTTAAGAATAAAGAGTTCACCTAACGACTAGGCATATAACCATATACTCATAATGTCACCCTTTGATCTTAAATCTATAAGGGGCATAGTGTACTCCCAATATTAATACATTTGTCCTAGCTAATGCAAAGGTTGGCAAGGATTAGCATGGGCATGCATGAGTGACGACAAAGTTACACAAGATCAATAAGTTCATGAACATGTTACTTTCATTATGTGTTCAAAATGGGTAACCGATGAGAGTTTGGATGCGAGCGTTGCAATGGGGCGATCTGAGATCAATGTTGAAAGGTGCATGAGCGTGGAGAGGGCTTTGAAAGACTTAAAGCATGGATGAAAGTGTGCAAAAAAGCGTGGATTTTGGCTTATGGCCTGAACACAACATGATATTGCAAGTGGATGTATGGATGCAAAGGTTTGAGAATAGAATATGAGATCTAGAAGGATCATAGGAAGCAAGACTGGCAATGTTAGCATCTACGCCATGAGAGTCTAGAGGAAATGGGATCTAGAAGGGTCAAGCGTGGGATCTGTAAGATGAGTACAAGGGAGATGATGGTTGAATGCTCTAGCAATGAACAGCGATCTAGATCATCAAGGTTGATGCTAAAAGGATGTTGATGGATGCATAGCAAGGTGCCGGCAAAGGGACATTTGTTCTATGTGTTTGTGTTTTTTATAGTAGAGACACAGCAAATGAAAGATGAGACGATCGACAATAGTCTGGGGATGCAGTAAGAGAAATCAAGCTCTAAATTTGGATTGAGATCGTCGTAGACAAAGATAAAGCACCCAATCTCAACGAGAATGCCAATTGTTATGACCTTGATGGATCGAGGGATAAAGTTCTTATTCAAATTGTTAACAAACCTACAAAAAGGGGGATTGAAAAGGGGGAGGGGGTATTCAAATTAAGACAAGGATAGATAACTAACGTTTCTCAGTTTCTCCACACTTCCACTCTATAAATGCCTCA
This sequence comes from Dendrobium huoshanense, assembly GCA_016618105.1. Classification (NCBI taxonomy): domain Eukaryota; kingdom Viridiplantae; phylum Streptophyta; class Magnoliopsida; order Asparagales; family Orchidaceae; genus Dendrobium; species Dendrobium huoshanense. The sequence goes on along the minus strand of CM028342.1, from coordinate 60,575,758 downwards.
ATCGCTCGCAACTGCAAAGTCGGTAGAAGTTAAAGTGAATCGCGAATACGCGAAGTGATAAGAACTCAGCTTTTTTACAGAACGATTGCCGATACTCATCAAATACTAATTCGCTCAATCATCCAATCAAGCAGCAAAGTTTTCAAGAGAAAAAGAACATGGAAAAACAAGAGAATCCTACAAAAAAAGGTACATAGGAGCACTTACGCCATTGCTGCGATAGTAGTAATCTCAATCTGAAAGAGATTTAGTAGATTCGGCGGCGGAGAGATGGTTGTCTAGCTAGGGTTTTAGAGGAAGAGTTAGTGACGATAATATAAGGTGACGGCGCCGTTAGGCCGCAAAAGAGTAATCGTCCAAAATTTTCTAAATAACCAATAGGAAAATGCTAATATATTTTTTTAAGTTAATATTCAAATTTTAAAATAAATAAAATTTTAAAATTTTTGAATTTATATGCACCATAATATTCAAAATTTTAGAAATAAACCCCTTATTTTAATTCTACAAAAAAATTATATAAATGTAGTGGTGTTAATATTTGACACGACCCGAAAATCCGACTCAAATCTGACCTGAAAAATTCGGATTAGGTTCAACCCTTTTGAGAAATGGGTTGGATTCGAGTTCAACAAACTGACATGTTTCAAAAATAGGGTTGACTTGAAAACTCGGGAATGACTCGGATTGACCCGCGCTGATCGCGCATGCCCGCCGGTCGCGTTTGCCCACTGCCCCCGCCTGCTTGTGTCGTGTTTGCCCACCCGCGCCTACCCTCCCATCGCCGGCTCTTCCTCGCCTCACCGTCTCGTATACAACGCGGTGACGCCTCCTTTGCCTACTTGCGGTCACCGGCGCTACCTCGCCTCACCGGTGCGGTCGTGGTTGCCATTTCAGGTTAGGTCAACCCGATAACTCGACGGGCCCGATCTGGGTTCGTATTTTTGACTGGTTTGCAAAACTTGGTCGGGTTCGAGTCAACCCTTTTGAACCTAAGTAAGTTCCAGATTTGATCCGAAACCCGAATTTGACACCCCCCCTACATAAATGCCCATTTCTAATCAAAATAGCAAAGCATTTATATATTCCTTAAGCATGTCATGATTAAAATTGGTTAAAATAAGATTTAAATAAAATTCAAATATAATTTGTAAGTTTCAAATATAGTATTATCATATTAGACACAATCGTATATTATTTAATAACTATAACACATTAAATAGTGTAACAATATTGTATAGAACCTATAAACTCACAATTAGTTGTATTTATATTAAATAAAATAATTATAATGTTGTAACAATAATACAACAAATTATAGTTACTCAATAAACACAGCACATATCTTTTGCAAGTATAGAATGATTTCGTAAGTATAGTACTGTAGTAACATTACATATCTAGTTACAATGAACTCAGCTGGGGCTAAGAGTGTAAATGAGTCGAACCGGCTCAAGCTCAACTCTTTAACTAGCTCGGGAGTCAAGCTTATCGAGCTATAACTAGAGCTCGTGCTCAAATTTGAGTTTGATTATAGTCAGCTCGTTGGCTTAAATAAATTACATATTAAAATTTGATACTAAATTTTTATTTAGTCAGCAAAAGTATAGGAATTGAAAGAGCTACACAACAGTGAAGCTTTCCTAAGAAAATTCAACACCATTAATGTGTCTATACATCTTTTCCAAAAGAAAAAAACAGCTTTTATTTTGAAGTGAATTGAACATATTATATTCTTTTTCGACATGAACATATGAGACTGCTTCATTCTTCGGTAATTTCTAGCTGCAACTTTCTTTAGGCAAAGCAGGTTGCTGTCGCGACTTCCACCGGTGAAGCAAAACTAATGCCATGATTTCTTTTGGCAAAGCAGAAATCTGGTGATGACTACATTTGAGTCGAGGTCTCAAACAGAAGGAATGCTCAACCCAAGTTTGAGTTTTTTTTTTTTTTAAGGGATGAGTTGAGCTCAAGTTTATTGTGACTCGAGCTCGACTTGACTCATTTGCACCTCTAATTGAGGCCTTCTTGCTTAGGGTCATGGTCTTATAATGCACCATATCTCTCTTCAACCATTGTAGTTTCCTTTCTCATGGCATCATACATTATGGTTATCTAAAAAAATACATAATTTGAGGCAGCAGAGATGGTTTACTGACCACAAGAGTTTTAAAAATATTTTTTAACCAACAAGAGTTGATTTTGAGGCGGCGAAGATGGTTTGAACTTATTAAAGCTTTTGATATGGATATTTGGTATTGTACAGGAAAAGCTAACGTGCTGGTTGATGTCCTGAGTATAAAATCTAGTGGATAGGCCAATTGGATTAGTTCAGAAGAATGAGTTGATCAGATATTTGGTGACGTTACAATTAGAAGTGCTTAGCTAGAAGGATCCAATTCCTTGTATCCTATTTCAAATGTCAATGCATCTTGCCTGGAAGAAAGAGCTCGAGAGACGCAGAATTCAAATGAGGACGATCAAAAGTTGAGTAATCATATTCAATTAAGAAAAAGGGAGGATCTAAGCCTTGATGATCAAGCCTCAATCAAAAGTAAAGGATTGGGTTCTGAGAGATTCTGAATTGATTTAGGAAATACTGGACGAATGAAAGCCAGTAGTGGACAAGGTCCTCACTAAAAAGACTTCATAAGAGCAAGTGGTTGGCAGGATCACTACTCGTTCAAAAACCTTATAAGACTAAAATTCTTAAAAGGCACAGGTATATCAGAGTCCTTGAAAGGGTAAAAGCCTGAAAAGGCACAAGCACATCAAATACCTTAGAAGGCTAAATCCCTTAAAAGATATACACTTCTTTGATTCTCTAAAACCTCAGAAGGCTTTACAAAAGAAATAAACTCTTCTATTCTAGTTGTTCTAACTGAAGAGAAAAAAATTAAAGCATATCTAAATAATGCATAAGAAACTTTGCTCATATATTAAGATAAATCACTTCAGGCAAATATCAATCTCATACAAAAATCTTTAAGATAAAAAGAAATGGTAAAAAATATTCCATAATATTTTTTTTTACATAATCTTAATATCTTCTTCATCACTTGAGAAAACCTTTCTCAACTCACTCTCAATACCGCCGTCACCTGAATCTGAAGGAGAATCCTCATATGCCTAGCTAGGAGTCAACCCTTCAATTGAAACCCTAGTCTGATGCTATAACAAGCGAACTCCGTTTAGGAAACCACAAGCAAAGCCTTCCTCAACACTCTGACACTCCGAATCCTTCACTTCAACATCAAATAATTGATCATAAGTTTCTCTAATGTGATATTGGATTTCTCGGTGATAAACTAAAGACTTCTTGAATTATTTTATAGCCTTTAATGATATAGCTTCAACATGAGCTTCAGTTGACTCTAAACGACAATCTTGTAATTTTGTATTCTCTTTCTCAAGAGTTTCTTTAATTTGTTAGTCTAAAGGGTACTGTTTTCTACTACAACAATCTTCAAAGCATTCTTCTACCGAGTTATCTTTGCACAAGCTTTAATCAACTCATGGCACGAAGGTTAGCTGCCTAATTTTGAAAGCAAAAAAGCTATAAAAAAAGAAGAAGAAACTCATTAGTAAAACGACCACAACATTGCTGATTTCTAAACATTGCAAATACCAAAACACACTTCCAGCTTTTACCTATGAACCAAAAAAAAAACATCCATTTGCAGGATACATCACCACTAACCACTACTCTACAACACACAGAGGCAAAGAACTTAGCCAAATGCATAAAAAACTAAACTGCTACAGAGTTTCACCATCTAACTTAGATAACGCTGCAATGGAACTTTGCTCATATGACTTCTCCCAATTTCCACCATCAAACAATTTGACCTCAACATTTGAAATTGTCCCATCATCAACACACTTAACAGTGACGGCGATACCGTCGGGGTTCGACCTCGGTATGTAGAAAGAGGTTATTCCACAGATCTTACAGAACAGGTGTTTTGCTGTGTGGGAGCCAAAGGTATAGGTATTGAGATATTGTTCAGAATCTCCAATTAGTTTGAATCTGGAAGAAGGAACAATAAAGTGAATGTTGCCTCTCATTGAACAATTTGAACAATTGCATTGCCATACTACAACACTTGGAGGAGCTTCAACTTGCCATCTTACTTTCTTGCAGTGGCATCCCCCGTTGTGAATAATAGTTCCAGAACTCATTAGCAAATATTGATTTGTTGTTCATAAGCTCAATGTAAGTAGTAATAAACATTTGTTAGTAAAAGTAAAACATAATTAAAAGAGATTAATTAGGGGGTACAAGTGGGCACAAAATGAAAAGTAGGAAGTTAATTTTCAAGCAGAAACAAGCTTTTGTTAAAAAAGCACAGGTTTGTGTTAGAATGAATTCTTCTTTAGTATATTTAAGCCCAATGAAGAGTGAAATTATCTGTGTGGATGCCGAACTTTGTTCGGAGACCCACCAGAATGTGCCACGTCACCCCCTGTTCGGTACCACAGCTCGGTATTGTGGCTCGGTATCGCTCAATACCCGGCTCGGTACCTCTGGCGTGACGCATTTTGGTTTGTCTCCGAACGGTAAATTGCATTCTGCGTCCGCACAGAATAATCTCTCCAATGAGGCAAGTTTGATGGCCATCCTTTCAGCTCATTTGCAGCAACTCTTTTTGTCTAATTATGGAAAATCTATCGTCACATATTTCAAAAAGGATTTTGAAAAAGTAGCTTAAAATATTCATGTTTTAGAGGGTTCATAAGCTAAGTAAAAACACAATGCTATTTGACAGACCTATGTGGAAGGAAATTCTTAACCAACCAAGGAAATTTCTCAGCCAACAGATAATCACAGATGCACACAGGATTAATCCTTAAGCTTTGAAAAGTATTGATCCACTGATAAAAAAAATTAAGCTATTATTTGATGTAGAATTACTGAACTTATTTTACATGAATTATTTACAAAGCATTTTTTAAAACATTATCGCAAGTTAAATGCAGATAATATTTTAGAATTTTGGTGTTCTTTCCATAAGAGAAAAAACTATGCTCCTAAAATACCAACACAAAAACTAATTTCATATAACTGATATAAGCCCTTTGATGTGGTAGTCAATAAAAACTCTTCAAGCAAATGTGGATAAAATATTCTAAACTCGATTGGCCCACCCATAAAAGTGGGTTCCAAATCTTTTTTATATAGATTTTTTGGGGATTATAGCATTCACTAGTTAAACAACCCCTGCTAAAGATGAACTTTTTGCATCAGAAATGCAAGACATGAGCAAAATAGACACAACTCATCTTGGTATGTTGGTTAGAGCGTCTTCAAATGAACGCCTACCACTCGTTAGGCGTCTCTAGTTAGCTCCATTCGATCGCAAAAAAAAAATGCTATTCATGTGAGTGTGAACATTGCGACACTGTTCACCACCATTTTTTTTAAATCCAAAAATTATGCTAGAAAACATAAATTAAATACGAAAAAGAATATACATAAAATATTCTTTTACGGTGTTAGAAAATAGAGTTTGGTTGTAAACGAGTTACTGCATTTTGATGTATTATTTCATTTTTGAGTGAAAATTGAGTTTTTCCATTAGAGATGCCCTTAGGAGCTTTGGCTACCAACCAAGATGTTTTGGATTCGAGTCTTACATATATGATGTGCGTCTGCCCCTCAAAAAAAGAGCGAAATAGGACATTTGCTCAGGAAAAATAATTCGTTTGTATTTTTTTTTTTTTGGGGGGGGGGGGGTAATCATTTGTTGTAAATTAACTACAAGAAAACTATTTTACACAATGAAATGACACTCAAAACACATTGTTCTGAGGCAATATTGTATTGACTACCATTTCTAATCAAAAGTCCTTCAGCTTTGATCATTTGTGTTGTGATTCCTCAGCAAAAACAAATAATAACTAAAATGGTACATCCACTTTATGGCTGATTTTCATGCAGCAACTCTTTTTGAATTTCATAATAATCATTCAAAGAAGGATTTTGAAAAGTATCTTTAAAAGGCCAATCACGCCGGAGTATTTCGGAAGTCTAAGCATCTCAAACGAGAGCGGAAGAATGGAAGAAAGAACAAACAGGAAGAGAAAGGCAAATCTAGGAAGGATAAAGGGGATTTAAGAAGAACGGCTCACCTGTCTTCAAGGAGGCGAGGATAAGTCAAGAAAGCTGAGGGGAGGGCAGTTGGCGGCTTGGTCGAAGTAGATCTAGCAGTGAAGCTATGAAGGGATCGTAAGGATGTTTTCTAACCATGGAGGATTTTATGGTTTTTTTTTTCTTTTTTTTTTGGGAAGGGGTATCTACCTACCACTTTTTTTTTACGGTCATTTAAGGTAAACTCACACACACAACGCATACACAAAGACTCAGAACACGGAACTTTTATTTGGTCCAGTGAACGGACGTTGAGCTACGTTCGGCCGACATTGAGATCTCGCCACGTAGCATGCACAAAACCACGTATTTGTCGATTTTTGCTCAGCAATAATGAGAAATACCATTATGTGAAGACAAATACCGAGCAATACCGAGTAATACAGAGCAATACCGAGTTTTTTTTTAGAAAAACTTGGTATTGCTCGGTATTGCTTGGTATTACTCGGTATTTGTCTTCACAGAGCGGTATTTCTCGTTATTGCCAAGCAATACCTAGCAATACCGAGTAACTCGGTGGTGACTGGACGTAGAGCTATGTCCGGTCACCGGGCGTAATAATTGTTCCAGAACACAAGACCTCTTAATTGGAAGCATAAGCTCTCAACCAACAGGCCAAGGTGAGTTGTGTTCTACCTGTGACTTTAAAAGAATGTTTGGCGGCATAACTAATATCTTGGCAGAACCTAGCGAAGCCAACAATCCACATTAAGCCCACACTTGCTTTGCCTCACTGAAGAGACGAGACCGTAATAGAGGGGATTCGAACCTAGGATGAGATGTTCCCAACCATGCTTGCTCACCAACCACCCTATGCCTCAGTGGTTACTCTATGATATTATCACCTCTTTACACTTTAAAGTATTAATGACTTGATAAGACTAAAGAGACTAGAGATTGAAATAAGATTAAAATGAAGATTCTATAAGCAAATTTAATTTTATTAAAAAATAAAGTTAATGGTATAATTAAAATTCTCTAAATTATTTTGTTTTAGTTATAAAAAATCATATAAACTCTTTTATAACTTGAAATATATGGCTCTAAAAATAAAGAAAAAAATTATAAAATAATACATCATGTCTAGAGCACTTCAATGAAAATAGTTTGTATAATAGACATATGATGGTGCCAGTAAAATTACTTGTATTAACATTCATTTGAAGAGATTATACCCTATTTTTTAGCCAAACATTTATGGAATTATTCAAAGAGAAAATAATAGAAAATACTTTTTTGATAAGCATATTAGGACATCAATTAAATAAATATATATTTATATAAATATATTGAAAACAAATAGATACTCCATTGCATTGTGGTTGTTTCCTAATTAAAACTAAATATATGGATATTATAATGTATGAGAAAATTTCACTAGGTGAAATGTCATAACTTGTATGACTTTGAGATGCCAATATTATTTGACAATAGGTAGGAACTTTTCTCTTCTAAAGCTTCTTGGAGCTGGGCCATTTTAAATTTTAAGAAAATATATAATTTAAATAATATCTATATGTATAATTTGATGAATATTTTATTTCATATTTGTTAAATCTATATTCTTCTATGGATGATATCATAATCGTACACGCATGATACATTAGATTCTAGTGAGAAGAGGAATCCAAGAAAATAGAGATAGAAATATGTTAAAGGAAAATAAAGAATTCTAGAGTGAGAAGCTCTAAGATTTCTGTAAAAATAAACTTGAGTATAAAAAATTCTCTCTCTTCTCCCTTATCCTCTCCCCCAAAATGGCCCTTTGACCCTTTTATTTATAGGGTTTTGAATGTTAAAAAAATGCTAAACTTAAGTAATTCATCTTTAAAAATATTTCGTGTGACTTAAAGTGTGTTGCTAAGTGAATTTAAGATAAGGATACATGTGAATGATATCTCATTGGGATTAGATTTTAATGGGTGAGACTAGGGGTGTCAATAATTGACATGACACAAAAACCCGACTCGAACCCGACCCAAAAATTTCGCATCTAACACGACCCGATTTCAAAATGGGTTGGGTGCGGGTTCATTAAAATGACCCGGTTCAACTTTCGGATCAGGTCCAGGTTAACCTGATAGCAACCCGTTTCGACCCGCACTGTATTCATTTAGGCGCGACGGATTAATTGGGGTTAAGGCTCCACAGGACCGCATTTCACATTTGCACGTATTCATTTCACGTCCCGTTCATCCTCTCCTTTTCTTCGCTGCTTTGTCTAGGGTTTATGTTTCTTCTCTTCGGATCTCCTCGCTCTGTCGACGGTTTCCTCTCTTCTCCTTCTCTGGCACATTGTTGGTACGTGGTGTTCATTGTGTACATCTCATTTGGCTCAACACGAACATCTACATCGCTCGTTGTTTGTATTTCTTATCTTTTTTCTATTTCTCCTTTTAGAAGCTTGATCTATGAGCACAGTAGAGGGTTGGTTTGTTGTCTTGCTGTTTGATCAAATTATTCCGAAGTTCCATGAAAAGTTTTTGGGTTTAGCCGTTTAGGGTTTGTCCGATTTATTGTTGTCTTGCTGATTTGCTGTTATGTTGAATATTATACCAGTTTTTTTGAAAATCTGATAAAGTTTTGCATGCATTTGTGGATTGGCATGCTTTCGGTTTAGGGGTTATTTTTGGCCGAATAGTTGAGGAGGTGATGTTCAGTTAAATCTGTTTTCAGAAGTGTTTTTTGTTCAGTTTGTGCTTGTTTTTCTGTTCAGCCCTTGCTGGGTTTTAATCATTTGCAGTAGGTGTGCAAACGAGCCAAGTCGAGTTCGACGTGCTGGTTTTTCTGTTCAGTTAATGCTATTATGTGTTGTTATTGAGCATCTGGTTTAGGAGCGATTTTTTTTAAATTCAGAGGATATGTTATGCTGTCATATTTGTATTTGGCGGTTATGTTGTTATTCTTAGTTGCTGGAGAAGTCATTTTTTGGCATTTAGGGAAGAATTGATTGAGTTAAAGTCTCAATGTGTTATGTCTATTTTTTAAAGAAGAAAATAAACATAGAGGTTAGAACTAGTAGTGTAAATTTGTAATATATTTTAATGTTTTGGTTATATGGAAGATTCCAACATCATTCCTGAGAATTTATCTATTGATGAAAATGAAGAAGTCCGGACTTGTGAAAATGTTGTAGAGTCGTCTAACGAGCTATGTAATGAGGGGACAGTTACTAAGAAACGACGAAGGATAACCTCATTTGTTTGGGGCCATTATGAGATGTTACCTAATATGAAAGATGGAAAACAAAAATGCAAATGTAAGAAATGTGACAGTCTTTACCTATGTGATATCAAAAATGGAACTGGTAATCTTAGACACCACTTCGAAAATTATAAGAAAACAAGTATGCGTGATATAGGACAGTTGATCTTACAAAGTAACACTGAATCTTCTATGTCTATGTCTGATAACAAGTTTGATCATGCTGAATTTCGTGACTTGTTTACTGCTTCTATCATCATACACGATTTGTCATTTCAATGTGTGGAGTGGGTTATACACTGAAATGATGGAGAGCTTGGTGAAAGCTCAGTTGTTGGATGAAGAGCATAGATAGATAGCTTGCATATTATTTATTTCATGCCTATCTACATTTCCTTAACAATTTCAAGAACTATCAGTTGGTTAGCTATTTTAATATTTAAGTTGATGTTATACACATTTAAGTAGTTGTGGGTTGCTGTCTTTATTGGCCTGGGTTACTGTCTTAGTTTGTATTATTTGCTATTTTGGGTTACTGAAAAGATGTCTTGCTGGGTTGTTGTCTTGGTAGCCATGGGATGGTGTCTTGGTTTCCTGGGAAGCTCAGTTTGGTTGCATGGGCTACTGTCTTGGTTGCCCTGGGATGTTGGCATGTTGCTGAATTATATTTAATTTATAAGTTGATGAATTGTTGTCTTAGTTTGCATTATTTGATATCTTGGTGGATTGGTTTACCTAGGTTGCTGTTTGCATTATTTGATATCTTGGTGGATTGGTTTACCTAGGTTGCTGTTTTGGTTTCTTTGGGAAGATGCATTGGTTTACCTGGGTTGCTGTCTTGGTTGCTGGGTCGGTTTGTGGGAGATTCCGAATTGGTTTGCCTTGGGATGCTATGTTTGATGCTTTCTTGGTTTTTCTGGAATGATGTCTTGCTGGGTTTACATGGGTTGCTGTCTTGGTTACCTGGGTTGCTGTCTTGGTGGGTTGGTTTCTTGGAAAACTCAGTTTGGTTGTATGGGCTGCTATCTTGGTTGCCCTGGGATGTTGACATGTTGCTGAATTATATTTAATTTATGAGTTGATGAATTACTGTCTTAGTTTGCATTATTTGCTATCTTGGTGGGTTGGTTTTCCTGGGTTGCTCTCTTGGTTTCTTTGGTAAGATGCATTTGTTGCCTGAGTTGCTGTCTTGGTTTCTTTAGGAAGATGCATTGGTTTACCTGGGTTGCTATCTTGGTTGTTGGGTCGGTTTGTGGGAGATTCTGAATTGGTTTGCCTTGGGATGCTGTGTTAGATGATGTCTTGGTTTTTCTGGAATGCTGTATTGGTTTACCTGGGTTGCTGTCGTGGTTGCCTACTTGCACTGCCTGGTAATTGGGTTGGTTTCCGGCTAACGATTGTATCTTGATATCTTGTAACTTGCTGTATCTGTTTAAATGCTGGGTTAGTTTCAGAAGCATTAAAAGTTGAGAAGCGATGATGAGTACCCTTCTAAACTGATTGTGAAGTCATTTGGGGGAAAATTTTATTAGCTATTGCAACCAGGTGGCATTTGTGTCATCATCTAATCAAACAAATACTACGTATAACTATAAAATACAAAATGTCGCCTTTGATGGCAATATCAGAACTGTATTGTTGACTCACATTTCATTATTGATGAATTTTTGGGAGGGTTAATATGAGCTAATGACTCAATCTCTCAATTAATTCATGGATTTATAATTGTATCACTTTTACCATTTATATTTTTTTGCAATTAGCGTAAATCACCATGAGGGCATGGAAATCACTTTTGGTCTCTAGAGCTCAAAGTTCTTCAAATAGTCAAATTTATATTTGTAAATTGTAATTTTGATTTGTAATTTGAGATTAGAGATTTTATGTTTGTAATTTGTAATGTGATGTAATTTATTTGTTCATTTCAGAAATATGTAATTATATTTTATAATTTATAAGTTAATAAATTGCTGTATTTTTTTGGGAAAATAAATTACTGTCTTGGTTTGTATTATTTGTTGTCTTGGTGGATTGATTTACCTGTGATGCTGTCTTGGCTGCATACTTTACTTATTTACTTGTAAACGGGTTAGTCCGGGTTGACCCGAACCCGGCTCGGGTCGGGTTTGGGTCCTAAATACTGACCCGTTTCTATAAACGGGTCGGGTTCGAGTTGACCCGTTTAGGTTCAGATCAATTCGGGTTCGACCCGTGACTCGGTTTTGACACCCTTAGGTGAGACTAATCAAACAAGATTATCGACAAATTAGTTGAGGCTATTACCTGAGTCGGCCCTTGATGGGCAAATTCAATCACCCAAAGTCAACTATTTGAGGGTGAAATTGGGCACCTAAAGGTATGCTTTAAATAAGATTATATATATATATTTCTTGAGATAAAAAAAAAGGATTTTCCTAAAAACTGAAATTTTTTTTGAGAAAACATGTTAGGGAGAGTTGGAGGAATGATTTAAAGCATGAAAATAAAGTTTTTTTTTTTCAAATTTGATTGAGTTTCAAAAATTAGAATTTTTCATATTTTTGAATTTCTAAGAAAAGTTCTTAATGATTTTTGTTCCAAATGATCTTAAGAATATTTTTAATGAAAGAAATCAAAGTTTTTTGCAATATATATATATATATATATATATATATATATATATATATATATATATATATATATATATATATATATATATATATATATATATATATATATATATATATATATATATATCAAACAAACAATATATTAATAAAATAAAAGAAGCACCGTTACAACATCAAATGGCAAAAAGGAAAAGCAAAGGAGCAAAACAATGAAAATTTAATGAAAAATGAAAAATGGGCTCAGTAGGCGGCCGAGACTTCAAGCATCCCTGACGTCTCGCACGGACCATCCAATGAGGTAAAAAAAGCGCACTGAAACCAACCATTTCTACGAAAGTCACCAAAGGTTGCCACCAGCAAAACGACGAGGACACGAGCCCCAGCCTCATCATTGCCCTGATCGACAAAACAACAGAAACCGAAGGTTCGAAAGTTAACAGAAAAATAGAAAAAAATTTCAACAACTTCTACGACCCCTTCCACGAGCTCTCCCCCGAGAGGCAATCGAACGAATTGGTTTCTCACAAACCAAAGTAAAGTCATTCCCAGGGTCAGAGCCCCCGTAAAATTCCGGCGAAATAAAGCCACTATTCGAATGATCGGATTCCGATTCAAATTCAGACGATCCGTGCAACCAATCTACATGATTACCAACATCAAAGCCAGAGTTAACGCCCAAGAAATTCACCAAACTGAGCGTGTCCATCACTTGAACAGGGACATCAACAACACTATTGGAACACACCAAGTCACCATTCAGCTGCTCCACCAACATATGCTCAGGATTTTTAACCACATTCACAACCGGTAATAGGGAAGCTTCAACTTCAGGTGATATAGCAACCGGTTCAACAGAGCCAGCCCCAACCTCAATAACATGTGAAACAGAAACCCCCAAATCAGGTAAAACAGCAGCCTCAACAGATTTAACACCATTTAAATTTATAGGAGAAATGGACTCAGTGCCCGTAGGGACAAAGGGAGGAGCATCGGGGGATAACATAGCGACGTTACCAATGTGACCACCAGACACAACATTCACAGCATTATCCAAATTATACACATTCAAAAGGGGTATAGTATCTGACGAATTAAAAATAGCCAAAGGATCCACAGACCCCGAAATTCCACCCACAGGGATCGGCCGTCCCCCACAAACAGAAACAAGAAAATCACCGAGATCCAGATTCACAACAACCGGTTCCACAGAAACAGGATCAGCAATTTTAACTTCATGCTCTACATTTTTAGGTAAAACAGACGTTTCCAACACAATATTTTTAGAACGACATTCACCCATCGCATGACCAAAACAACGACAAGACCCGCAAAATGAAGGGAAATCATCCATAACGACATCCTGAACATTAGCCAAGCTTTTCAGAACCTAACCAAATACGATCATGATAGGATTTAGTGATATCAAGCTCAACTAACACCCTAGCTAAAGACGGTCTAGATCCCAAAGACGTGGCCGAATCAATCTTTAGAGGTTTGCCAAAAATGGAAGCCAATCCATGGAGAATTTTAGGGCCAAACAGGTGCGTTCGTAAGGAGGGAAAAGATACCCAGATAGGGATCTCCGGAGATTCAACCCCGATATCAACCGAAGGCGATCATTTCGTGAGCTTCATAAAGCAGTTAAAAACCAGATAAGATCGATGACAGAAAATGCGACAATAATCAAAATCATTTTCCAATTTGATAAAAATATGGGACGAATCCAGCAAGGTGACCGAAACTTCATCGTTTAGCTTGAGATTGAAGAAAAAATTTCTAATAGAATCAAGAGAAGGTCTCTTTGAAGGTAAAGAAACCCACAAGAGAAAATTGAAAAGGCACAACCAAAGCCAAGATTTCATCATCCGAAATCCACAGTGACGACATACCTCGGAAAGAAGACACCTTAAGTTTAGGAAAACCATTACTAGAAGAAGAACCAGACAGAGCTTGAAGAAAAGAGCGAGAAGAACTCGAAACCCCTAAAAAACCAGGATCGGCAAGTTTCGGAGCCATCCGGTACACGCCGGAGAGAAAAAACGGCAGTAAATTCTCAGAAACAAGAACAAAAACAATAAGAGAGATGCAAGGAAGAACTTCCCTTGGAAAAATGAGGCCAGCCCGCCCTCCCGCCCGCCGGAGAGCTGCGAGACGCCGCGAATGGGAAACCCTAGCAGAGCGATAAAAAATATTCGGGTAAAAAACAAAAATATCCGTCGACTATATATATATATATATATATATATATATATATATATATATATATATATATATATATATATATATATATATATATATATATATATATATATATAATATATATATATAATGATCCAAAATGATTAATTAATATTAAAATATTTATTTAATGAAAATATATCATGATTAATGAGTTAGTAATAATATTTTGCAATTAATTTTAGGTGTTGGATATAAGGAAAAGTATATGCCACATGCATAAACAACATAGTTTACTCGTAGAAGGTTTACTTATTACTTTTTGAGGTAGATACTAATATTTCTTTTAATTTTAGGTCTTCTCTCTAAACGTTAAAATGCATATATTTTAATATTTTTAATTAGTTAAAATTAACATGTTAATTCGTTACATGTTATACTATAGTAAGTAATGATAGTACATGCTTTTCTTTTATATTTATTTAAATGTCTATATGTAGAATTTCATGAAAACAATACATTAGATAGGAGGATATGATTGGGTGCATGTTATTATTTCTCTTATGATAAATAATGCATGAAAGAATGTGTATATTTATACGAAGTACTAAATGATAAAGGCAAATAGTAAAGGCAAATATGGCACCTCAAAGAAGACTGAAAAATGAAATGATTGGTAAAAATAAAAGTGTACCTGATCAATACAAAATATTGGTACTTTTATGACTGGTGTATACAATTATTGATAAGTATAATATGCATAAAAGAGTAAATGGAAAAGTTATGAAAAAAAAAAAGGAAAATGAGAAAGTTATGGTTATATAAAAAGATAAAAGAAAAATAGGCATTTATGATGTCATACAAAATATGCATACTCAACATCAATTTATGACATTTATAATAGTTCTTCTTACAGTTATTTAAATACTATCATATGAACAAAATTTTCATGCATAATGGTTTCTTCTTCTTTTTTCCTTGCTTTATGAATTTAATAAAAATATTTATTATCTTATGAGCATTACCACTTGGTTGTGAGAATATTTTTCAGGATAACCTATGAAGTTTTGATGACTGATAGACCTGTCACTTACTATCATAGAGAATCCCAAGGAGACAAGTTCTTTGTGGTTAGTTTATGTCATGTGATGGATTATGTAATGTGGTATACTTGTAGTAGTTATGTTTTATGTTATGAATTATTATTTTTGATATAATAAAAATATTCGAAATAGATGTTTAGTGGTTCTTTCTTGTTTTATATTTGGATGAATATTTTGATATGTTAATATTAAAATGAATTTTTTTTTACGACCGTCTATTCCCACCTTATTAACTTGAGCTTATTGGGTCGGGGGTCATGACAGGAACTGTTAACTATTAATGCTGAGAGGGGCCATAATTGTCTGAACTATTTATACAATATGTGCAAGTTATCTGATTATTTGACATGGAGGCTGGGTAGGTAGTGGTCTAAGCACAGGCTGCCTAACCATGGCTGCACAAGAATGAGAATGAGAACACCAAGTGCTCGGGTCAGCTGCTGGACAACTAGATGACCAAAGGGGCACATGGCTCTATTTCCTCTGCTCTGTAGGGGAGGAAAGTTAGTCCTCTAATGGGATCGGTCCACCAAAAGTGATATAGATTGAATTAAAAAATATATTGAAAGTAATACCCCCTCAGAGTGGTTAGCCAATAGGGACTCCAAAAGAGTTATCCTAGAATTCAAGCTAATGGAAAAGGAAATTGCAGGACTGATGAATGCCATTAAACATATGCTAAAAAATAAATAAATAGCATAAGATAAAACCATGAGATGATCTAGATAAGAGGGTTGAATAATTAAAAAAGCTAGAAAATGAAGAACCTAAATAAATGAGCACCAAACTAGAAATACATACATAAGAGAATAATATAGTATTCAAAGAAAGAGAAATCAATCCTACTGTGGTTTTCATAAATATGCGGGTCTTCGAAAAGTGGAATTTTTATAGGGTTTATAATACAAAGAGTACGATCATATTATCTTAAAAGATAAAATAGTCTTAGACCATTATAATATATATAAGAAGGCTAATGAAAGAGCAAATCAAATCATACATATGATTACCTATAAAAAATAGCAGCATTCACCTATACATCTCAATGGATAATGATATATATGACTCAAGAGTCATAAGATTTCCCTAATTTAATACATCAACTCAAATGAGATTTATTTGATATGGATGTTAATTTTTTACAGGTGCAAGCCCCTGTGATTAATTTTATTTTAGGCCTTAACCTAAGAACACTCTGGATGCTACTTTATTCTCTTCTTAATTTGATGCCTGAGGGGGTTCCTAAGTTTTTCTAATCTAAAAAAGATAGGCAACGGGCTACTCAACATAAACAAAGATCTTGCAATCATCTGATAGGTATGAGAGAAAGAAATCAAGATAAGAGAAATTACACATAAGGCATGCAAGAGAGAAAAATGGAAGAGAAGTCATCAGTGTGATATATATAAGTGGGATTTATAACCTCTCAAGAATAAAGAGTTCACCTAACGACTAGGCATTTAACCATATACTCATAATGTCAGCCTTTGATCCTAAATATATAAGGGACATAGTGTACTCCTAGTACTAATACCTTTGACCTAGCTAATGCACGGTAATGAGAATTATAACTTAAATCCCATCAAGAACCTAAGTAGCCTTGATCTGGATTTTATCACATTGCTTGAAAAGAGGTACCAATTATAACTCTACTTAGCTTTTTAATTTATGCAATTACGTCTTATACAAATGCAAGAGTGGTGAGGAGGTGTAGAAGAGGAATGGGCCTCAGGCCCATCTATGAATGATACCATATTAATGAATTCATAAACTATACATCTATATGATAAAATAAAATTTATATGCTGTTGACCTCGATTTTGGCTCGAATTTGCTCGAACACTTTCGATCGATTTAATTAAACCCCATCGAGCCCAATTCAAGCTCAAATCAACCCGACTCGAGCCGGATCAGACTTGAATGTGTTCAACTAGACTCGATTAGTTTGTTTTCGTCGCGCCGTACGCGATTTGATTTAAATTGATCATTATTTTGAACCAAATTTCGTATGATTAATTTGTTGCGCCAAGATCGATTCAATTTAAATCAACGCTTGTTTTGAACTTAATTTCGTTCGATAAAATCCGTCGCACCGGCTCGGACCCAAATTGACTCAGATTGGGTCAAATTCGGACTCGAGTCTAACTTGATCTTGGTTGAATTTGGCTTGATTCAGCTTAGTCTAATTTTGGCAGGGTCCTTCCGACTTTCTGTATAATTTGAATTAATTTACTAGATCAAATAATTGCTTCAACGGCTCCGATTTCCCCAAGTACGAACTCTGTCGTTGTTGCAAGGCTCAGGCGCGTGATAAGCTCGCTTTAGGAAGGATGCAGTCTTCAATCGATGAAGGGAAGCGATACAGAGCACGGTCTGGTGTTTGGAAGCGAGGTCGAGAGGAAGAAACAACAGGATTACCTCCTAAGCCCGTGATTCTCCCAAGCATTTGCTCACTCACTCACGCCCGCTCCTTCTCTCGCTCTCCCTCGATTCTCTGTTTCGCCTTCCCCTCTCCCCCGTGCTCCCTTTGGTCGGAACCCAAGCAAGGGCCGAAGCCCCTTCCGTCTTGCTCGGTTTCCGACTCCAGCCCTAGCCAGGCCAACGACTCCCCTGCATCTCCTCTGTTCGGACCGAACCTCAGTCGTGCCCGACGAGATTCAGCCACCGGAATCCTCGCCTTGGTCGACCAACCTCTTTCAATAACTGCAGGTATACATCTCCCCTTTCTTCTCCTTCATCCTACTCTTCTACTTCCTACCTCTTTTACTTTCTTCTCCTTCTTCTTGTTCTTCTCTTTCTCTTGACCTTTTTTTTTCTTCTACTTATTTCTCCTACCATTTTTCCTCCTTTGCAAAACCTGAGAATCAAGTTTATTTGAGTTTTTATTTTGCTTCATGTATGCATATTTGTTGTTAAGGTGGTTGTTGTTGAATCATGAAGAGCTCCTTTGTGTAGATCATTGATAGGGTTGTGATCTAATAGGTGTTTAAATCCCTTTGTATAATAGTTTGTCTTATGTGATTCTATAAGTGTTGCACTTCAAATGTTTGATGGAATGCTACCAAGAGAAAGCCATAGATGTTTGTTTGCATTGAGGCCTTGTGTATTGAACCTATTCATATGGAAGTTTCCTCAAAAGTGTTTCCTAGAAACTTGCTAAAAAAAAATATAAAAATGAATGTGGCAATTTGATGAGATTGCGATCTAATAGGTGTATAAATTCTCTCATGTGATGTTTTGTTTTATGCGACTTTGCAAGCATCGCACCTCAAGTGTTCAAAATTTCTTCTCTTTCTCTTATGTTGTTTTGGTAGCAAGCCATTAATATGGATCATGTCATATAACTTAGAACTCTAGGTGTGAATGTTGGCGAGTTTTGAGAAGCTATGATTATTTCTTGATTATAACATGTAGACAAAATGTTTGTGATAATATCCCAAAGAGAAGGCATAATCGTTTTGCTTACATTAAAGCCCTACGCAATGATCTCTTTCATGTCAAGGTTTCCTCAATACGTTGTCTAGAAATTTATCAATAAAAAAAAATCTGAGAATAATATCTCCTTTACATCACTTTCTTGTGTTCATGCGTCTATGCATCCTTATTGAGTTGATTTGTCTTATAAGTCATGAAGCTCTTGTGGCTTGTTTTTTTTTTTTTTAAGACTCTTCGATCGTCATTTGTGAGTGATTTGCTTGGTCGTTTTCTTGCACAATGTTGAAGATTTTTGGTAGCAAATTTGGAGAATATTTGTGGATTGTTCTCCATGCCAAATTTCAATGAGCTTTGTGTCGATTGTGGAAAATGATGAGTTTGCTAATTCATATTATTGTGCAAAAGCATGTGTGAAGGCATTTTCATAATTTGATTTATGCGGTTTTCTTTTGTGAATGATAGGAGAAAGTAAAGTGAGAAAAGCTTTTTATGAATATAAGCTCTTATGCAATGAGTCATACTTTTCAAGGAAATTTTGACATAAGATTTGTTAGCCTTTGAATGGTATATTTGCGATAGTATATCTCTTAAACCATGAATTAATCTTTCTTTATTTATTTCTTTTGTCGGTATCAAACATTTTGCCTTCAATAAGAAAGTCTTTGAGAAGCTTTCCTTTGGTTCAAAATATAACATGTCCTTGCTTAAAATAAAACTTCTACTACATGAAAATACTTGGTGGTTGTATTGAAGTTTATCAACGAGTGCTTTTGTGATTATCATATTAGTACATGTGTACGCATGAGTAGAGGCAAAGTCTATTTTAGAAAGGTGATCGTTCAAACTATGAGAGTTCCATGAAAGTTTTACATTATCTATGAAAGCATATTGTGTTTTATAGCTATTAGACAATGATACATGTCATATTAAATCATGAATGGTTAGGCCTTATGTGGATCGCATTGCACAATTCAATAAAAACGCCTTGATTTTGTGTTAACAAGTTACTTTAAACCCCTAGCTTAATGATACTTCCCTTCATCCTAAAACTCCAATTGGAATGAGTAGAGATTGCATTGTTATAAAATTAACTAAGCATATGGATACATGCATATCTTCCTTTCCGTTAGAGTATAAAGCATGACTTTCATATTGAATTGGTTTTATTCAATTCTTGCTTTAGTTTAGCAATGAAGCATCGGATATGACATTCGTTAGCAAATAATCATGTAGCATTCTTATGTTTAAAAGTTTCATATGGATATTAATTCACTTTCGAGCTTCTTTAAAAAGATATGGTAATTACATAAAGGCCTTGTATTTGATGAAATTTATGGACTTGGGTTGTGAGAACTTGTTCGCATGCTTCTTGGCACATGGTGTAAGGTTTCCAAACTGTTTTTGGGAATGGATAAGTGCAGATTTTTGCTATTTTCTTGCTCCAAATTGCTTTTGGGAATGGATGAGTGCAGATTTTTGCTATTTTCTTGCTCTAAACTGCTTTTGGGAATGGATAAGTACAGATTTTTGCTATTTTCTTGCTCCAAACTGCTTTTGGGAATGTATACGTGCAGAATTTTGCTGTTTTGAGTTTCCGGATTGTTGTAGGAATGTTATACATGCAGTTTTTCATAGTTTTTTTAACTTCCGGATCGTCGTAGGAATATTATATGTGCAGTTTTTCATCATTTTGAGTTTCCGAATTGCTTTAGGAGCAAATTGTTGTAAGTTTCTCGCTGTTCTGTACTCCAAGCTATTTAAAAAAAAAAAAGATGTTAGCATCCTTAGCACCATAAGCAAGTAAGAGGTTTATTATATAACTACAGTTTGTTAATGCTCACTCAATATAAAAAGATTTAGTGATTTTTCTTAATTCTATTCATGTGAGTGTGGTATATGGAGGAAAGTTGGGTATTGTGAGCATTGTGAGTCTCAACTGAAGGATTTTCCATATTTTGTTGCATTTTACATTCCTACATGAGAAGAGTTAGATAACTTTCCTATACTTTTTCTTAACAAAGGTTGTTAGGTGTTTTGGTTTGGAAGAGAACAATGGTAACAACTCATAACCTTTTTGCAAAGTAATGTTTAGAGAAGTGTTAGAAGCTTTCATTAATTCTAAAGTTGAGTTGGTATTCTTGTAGATTCATGTTCTATCTTTGTTTTATGGCGATCTTATCCATTAAAACGGTTATTCGAGTATGAGGTGGTTAGTTTATATCGAAGGTTTCATAACTTTGTTTTGGGGAAGGTGTGCGGCATATTTAAGAGCATTTACATGTCTTTTCTCTTAATGTTGGGCATTCTCAGTTATCACATAACATGTCTTTGAGAGTGTTTATGAATGATTTTATGGTCGAAAGCTTTCTTTTGTAAGTCGATTTGTGTCTAGTGGCTTTGTCTTAAAGGCTTTTATACGACATTTTTTTTAATGAAAGCTTTACAACGAGGGATTGTATACAACTTTCTTATTGGAGAGCTTTGTGGTTTCTACCCCACTCCAAATGAAAGGAGGCACTTGATTATTGATTGTTTTGGGTAGAATTTTGCATTAAAAAAAGGGAGATTTTGGGTAGATAACTTTTGGAAAGTTTTGTGTAGTAGTTCATCTAGAAGTTCTTGCAAGTTAGTTCGAGATATATAATTTTATGATTAGACTTGTATAGTAAGGTCTTTTAGTGTCTTTTGGAGACAAATGGTGGTTTCTCATTTGAATTAATTCACTTAGTGTTTGGTTTCTAAAAGATAAATGTTGGGGTTTTAAAGCTTTAGTAGTAGCTTTGTGTTAGAAGGCCTTTAGTGTATTTTTGGAGTTAGATGATCCTTGCTTACTTGAGTCAGTTCCCTTTAGTGTTAGCCTCTAAAAATATAAGAAATTTTGAATAGATATAAGATAAAAGAGAGTCTAGCTTTAAGTTTGATTTTGGAGGTTTGTTTCCTTTAGTTGCTTAAGGCTCCGTTTGTAGGGTGTTGTAGGTAGATGTCTCAATTATATCAAGTGCCTCATTTAGACTGTGGGAACATTAAAGGGCATTGAATGTTGCTTTAGGATACACTTGACTTTAAAGAGGTGTGTCCAAAACAATAATACATACATCCCTTTTATATACGATTTTCATTCTTCTTCTTTTTGTTGCTTTTAGTTGTCTTTCACTTCACCTTTAGTTTGTTTCTTGCCGTTTCTTTTATACTGTGATGTTGGATACTTACAAAATGAGGAGAACCCAAAACACAAGTAACTCAACCAGTAACAAAAAGGTACGTTCTTTTTTCTTTTCTTGCATTTTCATTCTTTCATATTATTATTTGCTTATAGAACTGCTCTAATATACTTTTCTGCAATGTTTTGCAAGGTACTTTTTGGAAAGAAATGGATAAGGAGCACTGGAGCACTTGGAGAGGGAGCTAGGACAATCGGATCCGAGCATCAGTCGCCCCTATTCATTCTGGTAGGGGCGCTACGGGTGGAACCACCGGGTCATAGCCCCCGGTGCTGTAGGTTTTTTTTAAAACTTAGAAAACCTTTAGTGGCCTAGATGATTATACGCCTCCTACCCTTAGGGCCTTGTAGAAACTTCAATTATATTTAGGATTGCTTTAACTTTTTTTTTTTAGATCTCTAAAACCTTGCGACATCCGTATAGAAGTCTTAGGAATTAGAAAACAACATCACTTTTGATCCTACAACACTAGTGACATCTAAGGGCAAAAACTAAGGACCGAGTTTTAGAAAATATAGACTTATGGTGCATGTTCCCTATAGGATAGAAACATTAAAACAAAAACCTAGTGACACACTTTCCTAGATTTGAATTTTTATTTTCTTAATTCACTAATAATCAACCAATCAATCTTAATCTAATTCTTAAAAATCTATTAAAACACTTAACTTTTAATTAAGTTATTATTAACATTTGTAATTATTAAATTGTAAATCTAAAATATAAACCTAAATCAAGTTTAACTAATTTGATAATCAACTCCTAACCAACCTAAAATTTAAAAGAAGTAGATCTAATTAGGAGATCAAATTTTAAATTAAAATTCATTAGGATAAAAACATTTCTAAATATCAAACTTTAGAATAACCTCTAAAATCAATTAACAAACTTGATTAATAAATGATTAATACACCCTTTTTCTTTTCTTTTCATAACAAACTAAAATAATCCAACAAAGTTAATTATCACTGGGTAACCCAGGCCTACGAGGCTATTAAGTTAGCCCCAAGGAGGGTGAAATAAACCTCACGGCCTCGGTGTGAAACAAAGGTGGTGGTTAATCAAACACTAAAATAAAACATCCTAAAATCAATCCTAAAATACTAAGATTTGAATTTTAACTAAAATTCCCTTTTGCCCCTTTTAACAAACAAGAATGCATAAAATATTTTTAATTAAACTATCCCATATAGGACCTACCAAAACCACACAGCTTACACACACTTAGATGAGTTTGATAGGACACGACTATTAGCTTTATGTTAGGTTGTTGTTCTGTTTTTCTTTTATGTGCTGTGCTGTGACGCTTTGCATGTGACTTGAGTGCTAGTTGTTTTTTTTTGCTACATGTTGTAGCTTTTCTGTGACGCTTTTTCTGCTCTTTTCTTTTCTGCACTGTTGTTGTGAGCGTTAGAATACCCATAGGTTAGGCACGATTTTTCATACTAATGTTGTCTTCCTGCAGGTGGCCATGCTTACACAACGCTAAAAAGGGGGCTAAAATTAATAATGTCATTTATAATTGCTTTAGGTACCTGCTTCAGTTGCTTAGCCCCCAATGATTAGAGCACGGTCAAGTGTGATTTATTTTTTCAGCATTTTCATATATATAACTGCTTGGATGAATTTTTATTATAAACTGCTAAGGATAACCTCTGCAGGATAGTCTAGATTTTCTATTTTCAATAATGTAATGTATTTAATAGTAATTATTGTGAAAATCATTAAAATGGGGCATTTTAAATGAATAGGAGTCCAAAGAGAAAAGAAAACTCCTACAAGGGGGTTTCTTTTTTCATTTGGACATCCTTTTGGAGGACCTACTACGAGGAGCTAAAAAGAGAGAAGATGATCTATAGACGAATCAAGATGAAAATGCCTCATTTTAAAGATTTGCGTTGTTTCCGGGTTGTTGTCGATGGAGCTCGGCCACTATTACTTTACTGTACTCTGTGATGTAATATTGAATGGCACTTGCCATGGACATTTTTTTTGTGGGATTTTGTTGCTTTGTTGTGCTTTACTTACTTTGTTTGCTCAGTAGAACTGGCATGCTTTTCATAGGTTTCTTTCTTGCATGTGCTTGTGTCTGACCGCTAGGCTCTTTAGGGATAAATTTTTTTTACTCGTAATTATTAAATAAAATTTTAAGAATTAACTCACATAGAAACATAACGATTTAGGGAATAGCCGGAATCGTCCGGGGGCACATGCACGCATTCTCTCTTCTTTTAGACAAATTTCCCCGCCTGTGGGTAGAGTCCGGATAATATGGCCTATGAGGATGAAGTGCCGGACCTGGGGAAGTTTAGTCATTCTAAAAAATTATTTTTATAAGCCTTTTTAAAATTTCATACATACCTGATTTGGAGACTTTATTTAGCATAAATTACATTAATAACTAATTAAAATCAAAATCTAATTGTATTAGACTTAAAAGCATTACACCACTCATAAGTGTGGGATCACTTAGGAATTTCTCTAGTTGTCGATCCCAAATTTCAATGTCTAAACTACACACCCATCTCTCATACAGACTGGATAGCATGGATTTTACGCGATTAGGTTGTTTTAGCTGGCTTCCTTTGTCAGGCAAGGAATAAGTCCAGGATTGCATTAGCTAGGTCGTAGATGCTAGTGTTGTGTGTACAACACTACATCTTTTATAGATTTAGGGTCTAAAGGTGAGTGGTACGGGTGTACCACTATACACCTTATTGGTGGGTAAGTTCTCTATTCTTTCGAAGGCTATAAATCCTACCCATCCGCGTCACACAGATGACACAACCTCCCTCTTTCTCTCATGCTTGCTTGAGATGCGTGATCTCTTTCTTTTCTCCAGTTTTCTCTTCTTCAGACCGGCCGAATGTTGACTGAACCACGTGTGACTGATTGAACCAAGTTGGGACCTTCTTCCCATTTGATTAGGAAAGCCTAGAATTTTCCCTTTGCACTAAACCCATTAGAGAATATAATTTAACATCCTTAATCGAGAGTTTTCTTAGACCAATGTCTAAGATGTAATTAACTACGGGGGCTTGCGCCCGTAGGACACTGATCCCCACAATCAAATAAACCACATTCGAGCTGATATATCGAATGGGGGAAATCTCGTGAACTTTTGGGTTATAGATATTATTATCCATCGAGGTTGGTAGGTTAAAGCCGCTATCCTCCATGGATAATCGTATCTATAACTTCATCTGCTTTTCCATCAGCATGCTTGTGTCGATTTTAAAGGTCCACGACCATTTTGTTCTACGGGATAGTGTGATCGTGCTCTTTGCATTCAAACCACACAAGCAGAATCCTTTCGGAGACCCACATATGCATGACTCAGGCTATGCATAAAAGGTAGGGCTAATGGGAATTAACTAAGAGAGATTATGAAGTGGGTTGGATTTTTAGTGTAAGTTATACTTTGAAAAAGTAATCTAAGAGGGGTCATAGATACACCCTACCCTAGGATGCCTATAAAATTGTTAAATTAGTATTAGCTAGCTATCCTAATTTAGGCGAATGGTTCAAGTTATAAGGTCAAGTTCATATTATTTAATTTATTAACCCAGAGATTTCTCTTTAAGTAATTAGCCATTTAGGATTAATTAATTATGTTCTTATTTTTAAACTTATAATTTTGATTATTAAATTATGAAGAGTCTAATATATATGAGCCATAATTTATGCTAAAGTTATAAAGAATTGAGGGGCAAGTGAGCCATCCTCAATCCTAAACCTAACTAAGGCTAGAATGATTATAGGGCTACAAGAGTGGCTGTTTTCTCCTTAGTTTCCTAAGACTCAAGGTAAGGCCAGTATGTGACACACTATAATGAACCTATTGTCCACCATAAAAATCATAGGCTTCTTATATGTAAGATTAATCAATTTTAAAAGGGTGACATATGAATGAAGCACTCATTCTATAAGGATATAGAAGGGTTCTACCAAACATATGGTTTAACACTTAGGTGGTTAGGGAGTTGGGTTGGGCTCCTAAGGGTGACTTTAAATTTCTTAAGGGAATGATTTGTGCATATATTTGAACCTTTCTTCCCTTAAGTGTGAGGTATATGACATCGTAACAAAGGGCATAAGGATCAAAATCTCCTTAGGATACATAATCCCATAACCCGAGGGATACAACCTATATACCTCACATCGAAGAAGTGGATACAACATAAAACACAAATCAAGCATAGCTTAAGGCAGTAATGCTTGAATTGAAGTATATTTGCTTCTCTAACGTCATATATTATATTTAAATATAATTTTTATATAAGACTTATAAATTTAACATCTAGATTACATTAATTGATTCATAGCATTGTCACAACGGGCATGGAGTCCAAAGCCACCTTAAGACACGTTGTGACGCCCCAAGATCTAACTTGGAAAGAATTTCAATGAATCCAACAACAATTTACCAGAGCTATCTATTACATCAATATATCAGTCTAACAAAATTCTATAACAATTAAAACATTCTATTCATATCTCAAAAGATCATATACAATACTCAGGAGCTACACTAGGAACACATGAACTGAAATCTATCCTGTCCTGAGTACAAAAGAATCACTAAAATTAAAAAGAACAGAAACCTGAAGATCCTGATCAACCTCAATCACCTGCTCCCTTGCCCTGACCTGAAAATATTAACCACATATAATGAGCTTCAAAAAGCCCAGCAGGTCACCTAATACTTACAACTGAATTTAAAGCACGACACTGCTATCAATATGCATGTCAGTCAATCAAATCCATAACAGTCAATGGTCAATGAATCTATGAAGCGGAAATCAAATCAGTAGTCAATGCTGTACGGAAATCAATAGTCGATGAAATCAATAGTCGAAGCAGCGATAGAAGAACCGATAAATCAAACTCAATAAATCAGTACGTCAAATCTCAGAAGAATCCATCGATCAGTCAAATCAATCGTATCCATATCAATATCTATGCTCAGTAGTCAATCAATGAAATTGTACGACATAATAAATCCAGAAATCCGATCAAATCTATAAAGCAGTAAATCCATATATCAATACTGTACACATGCACTTCAATACAATAATACTGAACAAGTACAAACAACTGGCTATCCATAGTGCTGTTGTAGAAATCCATATTGCTGTTGTAGATATCTATACGTTGGTTTCAATAAGAGTCGTCACTCTGTGCCCGTCGGCACAATAAACTCCATATGACTCCCAATCGTTATATCAATGATCAATAGTTTAAAGGAAAGCCCGTCGGCCCACCATCCTGTACAGGTCAATTCAATCTCCAACCAACGTTCAACCAAGCTTGTCTTTCAGTATCAATAGTCAATTCAATAGTCAATATAGTCAATATAAGAACAATGTAGAGCAATCATATCAACATTTATATTCATATCTATTCAATTCATCAATCGCAGACAAATCAGAAATCGTACGAAATTTTGGCAGCGTAACGGCAGTCTATCAAATTTACACAAAAATCCTACAAAATCACAATTCACCAAATTACAATAGAATGTTCAAGACAACAATATAAGACTATTCTTCTACTGAATACTTATCAATAAACATCCTGATATTTTCCTATTCGATCAAAATCGCGTAGAACCCAAAATAACCGGTGAAATCGTTCTAGAAAAGAATCAAATCGTGTAGAATATTTGTATCTATAACATATTAAAAGTTGTGCGGTGAAAATTGTGTCAATACAAAACCGGGTCCGTTTTTCGACTACGTAAACACAAATCAGGTCACAATACGATCAAAACTCAACATCTTCAAAAACAGAGGTAGGATTCGGAGTCCTTACCGTGAGATCAACACTTTACCCAACAGCGGCGTCGGACGAAAAGTGCTCCGCAGTCTCCGAAAACGAGCTTTTCCTTCGCTTTCCTTCTCTTTCTCTCTCCTTAGATATTTTGATTTTAAAAATTGATTTTTCTCTCTCCTCAAAACGAACTGATTTTCTTATATCTGTGAACTGATCGGCCCGGCCGATCGCCACATCGTCCAGGACGATGTGAACAAAATCCAATCGTTCAGGACGATATTTCAGGCCAATAATTAATTTTCCTTGGATGATAAAAACCCTTGCTCACTGACTTGTGCCATGAACTGATCGTCCCAGGACGATCCAAAATCGACCTGGATAATCCACCCAAAAATCAGCCAATTTTGATCGTTCTGGACGATCTCAACATCGTCCCGAACGATCCCAGAAGGAAATAAAAGAAACGAGCTACGAGCTCTCACAATCTCCCCACCTTAGAAAAATGTCATCCCGACATTTCCCTAAAGGTCTGGAGCAAAACGAAGTAAAACAAGTCCAATCAAATTCGAATCAAAATCAAAACTCGGCGAAAATCATACAAATCACACAATCTAGTCAATCACATGTCACTATGCATGATCATATGTCAATCAATCAATTAGTCAAATCAGCTTACCAGTAGAACTTTCTGAACGTTGTTGATCTTCATAATGCTGTAGACTGTAGATACGTGGCACCACTGGAGGAAGTGCAGGAGGTCGTGGCGCAACAGTCTCTCTCTGACTATCTCTGACGGCTCTATCAGTCATCCGGTTCTCTGATCTCTCGCTGTAGGCTCTTGAGCCAATAGTCCTCTGCTGTTCTGTACCAGAATCAGTTCTTCCACCCAATCATTTATGAGGGCAATTTGCTACTATATGCCCTTGCTGTCCACAATGAAAGCACTGTCCCGTCAACAAGTAACACCGACCTGCATGTCGTCGACCACAATGAATGCACTCACTGGAACCAGAAGATACGACTGATGCAGATCCCGATGCAGATCCCCTCGAATCACTATACTTGCTTCTCTTCTCTCTATCCCTTTCTCTACCTGATTCCTTTCGTCTGGTTTCATCTCTCCTCCTCTTGGTGTCGTCATATCTCGATATTAGTGTTGCCAAATCAATCTCTATCAGTCTAGCCCGCTCCACCAACTCAGAAAACTCATGGATTCGGAAGGGTACTAGTGGATGTCTCAGCTCTCTATTCAATCAGTGCAGAAATCTATAGCATTTTTCTTCAGCAGTAGGGATCAAATGAGAAGCATACCTCGCAAGTGCAGTAAACTTGGCCTCGTACTACATCACTATCTTGCATCCTTGTTCCAATCTCATAAAAGCTTCATGCATTTGTCGTTGAGCTGACGGAGGTACAAACCACATCCGAAACACGGAAGTAAACTCATCCCAGGTGATCTCAGCATTTGTCTTCCCCTGGAATTTCTCTCTCTGCTGTCCAATCCACCATCTCTCCGCTTCTCCCTCAAACAGAAACACAGCCAATGGTACCTTTCGATTGCCCGGACACTACATGTTGTCAAAGATCTTCTCTACTCTCATTATCCAATCTTCAGCAGCCTGGGGTCCCACAGCTCCTTTGAACAACAGAGGCTTCAGCTTATGAAACATCTGCAAATGCTTATCAGCCTCTTCTTCCTTACTTCTACTCATCTTACTATGTGCATCCCCCATCACCTGTGCTATAGCAGTAGCCAACTGCATCATACTCTCTGAATGTACTGGAGCTGCACTGTGTTGCTCGTTTGGTACACTTGATTCTGGATTATCCATTTATCTTTGCACCTGCACAGTTTAGAATAAATGATACACACATGCAATTATGAATGTAAAATGATGCACTTACAGCTACCCAGTCTACCCAATCTCTCAATCCAATCCTATAACTCTGGTAACGATCTCTTCTTCCAATAACACTGCTCTGATACCAACTTGTGATGCCCCAAGATCTAACTTGGAAAGAATTTCAATGAATCCAACAACAATTTACCAGAGCTATCTATTACATCATTATAACAGTCTAACAAAATTCTATAATAATTAAAACATTCTATTCATATCTCAAAAGATTATATACAATACTCAGGAGCTACACTAGAAACACATGAACTAAAATCTATCCTGTCATGAGTACAAAAGAATCACTAAAATCAAAAAGAACAGAAACCTGAAGATCCTGATCAACCTCAATCACTTGCTCCCTTGCCCTGACCTGAAAATATTAACCACATATAATGAGCTTCAAAAAGCCCAGCAGGTCACCTAATACTTACAACTGAATTCAAAGCACGGCACTGCTATCAATATGCATGTCAGTCAATCAAATCCATAACAGTCAATGGTCAATGAATCTATGAAGCGGAAATCAAATCAGTAGTCAATGCTGTACAGAAATCAATAGTCGATGAAATCAATAGTCGATGCAGCGATAGAAGAACCGATAAATCAAACTCAATCAATCAGTACATCAAATCTCAGAAGAATCCATCGATCAGTCAAATCAATCGTATCCATATCAATATCTATGCTCAGTAGTCAATCAATGAAATCAATGAAATCGTACAATATAATAAATCCATAAATCCGATCAAATCTATAAAGCAGTAAATCCATATATCAATACTGTACACATGCACTTCAATACAATAATACTGAACAAGTACAAACAACTGGCTATCAATAGTGCTGTTGTAGAAATCCATATTGCTGTTGTAGATATCTATACGTTGGTTTCAATAAGAGTCGTCACTCTGTCCCCGTCGGCTGTCCGTCGGCACAATAAACTCCATATGATTCCCAATCGTTATATCAATGATCAATAGTTTAAAGGAAAGCACGTCGGCCTACCATCCTGTACAGGTCAATTCAATCTCCAACCAACGTTCAACCAAGCTTGTCTTTCAGTATCAATAGTCAATTCAATAGTCAATATAGTCAATATAAGAATAATGTAGAGCAATCATATCAACATTCATATTCATATGTATTTAATTCATCAATCGCAGACAAATCGGAAATCGTATGAAATTTCGGTAGCGTAACAGCAGTCTATCAAATTTACGCAAAAATCCTACAAAATCACAATTCACCAAATTACAATAGAATGTTCACGACAACAATATAAGACTATTCTTCTACTGAATACTTATCAATAAACATCATGATATTTTCCTATTCGATCAAAATCGCGTAGAACCCAAAATAACTGGTGAAATCGTTCTAGAAAAGAATCAAATCTTGTAGAATATTCGTATCTATAACATATTAAAAGTTGTGCGGTGAAAGTTGTGTCAATATAAAATCGGGTCCGTTTTTCGACTACGAAAACACAAATCAAGTCACAATACGATCAAAACTCAACATCTTCAAAAATAGAGGTAGGATTCGGAGTCCTTACCGTGAGATCAACACTTTACCCAACAGCGGCGTCGGACGAAAAGCGTTTTGCGGTCTCCGAAAATGAGCTTTTCCTTCGCTTTCCTTCTCTTTCTCTCTCCTCAGATATTTTGATTTTAAAAATTGATTTTTATCTCTCCTCAAAACGAGCTGATTTTCTTATATCTATGAACTGATCGGCCCGGCCGATCGCCACATCGTCCAGGACGATGTGAACAAAATCCAATCGTCCAGGACGATATTTCAGGCCGATAATTAATTTTCCTTGGATGATAAAAACCCTTGCTCACTGACTTGTGCCATGAACTGATCGTCCCAGGACGATCCAAAATCGGCCTGGACGATCCACCCAGAAATCAGCCAATTCTGATCGTTCTGGACGATCTCAACATCGTCCCGAACGATCCCAGAAGGAAATCAAAGAAACGAGCTACGAGCTCTCACACACGTAGCCTCACAACTAAATTTTTTTAGTCTATAAACTTTATTAATATAATATTTAGTATTAAAGATATGCATATGTGTTATAATTTAATCATGGAATTTTTTTAAATAGCAAATGCAACTCAAACATGAGATCCTGACGTAGGTTGAAGCAATATAGCCTAATCTATCACCTATGAAGAAATACACTACACAAAGCTAATATGTAGATCAACCTAACATATTAGAGCTTGAATTTTACTTCTTTTTTTTTCATTCTTAACAAGTTCATGAAAACATGATTTAAAAGCTCAAAATTATTAAGGAGGATATTTTTATAGTTGCTTAAGTATTTTATAAGCAAAATCAAAGAAAATATCCTAGCAAGGTTTGCTTTGTATGTAAAAATATCGAAGCACATGACACAAATGAGTGACCTCCACTATAAGATTAGTAAACCATATGAAGGTCACTAAGGTTCACAGAGGGGGCAAGCTTTGACCAACAAGGCCAAGGCTTCATAAGTGAGCTAACCTATATATAGCCAACGTCTAATACTTCTTATAACAAGTTTTTGAGTGAAAATAAAAGTAGTCCAAAGTGTGTGTGTGTGTGTGTGTGTTACTAACTCGTTCATAATAAAAGAAAGGTCTTAATAAAATTGCAAAAATTATACCTTACCTAGAAGCAACCTGGGGCATGTACATATGCCCCGACAAAATGAATGAGCCTCTCTTGAGTCCTAGTGAGCTACGACTCTTCAACCGACACATAAAAATAATATCCCTCTTAAATAACATAAAAAGAATACACATGTGAGCAAATGATAAATAAACGATGCATGAATATGTGATGATGCCTGTAAAAAGATGATATAGGCCTACATGCACTAAATGAAGTAATTTTTTGAAGTGTTGGGTTAAGTAGTGACCCATAACTTTGAAAAATAAAATATATAACCTTGGAGGCTCATCAAGCCTAAAAAAACTAGGGGATGTAAGAAACATTCCCTAATTTGTTATGTCCAAAATTGAGCTCAAAATGATGCCCAGTAGGGAAGTAATTTATAAAATACTCTATGCATTCAATTGTAAATTACTCTTCAAGTATCTTTTAAATCACTTTGATTTTATTTTTAGAGTGCAATACCAGTTTGTTCCGGTTTTATAGTGCCTAAAATCAATAAATTTGGTGAAGAAAATAAAATTTTGGTAATTTTTTTGAAAGTATGGGCAAATTTAAATTTTGAAAAGCATTTTTTCTTTTAAATTTTGGGCAAAATCGGCGAAAAGGTTATCTGACAATGGCCGGGTGACAGTGGGATGGTGACCGAGCAATGGGGGAACGACGGCTGGGTGATGGCGGGATGGCTATCGGTGGCACCTTAGCCAGAAGGTAGTTGGGTGGTGGGATAGCAACTAGGCCGAGGTCAGCCGGATGGTGGGATGATACACTATGAGAAAACATGCGTTTACTGGCATATTTTTCCGGTAGATAAGGTTGTGTCGGAACCCACGGCACCTGCAGCGGCGTATAGTGCGAAGGAAAATTTACGACATCTTTACCGGTGTAATGAACACCGGTAAAAGTGCTGACGGATATTGCGCCGGTAACACCATCGGTTTAAACCAGCATTTTATTTTTCCGGCGCGTGTTACAGCGAAAATGTTACCGGTGCAGGTACCGTCAAACAATACGCCGACATTTTTAAACTCAGTGACTTAAAACCGGCGTATCATGCGCCAGAAAGGTTTCCGGGGTCTTGGACGCAAGAAAATCCGCCGGCGAAAACCCTATTTCCGAACCCGAGCCCGTCTGGCTGCTCATTTCTTTCGTTCGTTTCTCTCACAACTTTGCTGTTTCCCTCATCACCCTCCATCGTTCATGGTAGATCGAGGTCGCCGAGCTCTCTTGCTGGTCACCAGACGTCGCTGACGGTCGCACGCTTCCTCGCCGGCGAGAACTCCATCTCCGAATGCAAGTTGCATATTTTCGATCCCGTCGATTGTCGTACGTCATTGCAAGTTTTTTTTTTCCTAATTTCTTTGGATTCATGCCGGGTAGATCTATTATGGGAAGCCATACATTTTTTTAGAAGGTTTGATGGACAAATAAGAGAAGTAGGTATATTTTGGTCTACTTTTTGCTCTCTCAAATTTGAAGGTTGCCTTGGGTAGCAAGGCAATGATGCTTTGTATGAACTTTTTGCTCTCTCGAATTTAGGTCTACTTCAATGTTTTTTGTTTCTTATTAAGAGGTTATAAAAAATAAGGTGATTTGGCCTAAGTATTTTGTTTTGGTCATGAATCTTCTTAGTATAAATTTACAAGAGAATGTTTGATGGAGAAATATAGAGAGAGTAAGGAGGATCTACATATGATTTTTGTTGATTTAGAGAAAACATATGATAAAGTTTCAAGAGTAGTGCTATTGAGAGTTCTTGCAAAAAAAAAAAAGTTCATAACACTTATATTCAATGTTTTTTTGTTTATAAACTATTCAAAATCAATTTGGATTCATGTCGGGTAGGTCTACTATGGAAGTTATACATTTATTTAGAGATTTGGATGGAAAAGTATAGAGAGATAGAATAAAATATAGAGAGTTCATGAAAAGTGGTCATGGAGAGTTCATGAAAAGTGTTATGGAGTAGTGCTATGGAGAGTTTCAAGAAAAGTGCTGTGGAGAGTTCATGAAAAGAAAGGAGTTAATAACAATTATATTCCAATCATTAAAGATATGTATGCAGGAGCTGGTACTTGTGTTCAAACACAAGGTGGTTTGACAAAGTATTTTCCTATTTCGATTGGATTACATCAAGGATCAGCCTTAAGTACATATCTTTTTTGCTTTAGTCATGGATGTTCTCACTAGGCATTTGCAAGAGGATGTACCTTGGTGTATGCTTTTTTCTAATGATATTCTTTTTGTTGATAAGACATTTGCAAGAGGATTATGATTTTGGGTACGGTGATCAAGTCATTAATATGAGTACACGTCTTAGATGGTTGTGAGACTTGCAATGCTTTATGATGTCGAAAGAGTTAAGTGTTGCAGAGATGAGATGCTTCGGTGGATGAGTGGCTTGACCCTTTTAGATAGGATACAAATTGATCATAATTTTGTACAATCACCTTAATGACTTCCTTGCATTGAATCACCTATAACTTTCTAATGGTATTATCTCTATATATTCAGTTTTACATCTAGTTGAGCGAAAATCCATTACTTATTTGCTCTTATATGTAGGTTATGGATATTAGAAATCAAAGAAGTTGGATGTATAACCGATTATCTCAAGGGCGAAAGACATTAACAGATGAATTCATTAATAGGGTGAACATTTTCATTCAGCAAGCGAAACAACTACCAAGCTTCGTATCAGATGAAATGTTTCGATGTCCATGTTCTAAACATAAAAATCTAGTGCACCTAAGACCAGATGATGTAACTGTTGATCTGTATCGCAGAGGATTCATGCCATGTATTGGTATTGGACTTCTTATGGTGAGTACGAGCCAAATTTTGATTCTCAATGCGGTCCTTCTACAAGTACTAATGTAGATGAGGCTAAAAATATCCAAATAAATTTTGAGGAATTAGTTCATGATGCAACTGGAATACAATATGAATAAAATATAAAAACGTTACCGAATAAAGAGGCACAGAATTTT
Source organism: Dendrobium huoshanense (assembly GCA_016618105.1). Lineage (NCBI taxonomy): Eukaryota > Viridiplantae > Streptophyta > Magnoliopsida > Asparagales > Orchidaceae > Dendrobium > Dendrobium huoshanense. The sequence goes on along the minus strand of CM028342.1, from coordinate 60,540,530 downwards.
TATGATTTGTTGCATCAACAACCAATATAGAAAGGGTGCACCACTCACTCAGAGTTATTTATTATTGTGAAGATGTTAAGCATCAAAGCAGAATATAATGTTACTTGTGAATGTTTTAATCAATTCATTGGACTGCTTAAGGAAATCAATCTGATAGATAATATAATTCCTATAGATCTATATCAGACAAAGAAGTTAGTTTCCAAACTTGGTTTGATATACACAAAGATAGATTATTGTGTCAATGGATGCATGTTATAATTTAAATAATATTTCTCAGAGATTGCATGCCGTCATTACAATGCACCAAGGTTTAAACCAAAATCTGGAAATAGAATGAAGCAAAAGGATGTGCCTCTCAGTAGGATGTTTTAGTTACCAATAATTCCTAGACTACAACTGATATATGCATCCATGAGATCTACTGTACATATGAGATGCATAATAATCATATTCCGCAAGAAGGTGATATTATACATTCATCAGAAACAGAGGCTTTGAAACGCTTTGATTGTATACATCCCACATTCACGGCAGAACCAAGAAATATAAGATTAGGTTTATACGTAGATGGTTTTACTTCATTCAGTCAGTCTGATATACCTTACTCATGTTGGCCCGTGATACTCACTCCTTTCAATCTTCCTCCAGAGTTGTGTATGACTACTCATTATATGTTTCTAACACTTATCATTTTAGGACAACATAATCCAAAAGTGAAGATTGACGTATTCTTACAACCGTTAATTGATGATTTAAGTTTATTATGGGAAGAGAGAGTAAGTACATATGATATCACCACCAAACAGAACTTCACATTAAGAGTAGCATTATTTTGGACAATTGGTAACTTTCCTACATATGGTATGTTCTCAGGTTGGAACACTTCAGGCAAATTAGCTTGTCCATATTGTATGGAACATACAAAATCATTCACTTTAAAGTATGGTAGGAAGAATACTTGGTTCGATTATCATCGAATGTTTTTACCTCCAAGTCATCCTTTTAGGCGAAATAAAGATGTCTTTACTAAAAAATAAAATGGTGATGTTTCAACCTCCTACAAGAATAAGTTGTGAAGAAATATTTGAAAGAGTGAGGTTCATGCCCACAATAATGAATTCTCCAATATTAGCTGAGTTCAGATTGCCAGGATATGGTGTCAATCACAATTGGACCAAAAAAAGTATTTTTTGGTAGTTGCCAAATTGGAGAACAAACCTGATTAGACATAATTTGGATGTTATGCATATAGAGAAAAATATTTTTGATAATATTTTCAATATAATTATGGACATCAAAGATAAATCTAAAGATAATATAAAAGCAATGATGGACTTAAATGAGATTTGTAGGAGGAAAGCATTAGAATTGAAGGATGATAGAGATGAAAAACTTCTCAAACCAAAAGCTCAATTCACATTAACTTTAGAGCAAAAATGAGTAATTTGTGAATGGGTGAAGGCCCTACGAGTACCTGATGGATATTCTTTCAATCTAAGCAGGTGTGTTGACATAAGATTAGAGATATTATTCGTATTGAAAAGTCATGATTATCACATCTTCATGCAATGTCTACTACCAACTACTTTTCGTTATCTACAAGAACAAATTTTAAAGCCCTTGATCGAGCTAAGTGTATTTTTCAAAGATTTATGCTCTTCTAAACTAAATTTAGAGAACTGGATTCTTACAGATCAACAAATTCCTTTCATTCTGTGTTAGCTTGAGAAAATATTTTCTCTAGGATTTTTTGACTCTATGGAGCAACTACCAGTACATTTATCATATGAGGCTATGGTCGGTGGACCTGTTGAGTATCGGTGGATGTATCCTTTTGAGAGATATTTAAATAAACTAAAGAAGACCGCTAAGAATAAAGTACATCCCGAAGGCTCTATCTGTGAAACATATTTAACATACGAGACAACTCAGTTTTGCTCGTATTACTTTGAAACAATGTCTCAATCAGGTGAAAGTACAACACCTCAAAATGTTGGTCAATCTTTTAATATATATATATTCAGTGGAAGTGGTGAACTTGTAGGCGCTAGCACAGTGCGTTATTTGACTGATAAAGAGATGACAGTTATCACATTGTATATCTTGCTTAACTGTGATGAAGTTGAGTCGTATCTCGAGTAAGTATGAGTTAATTTATTTATTTTTTTATTATTCTTAACTTTTTTCTAAACTCAAAAGTTTGTAGGAGGTTCATTGATGGTTTAAGTATATCAGAAGAAGAAGTAGTCTAGAAGATAATGGAGAAAAAATTCACTGCTTGATTTAAAAATATGATATATTTTGAATAATTTGTCTTAATTAGTTAATACTGCATGCAATAAATATGCTAATAATAACATCTTATTCATTTAAATGTACACATTGAAGACAGAGATTTGCAGTATCAAGGGCTATTTGAGTTAGCTTGGGGACCAAATAAATTAGTGAAATATTATCAAATATTTTTGGTTAATGGTTATAAATTTCAAAAATAAAAAATTGGTGTGAAGGTAGGAAGACAGAAAATTCTAACGTATGTGCAAGAGGGAACACCCATACAGGGGATAATTCTGAATACTACGAGGTATTACAAGAAATATTAGAGGTGGAATATCCCGGTCACAGGAATATTGTGTATCTCTTCAATTGTGAATGGTTTGATCCAGTATAAAATAAAGGCACAAGAGTACATCCAATTTACAGTATAACAGAAGTAAAGTGGGGTAGGAGATATGCAAAGTTTGAACCATTCATCATTGCTAGTCAGACAAGTCAAGTCTATTATGCTAACTATCCAAGCAGATTACGAGGCAAACATGATTGGCTGGTAGTTATGAAGATAAAACCAATTAGAGTAATTGAGAAAACCACTTCAATACCATTAGAATATTAATAAGAGTTTATGTCAAATTTAAAAAATCTTCCAATAAATGTGGATGACCAAATTCGAATTAATGAGAGCGAGTTACAGTTAGATGAGGTAGATTTAACCATAGAGGAAAGTCATGATGAATATGATAGTGCTGAAAATGTATCATCATATGAAAGTGAAATTTAACATAAGGTAAAATTTAATTTCTTTGTTACTTGACTGCATTTATTTTATTATTATTACACTACATTTTATTTTTTTATTACTGTTGTGTTATTTTATATTATATTTTTATTATAACTCATGTTTCTAACATTTCTTATTTTTTCTGTGCAAATGACTTCGGGTGAAGAGCCTGGCAGAGGATTAATCAAAAATATTTTTAATAGGCGCACCAAGAAGATCTCTATAGCTGAACCACCTAGGCCAGTACATATTGAGGGGACCACTTCGTCTCAGCCTACTACATAGTCTCAGCTTGCTACACATACTCAGCCTACCACAGCCTTTACCCACTCCTGGAGCTAGTAGCCCGCAGTTCTACTCACCAGACCCTTGATTTCCTTCAATAGATCCCATGCTGAGTACTCCTTTCTACCCATACTATCCACCCCCACCTTATGCTGGTGCCCCTCCTACTTATCCATATCCACCATATGTTCCACCATACTATCCCCCACCACCCCCTTAGCCTACTACAGGTGGACCTTCGACACTAGCTGCACTAGAGCAGGTGATAGATGGTCGAATGTTAATAGCACCTGATGGTGACACATACGTACATTCTCTTTTATTTAAGCTAACAAACATATTTATTTTATATTATATATTTTTCTCACATAACCATATTTTGTAGGTTCTACCCATCAAAATAACCGACATATAAAATATGGAACATCATACAGAGCAGGTTTGACGCTCCTTATGTTTCTTGGAAGAAAGTCATGAAAGAAGTTCGAGAAATATGGTTTAAAGAGTTTGAGATATTTTTATTTAAATGGTTTAATCTTTTTTACTTAAGCTAATAAACATTTATAATTTATATTGTAAGTTTTTGAATGCAGAAAGATTTTTGTTGGCTTCCCCAGCACAATGATAAAATTAGAAAGAATTTTGAGAAGTGTGGGTCCACTCGGATGCGTGACATATTCACAGACATTAGAAAGACTAACGAGCGGCCATTATGGATTGGAGAGATTATATGGGCTGAGTTGAACAGTGCTTGGGGCAGCGTAGAGTATAGCAAGAGGAGGGATCAAAATCAATAGATGTTGGGGGCTTGGGTAGTTCCCTTTATACTGGCAGCTCCATTCCACATATTGAGCACATGCGACATTTGATAATGAATTTTATAAGTATTTTAAAATTTTTATTTAATAGAAATATTAATAGAATTCTTTTACAGAAAGAGATGCTGGGTAGAGAACCAACTCCTGTAGAATTGTATAGTCACTCTCATAAGCGACAAAAGGATCAACAATGGATTGATGAGCAAGCAAGAAAAACCTATGTAAGTATATGTGTTTAATAATTTCTATTTTTAATCTCAATTATATAAATATATATATTATACTTTCACATGAGGAGTATAAACGGCTTCGAGAGAGTAAGCTCGCAGCAAGTGAGGGTTTTTCTGGCGACTTTGTAGAGTATTATGAGTACCGCATCTGGTCGCAAGCCGTTGGAGGAATGCAACATGGCAGGGTTTATGGCTTAGGTTTGCAAGCTCATGCATACTAGGGGATGACCTCTACTGGATCCAGCTCCACATCTAGTTTACATGAGTCCTTACATAGTCAACAAATTAGTGCCCTTCAAGCAGAGCTAGAACAAAGAAATCACAAGCTGATTGGCAAGTTCAATTGCAAGCACATATACAAATGCATAAAATGAGGAAGTTGAGTGGAAAAGAGGCACCTCTAACTGAGGATGAGTCCACAGATTCATAGTAGTTTATTTTTTTCAATATCATATGAACCTGTTTAATTTTTTGAATACGTGTTATTGAAAAATCTGTGATGTTTTTAATATAGTAGATGCTATTGAACAATTTGTGTTAATGTATATTTATGTTTTGAAGTATTTGTTGAAGTTCTTGAGATCTGTGATGTGTAGATCTGTGTTGTGGAACTATTATTATATGTATTTGTATATGTTTGCAGGTGTGAAAATCCGATTGTTGCATAGGAAGGAAATTTTTTTGTCATTGCTACAAGTTTCTGGTGGATTTGGCGTCGGTAATTCGCCGGAAACGACGATACAACAAATTTCTATATCATTTTTAGTGTTTTTTATCCGCCGGCATTACCGGAGGATAATGCGACGGTAACAAGCCATAGCTTTAGTTAAGGCGTACATTACGACATTTTATCCGCCGGCATTTCCGGCGGATACGTATGTCGTAAAATTCAGCTTATATAACATCGGAATAATCTGGTAATAAACGCCATTTTGTTAACACAATTTTCATCGGTAATGTGTCGGAAAGTGCACAAGATTGAGTTCTGACGTTTAATATACATCGGAAGACTTTTTTTGAGGCGCGCCAAACCGACGTATGAAATTCTGACGGAAATACGCCGAAAACCGAGGATTTTTGTCGTATTTTATGTATTACCGGCGGATTTCGTCCGCCGGTAATACTAGGTTTTCCTGTAGTGTATCCAGTGGTCAAAATGGCTTGTTGTTAGGCTAGTTTTCTTTGTAAGAATAAGAGGAAAAACTTATCTGAAGTACTCTCAAACTGAAAATGCTTGGATTAAAAGTTACGATGACTTGAAAGAAAATAGCCTAGGTTGCACCTTGGATCTTCTATCCAACAAACTTTCAAGCTTTGGGATTGATGAGGAAGTCAATGGGGACTCTTTAAGAGTGGAATAAAATTCTAAGGGTCAATGTTTATCTTATTCTAAGTCATGGGGCTTGCATGGAGGGTTGGGATAGCTTGGGGCTCTTTCTTGGATGCTTGTCAAGTGTCCTATGAGATTAGGTGGGTAGCCTTTGGCCAGGTAAGGACAAGTTAAGATTGAAACCTCATTTTATCATGTTGTACGGGGGATCATTTAGGTTTGATTTGGGTTGAACCATGGTTTGGGTTGGGTTCAAAATCCTCCTAGGAATATTCTAGAGTTGTTTGGAGGGGTTCAAATCAATTGGTCAAGGTTGGAAGATCAATCCAATTAGTCAAATTTTCCTTTTTGAATATATATTTTTTAATTTTTAAAGACTACTATGACCGATCAAACTTGGTCAAGGTGACTAAGATAGACCAATAGGGGTCCCTATAAGCTATGTGACATGCATGCATGATATTTGATCAACTTTGACTTCTTCTTTTTTTAATATTTTGAAAATTTTTAATAAGTTTGACCACTTTGACAGGACAAATTGGTCAAGATGACTCACTTATACTTTGGACTTGTTGCGTCCTGGAGTATTCACGATGGTAGAGAAAAATAAAGTTTAACGTCTTAGCATTGTACAAAGATCCAGCATATATATAGATGAAGAGAGAGGGTGCGTCATTCACTAGAGACATAAAGATTTTAACGTGAAAAACCCCTTAAAAGGAGAAAAACTATAGGGCCTAGCCCTGTTTGAATGAATATACTATTATTTGCAGTTGATTACAAATGAGACCCTTCCTTAGGGGAAGGTATTGACTTGATGTACATTATATAAAGTACATTATAGGAATACAAAGAGTCACTATTGATGTGTTCGTTTGGTTTGAAGGACCATAGTCAATGGGCGATGTAAGTCGGAAGGAAAGTAGTTGGCGGGAGACAGAGGTCAGAAGGACCATTGTCTGAAGACGAAGCTCAGAAGGATGATATCAAGTAGAAGTCCATCAATGGATATAAATCCACATTAGATAGATGTCCGTAAAAAATCCGACAAAGGGCAAAAGTCCGACGTCGAGTATAAATCTAGCGACGAGCAGATGTCCGTCATAGGGTAGAAGTCCGAATTAAGCATGCGACCATGGAGAACTCTGGTGTTAGATGGTATTCGGGAAAAACTCTAGAGTTATTTGGAGATCATACGGAGTTTCGACGTCACTTGGAGATCGGGTGGAGTTTCGGCGTCACTTAAAAATTTGGTGGAACTCCGGCGTCACTTGAAAGTCAGGCGGAACTTCGACGTCACATGAAAGTCGATCGGAACTCTGACATCACTTAGTCGGAAGGAACTCCGACGTCACTTGAAGTTTGGGTGAAACTTCGACTTCACTTGAAAGTCGGGTGGAACTCCGGTTTCACTTGAAAGTCCGGCGGAACTCCGGTGGTGGCCAAGGAGGAGTTTCTTCCCTCATTCTCTTCTTTTCTTCTCCTCCTCTTCCTTTTTGCTTCTGTCCCCTCTTAAGAGAAATGAGGGGTTATTTATAGTTTTTTGAAGATGGAATGACCCATAAATAGGTGGAGCATCAAGGGCAAATGTGGAGTGATTTGGATGGATGACCGATATTGATCGTGGACTGTTTGTTAGACATTTGAAGGTCATAATGATGTCAGAATTCAGAGATCTTGGGGTCTTTGGATTTGCCTCATCGAGTTGCTTGATTTAATTATAAGCATGTCACATTTGAAAACCGTTTGATAATCCAAATTGTGGCTTGAACCTTCCAACAACGCTTCAGGTCTTCAATTCAGACCCATTTGGGCTCAGATTGAGTTGAATTTGGTGTCGTCGGGTTCATATTTTCGAGACGCTCAGTTCGACTATAATTTTCTGAAATCAGAGTTCAGATGATCCCATATTTAATTTTTGAAGTTTCTAACTTAATTTTTGCCTTGAGATTCATGTCCGATCAAGATAATTATTTGTGATATAACATGACTCATCACACTAAGGGACATGAGCTTTAAATTCATGCATGAGACCAAAAAAAAAAAAAAAGAGCTCAAAATATTTTTATTTATTTTTTATTGAATGTAGATTATTTATGATTGTTTTAAATATATATTATTTGATTAATCAGTTTTATTTCAATATGTTACGTTATAGTTGTTGATTACAGTATATTATGTTATAACTATTGAATTGCTTTCAATTGTGTTTATCACGCACCAAACTCTAATCGAAAGAGTTTTATTCAATATTAACAACACATAGCTATAACAATTCATCTAATAGTAAACATAATATCTTCATTTCATTCATTCATTCATATCATCAAAAGAATAATGAACATAAATCCAAATACTTTTTTTTTCTCACATGGCTCTATAAGCATAAGATCACTAGATTACCAAAAGAATACTTATATAAAAATAACCTACGACATATACTGTAAACCTTGTCAACTAGTCTTACTTGATCGTGGTCTTACAGTTTTCAAAAATAACATGCAAGTAACTTGGGCGAGTAAAAATGCTCAATAGGTAAACAAAACCCATTAAGGAATTTAATATTTATAATAAAATAAAATTGAATAATAGCGAACATGGTAACAAACAAGGAAAATATACTTTTAAATAAGGCAATATGGCTATTTATGTTGGATGTCATTTCTATCATAAATATATCTGTACAACTAATGTCACATGTTTAATCTAGTAAGAGCATTTTAGTAAACATAACATGAACATTCACTCAAATATGCTATCAAAAATGAAATACATAACAAAACAAAATATTTAACATCTCAATGCAAAACACATATCACATTTCCTGATGCCTCTTTATATCTTCACTTTCTCTTATGACACATATAATTCCCATGCCTCATATACCTCCACTTGATCATGTTTTCCCAAAACCCATTATAACTCCACTTCCAATTGTACCTCCACATGATCATTTCACATATGTTCAGGCATATAAAATGCAGAGTTGAAGAAACTACATATGCACAAAGGCTCTTATAACTCTATTTGTATTATACATAAATATGCATAGCCACAAAATACACTTCCTCCTTTCTTCTCCCTCAACATCACTCCAACAATTGAACATATCATATCATAACGAGAAAATTATAAAAATATATATAAGGGTTCACAAATAAATTATTTTGCACATAATCATTTTTCACATGCTTATTGGCTAGTGTTAAAAAAGTTCAATATAATCGAATGAAAAATAACGAGAGCCAAGAGGTTTTACAATTTTTATAGGGGCAAATTGCGTGAAAAAAAGATCAACTAGGGGCAAAAAATAAAATTTGGAGGGGGGGGGGGGGGGGGGGGGATATTACAAATAACCCTTAATATACTAAGAGTTTTAATTTTATCAGGGGGACCAAATGCCTCCCCTCAGCACTACACTGTTTCGCCCTTGAGTGGGATACATATAACATAACATGAGCCGGACAACTTTTTCAATTGACTCATCAAACTAAATATGCTCTAAGACCTTTAAATACAACATTCTCTCTCTTAAATCTCTCTCCTCTCTCTAATCTGCAACCTAATTTTCATAAATGAATTTTGATATTTGCGAACCCAACGATGTGGCATTATAATCCCTAGCTCCACAACTCTTCCAATGAAGATTTTTAACCACTTAGATAGAGAGACTGGAGCTGCAGTGCCCCTTTCCCAGCATTGGAATGCTCATAAGGGGAAGTTTCTAGCATCAAATAGAGACTTTAGGGCTGCAACGCCATCCCTTTAGTAGTGCAGTGGTCCTAAGCATTTTTTGGCAAGCAAAGAGGGCAATGGGTACTGCCACAACCACAACACTGCAATGCTCCCAAAAGGAACTTTTCTATTTGGCATTTTGCTTTTCAATTTTAAATCACAACATTTTATGACTAAATTAAATATATACATAACTTTAACTTTACATAAATTTATCAAGTACTCAATGCACTATATTTAGCCCAAATCATAATAATTATATGCATTATGTAGTGTTACAGTTATTGTATTGCACTTTGTTTTATCTACCCTATATATAATACATGTAATTGTAATATGCTATAGCAACTATATTCAACTCATACATAAATCTTAATCAAGCCTCGATCCAATATTATTTAAGCCATATTTGAATTTAATTTAAATAATATTTAAAACTTATTTTCATATATTTTAATTTTTATTTGAACTAATACATTGAGGGGAGATTTTAAATAAATAGTTTATGATTAGTCAAACATTAACTTTAGGGTATATTTATCTTAAAAAAAAAAAACCTTTCCTTCCAAAATGTTAAACCCCCGTTAACCCTCTCCATCGTTTTCGGTCGTCTGTATGGTCGGTCCTACGCCCGTTTTCTTCTTTTCCGATAGCATCGGCCGCCGTCTTCGCCACCGCTGTTTCGCTGCATGTCTCAGACCCCCGCATTTTAGGGTTCTGAAGAGCTCTTGAGCTTGTCGCACTTGAAACAAAGATGGCCATCGAATGTCTCGTCCTAGGCAAGCAGCTTTCTTCATGCATTTCAACCCAGCTTCCGTGCTTTTATTCTTTCCCCCTCTCTATTGAATCCATTTCCCAATCTAACGTCTGAGAGGAAATAATAAAATGCCATAATATCTTTCTCTCTATACATCGTAGGCGCGGGACAAGAGGTGGGGAAGAGCTGCGTGGTGGTTTCGATTGGTGGCAGAAGGATCATGTTTGACTGCGGAATGCACATGGGCTACCTTGACAACCGCCGCTATCCCGACTTCTCCCGAATCTCCGAGTCTGGAGATTTCAACGCTGCCCTCACTTGCATCGTTATCACCCATTTGTGTGTTTCAAGGCTTATTATTCATTCATTTATTGCCAGTTTCAACTTGTAGTTTTTTTTTGTTAGGGATATAGTTATTGTTCATACTAGTGTCAGAGGAATGGCAAGTATAAAGGGCTAGACTTAGTCGTTGCTCAGAATAATTTGTGTATAGTAGGTTTATCACAGACATGACTCACTAGGAGAATGGAAAATGAAGATTGATAACGGCGACCCAGATAGTTTGGATAGGCTAATGAAGATGATGAGTTATTGTTCACGTGAAGTGATGATGAGTTTATTTGCGGCCTTCCGAGGAGCTTATATTGAGGAATTGTAGTATGGTGGATGAGTTGCGGATTGAAATTCGTAGAAGAAGATGTAGGCAATTGGACTCATTATCTTTTGTAGTTGAGTTGCTAGCCAAAGTTGGTAATCCTTTCCTACTGTTAGGTTTTTGACTGCTTTACACGCCATTATGTTCTTCCCACTAAGCTGTTCACTGGCACCTTAGGTTTTTTCATCGTATTAGAACAAAATGATTCGTAAATCTTTGTTTACCATCCTGGCTTGTTTATTTTTGTGTTATTTGTACTAATTTTTTTTGAGATGATGTGTATTACAGCCATCTTGATCACGTTGGAGCCCTTCCATACTTTACAGAAATCTGTGGGTACAACGGACCTATCTACATGACTGTAAGTTTGTAGATAAACTTTGTTCTTAGGTGTTGTTTAGCTATTGCTCTTTTGCTCTAGTATGCAGTTTCCGTTTGTAACATTTTTCCAAAAAATGGCATAGCTTATTTTAATCTCTATCTGTCCTGTTTGCTTCCGACTGAAAATCTACATGGTTAATTCTAACTTTTGACTTGGGGTTGCAGAACGTCGTCTATGGTTGAAGTTCAAACTAATGGACCAGTCATGTTTTACGAGTCTAACCCCAAACCCTATAAAGGATCCTCATCCACAGTTAAGTTGGGAGTTTGTTCATAAATAACTATTAGGGGTACCCCATTCCTATAGTTATTTATATTTTTGTTATAACATGTTTCATTGATGGACTGGTGTGATAGGAGAATTTTAAGTATCATTTTAATGGAAGGACTACTAAGTCCTTCAAAAGAAGAAAATCACTAGGCCATAACTGATTACATTGCTAACAAAACAAACAAACCAACATCAACTCAACATTATCTTTTCATCCTATCACATGAATATTTGTAGTAATGCAGAGCATATAATTCAAAGATATAAGAAGGGGGTCCTTAATAGAACACATAAAATGATGATTTAAATGCATGTCTCTTATTGAAAATTGACATTTTATCTTCTTAAATTTTTGTAATCTTCTGTGATTATTCATGAATTGAAAATGATGTTTCATTTCTCCACACATTAAATGGCTGAATTTATCAGTTTTCATGGAGAAGCTGCTTTATGTCAACTTTAAATCTTAATAGAAAAGCTTCTTCAAGTCTACTCTAAATCATAATAGAGAAGATACTTTAAGTCCATTCCAAATTCTCATACAGTGACTACTTCAAATATTTAACAATACCATTCCTTATCATGAAAATACATTTTCTCTAAATAAAAATATAATTTTTGAAAATATATTAGAATAAGAATAACAGGAATTATCATACATGATTCAAAGTCATAACTTACTATTTATAGTTTAAGTCCAGCACTAATATGCACAATTTTTATTGATCAACGTTTTAGTATGCATGTATATAATGTGTCCATACATGGGAAATAATCTTCTAAACTTGAACAATTGTATATTGCTCGTGTCTATGCATGTATATTGAGACATGTTACTTTGACTTTGGTTGAAAACTGTTATCTCAGCCCCAATCCCTAAGAATTCTTTGAAAAATATTTACCCTCATACACTACACAAACCCATGCAATACTATCCAAAACCCTATTAAAGTTGTGAGTAGGACTACTTGCATCGGGTAATTCACCATCCTTTTAAATTAGCGAACACTGTATGATAATTTTGAAATTGAATGAAAGACAGATCTTAGAAACTCAAACAAATCAAATTGAAACCTTTTAGCATTAATTGTTAAATGTAAAACAATGAAAGATCTAGCTAAGTAGACAAGATTTAACCTCAACATCTTTGTCTTTTTTTTTTTTAAATCATAAGAGAAGATTGAGCTCCAAAATTCAAGGCTCAAGGTCATTGCTATTATTTTTATCTCCATCTCAATACATAATAAACTATGGTGATTTATAATATCTCACATATCTGCCTACATATGTCCAATGGTTGCTTGATGATGCATGCATGCATCATCACTCATATTTCAAATTATGTATATTCCCATATGATTTGTTATATAGAGGCTAAGAATGTCATAAACACATATTAGATTTTCAATTATATTCATTCCGGTGTGATGTGTTATATAGAGTTTATGAATGTTATTTAGTGATTATCTCAAAAAAAATTTTTTTGGGGTCTATTTTAAACAGTATCCAACAAAGGCTTTGGCCCCATTGATGTTAGAAGATTATCGGAAAGTGATGGTAGAGCGAAGGGGAGAGGAAGAACAATTTAGCTTTGATCATATTGTGGACTGTATGAAAAAAGGTTGGCATTATCTGCTATTTTGTTGTTCGTAACTTGCTTTGAATATACCTGGATGGACTACTTTGTTTTTTTTTTCCTTGCAGTAGATGCTTTTTTTTTTAATTCACCATTGGTCCATATAGACGAGTAGGAATGCATTCACCTCATATAGTGTTTTGTTAACTTTAAAGAATAAATATTTGGAGTATTTGCATGCCTTATAAAGGTAATAAAGTTAATTACCTTCGTTCCACTGAATGTGATGTAAATCCAGGATTTGAATTTAGGAAATTTAACAAAAGATTATCTAAGTAAGACAATTGCAAATTTAATCTTGTTCCCAATTCAAGCTTTTCGGAAATCTTAGTTGTTAACTATGGTTAGGCAAGCACTTACACATAAATTAGCAAGACCAATAAATAACAACTTCAATAAACGTAAAGCAAATGAAGAGGCCAACTCGAATCCCAAGGTTAACAAAGCGATTGTCTCACCTTGAGGCCGCTCTCAATTACCTATTCCTAGGCTTGTTGGGAGAAGAAGAACCACACAATGGATGAGATCACTCCTAGGGCGAAGGTGCCGTAGATCCGTAGGGAGGAAGAGGTTGGCGCGGGTCGTGGAGGTGTTGCAATGCGACGTCCTTCAACGATCCAAGTGTAGACTGAAAAATGATCGTCGACGGTCTCTATGAGAGTGGGTACGATCCGAGCCAAGTACTCATCGTTGTCGAAGTCGAATCCGACGTCAAAGAAAGGAGATCGGAGGATGTCCACTCGTCCGTGGTCGTCGTATTCAAACCCGAAATTCCACTCGGGTTCGTCCATGCATCCTTGAAGGGAGGTGGAGGATTGCTGAGAGAAAAATCTGAGAGGGATAGGGAGGCCGACGGGTTGGTGAGGGAGGGAATTTGAGGAGCTTAAGGAAAACTGAAAAGAAATTTCAGTTTAGGGGAGAATTGAGAGGTAAAACTAGGATTCAAATTTTCCAATCAATAGGTAATCAAGGCATTAAATAAATCCTAATGGATTTGAGCCTTAATGGGGCCGGCGGTAGAGCAAAAAAAAAGGAGCAGGTTTTGAGAAAACTGAAATAACTTCAGTTTTATTTGTGCCTGACGTGGAGGGGGGGGGGGAAGGTTAATTAGGCTAATTTGAATTTCAAACAAATCAAAAGGAATTAATTGCTTAATCAATGGGAATTCCCATTACTGAGGCCGGCGGCAATGCTGGAGAGAGAGGGAGAGAATTAAGGAGTACGGGTGGCTGGCCAAATAGCAAGGAAAGAAAGGCTTAGGATTTAAGAAATTGGGGCCCACGGTTGAATAAATGATTTCCCAATTAAATCCGAAATTAGAATTTAAGATTTAATTGTACCTAGAGTAACTGCCAAACTAAAATTTCAAGAGGGAAAAGAAATTTGAATTTCAAAGTGGATTAATCCCCTTAAATGCTTTTCCTAAATAGGTGAACACTAATTAGGAAATTGATTTGATTGGGGAGATTTGAAATTCAACAGGTTTGGATCCAAAGGGGAAAGAGAAATTGGCGGCATGGTGGCTGCTGGATTGGCGGGCTAGGGGATCACGGTGGCTGCTGGAAGTGGGGAGTGGGGGTTGGCAGGGGCTCTGCTTGCGGGAGGGAGCAAATTGGCCAGCGGCCAATCTTCTGGACGGAACCAGGCTGGCGACAAGGAAATCTTGGTGATGGAATTCCTGAACTGAGAGATGGGATGCAGGATTTGGAGAAATTTCAAAATTTCTAATCACACACACACTTCTTTCACGATCTTCTAAGGGATTGTAGGGATGCCGGAACTCACACAGAGATCCACGAAACTCCCCTCAAGAACTCACGAAGAGAACTAGGGAAGTGGAGAACTCACAAAGAGATCAATAGTAGAAAATTTCATTCATCAATAATATCCAATACAATGATACAAGCCTTATATATATAGGCTGACAGAAAAATAAAAGCATAAAATCGAAATTGCCCTTGGGCTACAATAAGTGCTACATCCCTCATAGGGGTACAAACGGAAGTATGAAATAAACTAATAAAACTAAAGCATCACAGATACAGGCTCTGAATCAGGGCCGTCGATCGTCGTCCCCTGCGATGGTACACTTGTCGAAATCTGATGCCCTCATCATTCTCCTCGGGTGGGAGAAAACTCGACCCTGTCGAGTATGGGTCCTGAGAACTCTCGTACAGCTCCAGAATGTCGGGGTCCAATCTCTGTATCTCATCCCGCTCTAGCCAAGTGTCCTCCGTCTCCGGCTTTCCTCTCCAACGCACTAAGTATCTGTGGCGCCCGCCGTCCCTGGTGGAAATGATCTCATCACTTAGTATAGTTTCAATCTTCTCCCTATTAGGTAGTGTGGGAATTTTGGGGAGTGGAGGTAAGGCTGGGATCTCACTAGGTATGGACTCACAAGGCTCAAGATTCAAAGGATTGTCTGGGTTAAAGTCAGGTCCATCAAAGGCTACTAGATCCTCAATGTTAAACGTGGGATTCATGTTGAAACCTTCAGGAAGGTCCAAAACATAAGCATTACTGTTTATTTTAGAAGTTATTTTAAAGGGATCCGCACTTTTAGCATGCAGTTTCTTAACGGCCCCAGGAGGGAACCGCTCCGGACGAATCCGAACCATGACATAGTCTCCAACTTTGAACTCCTTGAAGCGTCGTTTGAGATCAGCATTTAATTTGTAATTTTCATTACTTTGTGTAATTCTTTTGTTAATTTCTCGATGCAATTCCTGGATATGGGATCAAATGCAGATGCAGACTCTGACACTCTAATCTTAGGACTCATGGGGACTAAGTCTATAGGCTGCTTAGGTTGATATCCATAAACAATCTCAGCGGGGCTCATACCGGTGGTTCGGTTGACAGAGTTATTGTAGGCAAACTCGGCAATGGGTAGTTTGGAGTCCCAATCCCTAATGTGCTCACCTACCAAGGTCCTAAGGAGGTTACCAAGGCTCCTATTAACAACTTCGGTTTGGCCATCCGTTTGGGGGTGGAAGGCGGTGGAGAACTGCAGCTTAGTACCCATCCTAGCCCATAAAGTTTTCCAGAAATAGCTCGTAAATTTCACGTCTCTATCCGACACAATTGTTTTTGGGAGTCCATGGAGTCGGACAATCTCGTTAAAATATAACTTGGCAATTCTAGAGGCGTCGAAGGTTTTAGCACACGGGAGGAAATGAGCCATCTTAGAGAAACGATCTACTACAACAAAGATAGAGTCATGCTTCCTAATGGTCTTGAGGAGCCCTAAAACAAAATCCATGCTGATGTCTTCCCAAGGATGGTTTGGGACGGGGAGCGGGGGTGTATAGGCCCGTGTTCTGCTTCCTCTGTTTTGCCAGCTGACAGGTATGGCAACGTTTGATCAATCTAGTGACATCACGCTTAAGGCTGGGCCAGAAAAACCTATATTCAACGGCTGCAATGGTTTTAGCCTGCCCAAAATGTCCGGCTAATCCTCCTGCGTGTAGCTCCCACACAAGAAATTCACGAAGAGAAGTGTTGGGAATACACAACTTCTGAGATTTGAATAAGTAACCATCCTCTAACAAAAAATCATCTACAGATGGCTTGTCTCCCGTCATTAGTAACGCATATATTTCCTTAAAATCAGTACACTCTGGGTAGTCATCCTTGATGCGTTCGAATCCGACAACTTCTGTCCTCATTTCTCTCGTGAAAATTACCCTACGGCTTAAAGCATCAGCCGCTTTATTCTCAGTTCCGGCTTTATGTCTGATAGTGTACGAATATTCCTGTAAGAACTCAACCCAACGACCATGACGGGCATTTAACTTCTTTTGGGAGTTGATGTATCTCAACGCCTCATGGTCTGAAAAGATCACAAACTTGAGGTAGTAAATAGTGTCTCCAATACCTAAGGGACTGAATGATAGCATAAAACTCCTTATCATAGGTAGAGTACCTTTGTCGTATGTCATTAAGTTTCTCGCTAAAGTAGGCCACAGGGTGTCCTTCTTGTGACAAAACTCCACCTATTCCGATCCCTGATGCGTCACAGGTTACTTCGAACACTTTAGAAAAATCTGGGAGGCGCCTAACAAGAGCTTCTACCATTCTCTTCTTAATATCCTCAAACGCTCTGGTCGCGACAGTCGTCCAATGAAATTCCCCTTTCTTAAGGCAATCAGTTATGGGGGCTACAATGGTGCTGAAATTCCGAATAAACCTCCGATAGAAAGTAGCCAATCCATGAAAACTCCTAACATCCCGGATATTCTTAGGTTCTGGCCACTCATTTATAGCTCGCACCTTCTCGGGATCTGCAGATATCCCTTGAGTTGAGATAATGAATCCAAGAAAGGTCACACTATCGGTGAGGAATTTACACTTAGCAGGGTTGGCGAACAGTTATTCTTTCCTCAAAACTTCACAAACTTGAGTTATATGATTGAGATGTTGATCCACCGAAGTGCTGTAGATTAATATGTCATCAAAGTATACTACTACGAACTTTCCTAAGAAAGGTCTAAGAACTTGAGTCATAACTCTCATAAAGGTACTAGGGGCGTTGCTCAGTCCAAACAGCATAACAACCCACTCATAAAGTCCATATTTAGTTTTGAATGCCGTTTTCCATTCATCCCCGGGACGGATCCTAATTTGATGATACCCACTCTTAAGATCTATCTTGGAAAAGAGAGTGGCTCCGGTCATCATGTCCAGCATGTCGTCTAGCCGAGGAATGAGAAATCTATACTTGACAGTAATCTTGTTGATAGCGCGGCTATCCACACGCATTCGCCACGAGCCATCCTTTTTGGGAGTTAAAAGAGCAGGAACAGCGCAGGGACTAAGGCTCTCCTTAATGAATCCTCGTTGTAGGAGTTCATCGACTTGTTTCTTAAGCTCAGAGTGTTCAGTCGGGCTCATACGGTAGTGAGGAAGGTTGGGTAGGGATGCCCCTGGCACTAAGTCTATCGCGTGCTGTATGTCCCGCAGGGGTGGCAGTTGGTTAGGTAAATCTTTTGGGAAAACATCCGCAAAATTTTCAAGAAGAGGTTTAACGGCATCGGGGATTGGGTCTTCCTGGTCCTCATCTACTTCCCTAGCCACTAAGGCATACATGGGTGCTCCCTGGGTGATCTCAGTTTCCACCTCCTTTGTATTTAGTAAGTGGAGGCCTTTACTTTGCTTGGCTGAGACAGGTTTAGCTTCAGTTTTGGGAGGTTTAGGTTGAGAGGGCATTAACTTGATCTTCTTTCCATTATGTTCGAATACACAGGTGTTCGTCCTCCTATAAATATGGACGTCGTTGTCAAATAATCAAGGGCGACCAAGGATAATTTGACCTACATCCATGGTTAGAATATCGCACCAAATCTTGTCTTGATATCCCACAAATTCTATCGGAATAAGGCTTCGATCCTTAATTTCTATGGTAGTCGAATTGATCCAAGAAACCTTATACGGATTTGGGTGCGGGGTCACCTTAAGATTGAGCTTGGAGACCATGGCTGACGAGACTGCGTTGATACAACTTCCACTATCTATGATAACATTGCAGCTCTTTTCTCCAATCTTAATGAAGATATGAAAAATTGAGGTTCTACGCCAATCATCACTTAACTTAGGTTGGGCTAACGCGCACCTAACAACTTGTAAGGTAACGGGTTCCTCTTCGATAAAAGAGTCTTCTTCCTCATCCACTTGATGAACCAAATCAGTCTCGGGTTCTTCCTCCTCCTCGTCTACCTCCTCAATGATGGTGACTTTGTAAGGGCTAGAACATTGCGAAGCAATGTGTCCGTACCCATGACACCTATAGCATTTAGTTCCTGAATTGGGTTTGGGAGCGTCTTGCTCGGGGGCTTTACCTTTGAGGTCCGTACGAGGTGGGGCCGAACTAGCAGGGGTTCGGTTTGCAGTCGATCCCGAGGGTCGGGCTTGCGGTTGTCCAGACGATGTTCGATACGAGTTCGAGCGTGAATCAAAGTGCCTAGTTTGGGAGTGGTTTCTGGACTCTTCGAGGTCGAGAACTAGGCTACAGGCTGCCTCTAATGAGTTTACACCTCGAGCAAAGAGTTCCGTACGCAAGTCTTCCCTAAGGCCAGCTCTAAACATAGAAAGGATTTGAGTTGGGGTGGCGGACTCTTCGCCATTGCAACGGATCAGGAAGTCGTCAAAGGCCGAGATGTAGTCTTTGACGGGCTTGCTCCCCTGGGTTAATCTATTCCATTTATCCAGGAGCTTCGGGTAGTACGAAGGAGGGAGATATTTTCTCTTAAGTTCCTGTTTCATCGTCCTCCAGTCCATGATCGGGTGTTCGCCTCGAGCCTCGCGCATATTCTCTAAATTGGTCCAATACAAGTTGGCTCGACCAATGAGCTTCATTTCGGCGAACCTAACTTTCCTAGCTTCAGAGATGTTGTACCACTTGAAATAACTATCCATTGACTTCAGCCAATCTAGGAAACTTGAGGGTCAAGGGTTCCGTCATAGGTCGGAGCGTCGATCCTAATGTTCTTCAGTAATTGAGTGTCGTTGTCTCTCCAAGTGTTGTCTTCCCCTATGGGCTCCTGAGGTGGCCTAGGGTTGCGTTGGTAATGGTCGTGAAAACGTCCGAGATCTCGATGGGGTTCATGATCGGGTCGGTTGTCTTCACCATAAGGTGAGTGAGGTCTTGATGGCGTATAAATTGCGGGATTCCCGTTACGCTCGATGTTATCTAGTCGGTCACTCGTGTGGCGCCTAAAGTCAGCTAGATCGGTTTGGGTGTTGCGAATATGTTGAGTAACGGTGCCCAGTTGTCCTAAAATAAGGTCTAAGGTAGCTTGGAGATGCTGCGGATCCATGGGGAAAAGGTTAGAGGTTGCTAGTGAGAGTGTCGTGATGTGGGACAGCACTTAGACGCTACGGTGTGAGGCTCCTAAGGCCCAAAGACTCAGCTGGAATGTTAAGGACAGCAACCTACAACAAAAGCCTAAGTTGTCTAAGTGTTTGGGTAGTGTTGGTTTCACTGGCCAGCAGCTTCGGACAGCCTACGGGTCACTTAATTGACTCTAAAAGTGCAGGAACACGTTCTGGACAGCAGGGCTTTCAGGTGCGGGAAGGACTATAAGCGGATGGGTGGGATGCCGAGGCTAAGACAGCACATAAATGAAGTAAACTGCTAGAATACTAGGATGATAACATGCAGGAAATTACTGGACAGCACATAAAAACAGGAATTAATGCGATTTAAATGATGATATGTATGCAAACGATTAATAGCAAATGAAGCTAGACTCCTAGGATGCACCTAGCATAAGCAAAAGCATGCTAGCCATGCTCTGATACCAAAATGATGTAAATCCAGGATTTGAATTTAGGAAATTTAACAAAAGATTATCTAAGTAAGACAATTGCAAATTTAATCTTGTTCCCAATTCAAGCTTTTCGGAAATCTTAGTTGTTAACTATGGTTAGGCAAGCACTTACACATAAATTAGCAAGACCAATAAATAACAACTTCAATAAACGTAAAGCAAATGAAGAGGCCAACTCGAATCTCAAGGTTAACAAAGCGATTGTCTCACCTTGAGGCCGCTCTCAATTACCTATTCCTAGGCTTGTTGGGAGAAGAAGAACCACACGATGGATGAGATCACTCCTAGGGCGAAGGTGCCGTAGATCCGTAGGGAGGAAGAGGTTGGCGCGGGTCGTGGAGGTGTTGCAATGCGACGTCCTTCAACGATCCAAGTGTAGACTGAAAAATGATCTTCGACGGTCTCTATGAGAGTGGGTACGATCCGAGCCAAGTACTCCTCGACGGTGTCGTCGAAGTCAAATCCGACGTCAAAGAAAGGAGATCGGAGGATGTCCACTCGTCCGTGGTCGTCGTATTCAAACCCGAAATTCCACTCGGGTTCGTCCATGCATCCTTGAAGGGAGGTGGAGGATTGCTGAGAGAAAAATCTGAGAGGGATAGGGAAGCCGACGGGTTGGTGAGGGAGGGAATTTGAGGAGCTTAAGGAAAACTGAAAAGAAATTTCAGTTTAGGGGAGAATTGAGAGGTAAAACTAGGATTCAAATTTTCCAATCAATAGGTAATTAAGGCATTAAATAAATCCTAATGGATTTGAGCCTTAATGGGGCCGACGGTAGAGCAAAAAAAAAGGAGCAGGTTTTGGGAAAACTGAAATAACTTCAATTTTATTTGTGCCTGACGTGGAGGGGGGGGGGGGGAAGGTTAATTAGGCTAATTTGAATTTCAAACAAATCAAAAGGAGGGGAGGGAAATTAATTGCTTAATCAATGGGAATTCCCATTACTGAGGCCGGCGGCAATGCTGGAGAGAGAGGGAGAGAATTAAGGAGTACGGGTGGCTGGCCAAATAGCAAGGAAAGAAAGGCTTAGGATTTAAGAAATTGGGGCCCACGGTTGAATAAATGATTCCCCAATTAAATCCGAAATTAGAATTTAAGATTTAATTGTACCTAGAGTAACTGCCAAACTAAATTGTCAAGAGGGAAAAGAAATTTGAATTTCAAAGTGGATTAATCCCCTTAAATGATTTTTCTAAATAGGTGAACACTAATTAGGAAATTGATTTGATTGGGGAGATTTGAAATTCAACAGGTTTGGATCCAAAGGGGAAAGAGAAACTGGCGGCATGGTGGCTGCTGGATTGGCGGGCTAGGGGATCACGGTGGCTGTTGGAAGTGGGGAGTGGGGGTTGGCAGGGGCTCTGCTTGCGGGAGGGTGCAAATTGGCCAGCGGCCAATCTTCTGGACGGACCCAGGCTGGCGGCAAGGAAATCCTGGTGATGGAATTCCTGAACTGAGAGATGGGATGCAGGATTTGGAGAAATTTCGAAATTTCTAATCACACACACACTTCTTTCACGATCTTCTAAGGGATTGTAGGGATGCCGGAACTCACACAGAGATCCATGAAACTCCCCTCAAGAACTCACGAAGAGAACTAGGGAAGTGGAGAACTCACAAAGAGATCAATAGTAGAAATCAATAATATCCAATACAATGATACAAGCCTTATATATATAGGCTGACAGAAAAATAAAAGCATAAAATCGAAAATGCCCTTGGGCTACAATAAGTGCTACATCCTTCATAGGGGTACAAACGGAAGTATGAAATAAACTAATAAAACTAAAGCATCACAGATACAGGCTCTGAATCAGGGCCGTCGATCGTCGTCCCCTGCGATGGTACACATGTCGAAATCTGATGCCCTCATCAGAATGAGTCCATAAATTCAATGTAATTTTGTGGGTCTCTAGTTTATGCTACTAGAATATTGCATATTAGCCTTATTGGTGGAAAGAGATGCTACCACATAATTTTTTTAAGATATGATTTGACCCCTTCGGTCTAAATGCAAAATCATGGTTTTCTTGTTCTATATCAGAAAAAAAAATTTGAAATTTCACAAATTTTCACTATGAATTGACCTTACATTTAACATATGTAGTCAGTACTGTCACGACCCGGCCCGGTGAGCTCGCGTAGGCGAGGCGGGAACAAAGGTCGGACGGTAGGTCAAGTATCTAATTCCTAAATCTTCAATTCCCTAAATCTATTTCCATAATTATTTGAAAGAGCCTCTAAACATCAAATTGAAAACACATAAACATATAAGCAAACATATTCTTCGTCCTTACCTTTCTTCCGGAGCTCCTGCCCTACGATAAACATTGCCGCCCCTTCTACTCATTTGATTTATTTAAGCTTGCCTGAAAATGTTAAAAACTAACATTAAACTAAAGCTCAGTAAGCAATAGACAATTCTAAACTACAGTAAACAAGGAAACTGAACAATATGCTAAAAGTCAATTTCTTATGAACATAACATAAAAATGATTTCATACTAACATAATATTAAACATATCATATCATAAACCATATCTTTCATTTTCCTTTCCATATTCATATCATTATACATATCTTTCTCATTTCATATATAGTACAACCGTCACAGGAGTCACCGTCTGTACCATAAAGGTACTCCTTTTCCATTTTCCTTTTCCATATCCTTTACCATTTTATCGTGCACGAGTACAGCGTCCCCAGCTAGTACCATAAGGGGGTGAACTCCATCCTTTCAACATGCACATACAAGCATTCAAATAACATTCATATCGTATCATATCTTTTCATCTTAATTCATATAACATATAAACTTATAATATAATGCCATAAAATGTATATGTAATTGTATGATCATTCATTTGGTGAGAGTTAAGAAGCATGATTGGGGCTATCAAATCATAAACATGTGAGAAAACAAGAGATATTACTGTAATTAAAGAACTATGTATACTTACAGAAATCTTGAAATTGATTCTCCTTGCTAATCATTCTTCCTTCGAGATTGCTTCAAAACACCTAATAGAGATAATTTCTTCTTCAAAATCATTTATAATAAATCTAAATTAATGCTCTCATTCTATTCAAAATCTACCCTAAGTTCATCCTTTCCCTCTCTCCAAAAGATCACATAAAGTATATCATAATCTAAAAACTCATAATTTTATCTAATTAATTAATATTAATCAAAATAACACTTTCTCCATAATCTAAATTAATTTAAAAATAATTCTATTTTCGGATTTACCTAAAACCCTAAATTTGGAAAACATCTTTTCATTAATATTGTTATTTATGCATGCCTAAACTTCCCATAAATCAAATTAATAGTTTTTGGAAACAAATTTTCGGAATTAAAATAATGAGAAAAATAGGAAAATACTTTTTGAAAGAAAAAAACTCAATTTCTTTTCTTAAAAACCCCTTTTGGACCTTTAGGAACAACTTTTGCAAAGGCTTTTCCAAAAACTCCAACTTTAGAGAAAACCCTAATTTTCAAAATTCATACTTTCACAAAAATACTCCACATTAGGGTTTAAAAACATCACACTATCCTTCCATAAACTTTTCTCAAAGGAACCCTAAAGAAAAACTCAAGTTTCCCTAAAACCCTAATTTCATTCTTTAGAGAAAACTCATGAAAATGGAAGGGAAACACTTGCAAAACACTTACCTTAGCCTTCTCTTAATCTTCCCTACAATTTTCCCCAAGATTTGTCGCCGGAAACCGCCGCCCGAAGCTCCCGTCGCCGCTCTACCCGCGCCCTCTCCCTCTTTCTCCGCTTGGTTTGGCCGAAAAGACCGAATGGGGGGAGTGGGGGTCTCGGTTAGTTCATTTAGGGAGAAAGGGGATATGCCAAAAGACTCAAATGCCCTCACTTAAGTAAATTTTGCTTAAGAAACACCTAGGGGTAGAATTGGCATTTCTAACCTTCCAAAATTCATAATCTTCAAAATACTCATAATTAAATATAGGTTCTATATATGAAAACGATCAGAATTTTGCGCTCTTTTTTCTAAAATTAATTTCGTCGAAATCCGACAACATTGAATTTTTAACTTAAAACTCGTCGCGGCGCTTTGAAAAGCGTGCGAGGTCTAAAACGGCATTTTTCGGGTTTTCACAAGTACCATATTTTACAACTTAAATGATGAGATCAATGGTTCATGTATGTCATGGTGAATGGGTTAATCTATGAAAATCAAATAAATTTGTTAGGTATTTTATAAGAAAAGAAGAGAGCAAATTCCCTAGTTTGAATTTTTTGAATCGCCAAGAGAAGTTTAACTGTTTTTTAACACCATTATCCGCCTATCCACTACATGCGTGATCTATCTCCTTGAAATCATAAGAGAGAATAAAATTCATTGCATTAGTTGTCTTCATTTTGTAATTCAATATTGGTTTCTCAGACCTTATATTTGGATGGAATGATAGAAATACCAAAATTTATGGGGGTGACTAGTTCCCACTTACATGGATAGTAGAATACCTCAGTTGTAACTTTGTTATATGAAGTTGACTTGTAGCCAAAATTTTCTGAAATTAAGATGCACTTGCATCACGATGTTGTGATATTATGACGGGGTTAATTTTTTTAATGTAAATGCAATATAACATTTTATTTAGTCGTTATTAAGTGCATATAAATAGAAAAAGGCTTGGAAAAGTTTATGCTAATAAAGTTTTTACATCTATGTTTTTAAGGCATTTTATTTAAATGGTCATCCTGAATCTTGAAAATGAAAAATCTTATCTTATATTAATTGTCAATTCAAATATATTTAAAGTCATCATATTTTGAGGTTTAATTATGATTTTTAAATTAATTACTTCTTCCCAATTTGACCTTTTGTTGGTTTTGGCAAAAAATATTGCGATCAGAAAATGCTTTTAACATAGGATCAAAGAGGAAATGCTGAAAAAAATAAAGTCAAAGGAAATGTATTAAGAAGGAAAAGGGTGGAATCCCAATGAACTTTATAAATGAAAGCATATTGTTTGGTTAAGCTTTACCCTCCTGAATATTTTTAATGAATCCTTTTGTCTATTGATCTTGAAGGTTTGGCAGATGACCTAAACACTTATTGTCAGAGTCGGTTACTTACTAGTGGCATCATTTTATCTATTATTTGGACCTTAGCTTCCTGTTTAAGGATACGACCTTTGTTGGACTGTTAAATTCCCAAGATGGCACCATAAAATCAAAATGGATGTATTCAAAGTTTAACATTGATTCTGAAGATTGCATGCAGATCTTTTGTGGAGATGTATCATATTAATTTGTTTATTTCCCTAACGTAATCAATTTCTTTGTCCCATGATTGGTTTTAGAGAAGCGAATGACTTATGAACTATAAGCATTGAAAACTTAAGCAAACAACTTATGAAATATAAACATTCTGTCAACAACTGGTTTATTTTCTTTCTCTGTTCTAGTTATTTCCATGTCATGCTTTCAAAAAGCACTGCTATTCCAAGGCATTGACTTTTAATGCATGTTTAAGATATTCTCCACCTTTGTCGCAGTCACGGCTATTGACTTGAAGCAAGTTATACAAGTTGATAAAGATCTCAGCATCTGTGCTTACTATGCTGGTCATGTAAGCTCCTTGTTCTTTAGTCTCATCGCTTAATCCTTTGAAGGTTTTCCTTTTAGATTTTGTGATTTGGAGGATACTTTTTCTTCATTTTCAATTATGATTACTCCTTAAACTTGCTTCTTGTTTTGATTTTCAATATGCTTATAAAGGTATTCAAAGCAAAGTATCCTGGTATATTATTTTTGCAGATGATATATTTATAATTGGTTAAGAATCAAAGACATCCATTGCTATTATCAACAAATTAGAATAATAAAGAAAGTATTTAGAAGATAGAGATATTAGAATAAATAGAATAATGACCAAGTATATAATATTATTAGAAGATAAGGTGAAAGGTAGATATGACGGGTGTAAGTTTCTTGAAACTACTATATAGAAGAATGGGGATGAAGATGATGATATAACTTGTAAAGTTAAGGTTGGATGGTTAAAATGAAGAAGTATATCAATAATGTTGTGTGACAAGAGAATATCATGGAGGCCTAAATGTAAATTTTATAAAATCATAATTAGGCTTGCAATGCTCCATGGATTTGAATGTTGGTTGTAAAAATATTATTAAGATATAAGTTGAGTGTGATAGCAATAATGAGCATTTTAAGACGGATGTAGGACAAAATCAGGAATGATAAGTTAAATAATGATTATGTTAGAGAAAATTTTAAGATAAGGTGACTGAAAGTAAGCTTTTAGGTGATTTAGACGTGTGCAAAAAAGGGTAGAAATTGTGTGTATTAATTGGGTTGATAAAATTAGTGCTATAGCTTTGAAAAAAAGGTGTAGACCTAAGATTAAATGGATAGAAGTCGTTCAAAATAATTTATGAAGAATACATGTAATACTATATGTAGCACTCAATAGGAGCGGATGAAAAATGAGTATTCATCATCTTGACCCAAATAGTTGGGATTATAAATTTTGATTTGTTGCGTCTTGGAGTATTCACGACAGTAGAGAAACATAAAGTTTAGCATCTTAGCTTTATACGAAGATTCAACACGCAATCAGAGAAGAGAGTGAGGGTACAATATTCATAAGAGACACCAAGATTTTTACGTGGAAAACCCTAAAAAGGAAAAAAACCACGGGGCCTGACCCAATTTGAATGAATATACTATTATTTGTAGTTGATTACAAATGGGGCCCTTCATTGGGGGAAGACCTTAGCTTGATGTAACAAATATACATCATATAAGGTGTGTTACATGACGGGACTTGAAAGAATCACTATTGATACATCTGTTTGGTCGGTAGGACCATAGTCAGCGGGCAACGGAGGTCGGAAAGATCTTAGTTCGGTGACGGTTGTTGGAGGGACCGTAGTTGGAGGGCGATAGTGGTCATAAAGGACTATTGTCTGGCGACCAAGGTCGGGAGGACCGCAATTTGGCTATGGAGGTCGGAAGGACCGTTGTCGGTGGGCGACAGTGGCCAGAAAGATCATTGTATGGCAACGGATGTTGGAAGGACCGTAATCGGCATGCGACAGTAGTAAGAAAGACTATTGTCTGGTGACCAATGTTTTATGCAAATCTTCCATACAAATAATGGTAATGTAATAAGATATGATGTATTTAGGGGTGCTGAAAAAATAATTACATTGCTAATTGAGGCACTAATATGAGAGAAAAAGATGAAGGAAACTAAAAATTTTGGTTCATATATTACATGCACTTTTTATTTGAAAACTTATAAACCACATAAATATATCATATATTTCATATGAGTTGAGAGACTCCTTAATAATAAATAATATAAATGTCAAATTGAAAATAATGAATTTTTTATCTGTAAGTTTCGTGATTTATTGATTGTAGTTATGATTTATAAAGTCATGGTTATATTAAAGTGATATGACTTTCTCAATAAAGGTTTTTCTCTTTATAAATATACAAATAAAAGAATCAAGCCTAAAAAAAGGATATCAAATTGACTAGCAGACATATAGATAAGTTTAGTGGTGCTTATTATGGATTAAATTTTTGATTTAGGTGATTTAACAATGTCGATCTGTATGACCTGTCCAGTTTTAAAATCAGGGGTAGATTTTGATTATAATTAATGTTTGAGTTCAGATTTGATTATTCACTCATTCATTTTTTAGATTTAAAATTTGGCCCTTGCTTTGTTTATTTTTTAGACACATGAATAAATTATGACGAATAGTCCAGTGTAAGTTATGGTGCAAATTTAAATTTTACGATACAAGATGTGGAATCATCTTTAACTGTAAATTTTATTTGCATCTAATACATGTTTGAAAAATTATTCATGTGCTATAACTTCTTTAATAGGATCAAATCTGATCATATATGATATTTATGCTTGTGTATGTTAGTAGGTTTTAAGTGAGATACACTAGTTTTTTATTCGAAAGACTAAGATTTTATTTGGGATGATTTTCTTACTGCTTCTTAAAGCAGCTTTTTAGTAAAAAAATTAACATTTTGTACTAAATATGTGCTTTAAGGAGTAAAAAAGCCGTCCCAAATGATGCCTAAATAAAGATGCAATGGTAGTGCTAATTGAAAAATATTCAAACTCTAAAACTCTAGATCTTATATTGTCTTTATAGAATTCTAGTTTAATTAATACTTAACTTCTTGGCTATCACTTAACGAAACATATATTGATAATAAAATTGTGTCTAGGCAAACAATGCATACCTACTATGATGCAGTGTCTAGCAGGTTGGATTAAATCATCCGGACTACACCTTTTTTGTATTTAATTCTCTTTTTATTTAATTAGGCTGTCCTTGCTTTTCCTTAAAAGTGTTTTCTTTATTTTTCCTTATTTTCTTATTTACTAATTGAATGCTTATAAATAGAGGCTCCTTAAATCTGATATTCAGATTTTGGTGTTTATAAAGAGAGCCATAGCTTTTCTTGTTTATTCTCTGCTTCCTGGAGTTTTCAGGTGGTGGTCACCTGCCCTTCCCTCGCACCACATCCACAAGCAGCCTCCAAGAAGGCGCCACGGCTTCTTCCTGCAGGTCTCTTTCTAGCCCCGCCCCCTTCCAGGCTGCCGCAGCCATTCCCAGCTGTAATCAGGCCCTCTGCTTCATTGTCTGGCCCAAGAACGCAACGGCTTCCTTGGTCCAGCTTCAGAACCTGCATCCACTGCAGTTAGGACAGCACCGTCCAACCTTCAGTTTCCACCTACACTGCTTCATAACAACTAGACACTTTCGTGCTGCTGTCCTGGAGTTTAGGGTTGCAAACTTGCAAAAAATGTTGCAAACTTGCAAATTTTGCATGTCGTAACCTATATATCTATAGCAAATGATCATTGCTTCATTTATTAAAAATGTTAAAATACGATTTGAACAGGAAATTTATGCCCTCCTAGTTGTTAATAACTATATTTTTATGGATCACAAAAGCCACGATTGAAATCTCTTGCTGTAGAAAGAAATCCAGATTTAGCACTTTTGATAAAATTCAATCTCAATTCCAGCCGCCACCAAAATAAATGATTAGAAGGGGAAAGAAAAGAAGAAAAGGGGAAGAAATCATTATAAATGTATATATATTTATATATATATTTTAATTTTGGGTAGTAGATTGCACGAATGAAATTCTCATACAAACTTAGCTTGCAAATCCCAAATTACCCATAATCATCTGTCCAACTTGCAATCCATCTATGTATTAGTAGTTATGTACTGTCCTGGAGGATTAGCCTTATTTGTTTTCCAGCAAAATGCTTAATCAGCATGAGTTTGACTCAAGATTGCACTATTATGGAGTGTCATCTGTTTTGACTTTTTATTACGTGCCATCCTAATTTAACACATTTATTGGCTGGATATCAATCTCGGTCTTGTTGAACTCCATGCAATCTCTTCTGATTAATTCTTCAAACAGTTTTCATTGTAAACTGGCAATTAAAGTAGGTATACTGTATTAGAAAACGGAAGATGTTCGGAAATTCATTGCACCTGTTTTTCTTTTTTCTTTTTTTCCTTACAATTTCATCTTGTTCATTGTGATTTTTGTCTTCTTTTCTTGCTAATTTCTTCGCAGAATCTTACTTCTCTTCCATTTGTCATCCCTTTTAAACTGTTCTTCCTTTTTCTGACACAAATATATTTTATTATAGGTACTTGGAGCCGCAATGATTTATGCAAAGGTTGGGGATAATGCTATGGTATATACTGGAGATTATAACATGACACCTGATAGACATTTAGGAGCAGCTCAGATTGATCGATTAGAGTTGGACCTTCTTATAACAGAGTATGAAGTTGGAAAATGTTTTTTTTTTCAGCACATGCAGGTTATATTGCACCCAACTTGAGTGTTTGCAGTATGATGCATTTTATGCATCGTGGTTTAACTCATATTGATCTCTTATGAGTTGAACCTGCTTTGAACGGATAATGCTAATATTCCTAGACGCCAATAAATTTGATTGCTGAGGAACATTCTTGTGCTTGATAATGGCGCTCTTATTGTCATTGAGAAATCACTTACAATATAAGAAACATCAAGAAATTGCTGATAGTTAGCGTCTTGTGGGCTGTAAACAACCGGTCTTCTAAAATTGATACGGTCATGATGAAAACATGGATGTGTGAAACAAATGCTTGTACATCAAGTCAATCAGAAATAACCTCTTCACTATTTGGACAATTCACTATCGTACCAAGTTTTTATGCATGATGAATGGGCCTATGTTTGTGAAAACTTTTAAAATTTGATGTCTTATTTCTAACATGCAGGTTAAAATGGGTTGTTTTAGGCTTGTCTCCAATGATAGTAATACATCTGCTACATAATGTGGAGTGTTTGAACAATGTAGAGTATAACAAAAGCTAAGTATATGATATATGATTTTTGTGTGTGTGATATTAATTGTTATTAGCTTGTATCAGTAGAAGATAAAGAGATACAAGTGTGATATGTTTAATTACCTTGAATATATTATATAGAAGAATATAAATATAAATTAGGATGTAGCTTTTATTGTTATGCTTGTGTGGTTAAAATGGAGAAGTTCCTCGGGAATATTATTGACACCGATAGTTGGGGTAAAAAAGGGGGTCTAAAACCTTTGCTAGATTTGATGACTAAATGAACCCTATAAACAACCACATGCCAACTGATTAGAGGCTTTTCTTGGATCAAGAAGAGGATTACCTTGAAGCTGAAAGATGTTTGAGGACTATTCCAATGTAAATCTATCAAGACACTGATGACTCATTGGTTGACATGATTGTGTGTGAAAAACTGAGAGGAGTGGAATTGCATGATGATGTGAGGAGAGGAATTTTCATGGAGTTGAAATCTACGTCTTAGAAGTGCCAGCCTAACTTCTGACAATAAGGAAATTGGAGAGTACGGTTGAACTTCAAAGTGAAACACACTCGGTGCGATGAAGGGTTGCGGCACACACAATCTATTATGCTTCATGGTGGTGGAGTTCTTTGTGGCCGATCGATGTGTTGTAACTGTGATTGCAGCGCTTTGGAAAACTTTTAATGACATTGGTTGGGAAGAGCTGACGGCCTTGAGTTGCTGTAAGATGTTTCTTTGTTTGAAGCATAATCAAATTTATTTATGTGCGGAGAAGATGATTTGCCGACCCGACCCCATGTAGTGGGACAATGGCTTGATGTTGTTGTTGTAGTGTTCTCAAAAGATGAAATTTAACATGAGGTTTAGCATCTAGTTTTGTAATATCCATCTGTTACATTCAACTATTGAAAGTAACTCTGATCCATGATTTGGCTGAACACTTTTTATAGCCGTGCTGCTAAATTTCCTGCTCGACAAGAAATATTTCCTTTCACCAAAAGGTGATTTATGATCATGATGCTTAAACTACCTCTTCTACTTTGGAGTAGTCTTTTGTTTTATGACTTACAATAACGCAACCAACTTTGGATTGAAAATTAGCTTAGGCATTGACTTTTCTGTGGTTGGAAAAGCAACAAGGTTTTGAGCGCAGCTAAAAATTTAACCTATAAGTTTAGAGCTTGTTGGGTTAAAACGGAAGTATTTTTATTGGGTACATTTTATAAGAAATGATCATGCCAATTTAAATGTAAAACTTTATAAACCCTCTTATATAGGATAGTTTTAGTGTATGTGTGTGGGCCAATAAACAAAGCACAAACAAGCTAACAAATTTATTTTGGAAAAAAAATGAAGATGACAAGATCGATTTGTTTTGCGATTACAAATGATATATTTTGGGGTGACTTCAAGAGATAAAGTTTGGGGTGGCTTAAAGAGATAAAGTGTAGTAGACCTGCAAAATCTATGGTAATATAAAACTAGTTGAGATGCTTTTGACTAGCATAATGGAGAGAAGAGGAAGTGATGTGAAACATACATGCTGATGAACACGAATTGCATTTAAGAAATTAGTAAAATGCAAATTTTGCTTATCTAAATATGAGTGGTTGCTTCTTCAAGTTAGATCTTAGAAAATTCCATGAAAAGACTAAGTACTGGCAAGCGATTACAATTGAGATTACTAGGATACTTGCAAAATAACAACAACATATAAATGAGTAAAGCAAATAGCATGTTAACAAAATTCACAGTTTAATAATTATATCATTCACCTTGGGATCACTCACACTCTTGAAAGTGATTGGCTTAGCGGAAGAAGGTTGCAAGCAAGCTTAGAGAGGCCACTAGAAGACATGCGATGCCGAGGTTACTAGTCGCCGGGGAAGGAGTCGGAGTTGGAGGAGGGGGTGGTCGTCCGGTGATCTTCCACTCTTAAATAGGTCTTTGTTCGCCGAAGATCTCCGCTAAGTGGGGGAGGATACGATCAACGTATTCCTTGACGGTACTTTCAGATCCAAATCCGGGGTCAAAGAACGGTGATTGGATGACGTCAATCTCCCCTTGAGAATTGAGAATAAGCTCGTGATCAACTTCCGGATCTGCCATACCTGATCATGGAAGGGCTTGGTGTGAGCCGCCACTTGGGAGGGGTGGCCAAGAGGAAGAGGAGAGAGGTGGGTGGGGTCTCGGGTAGAAGGAGGTGGAGAGGGGGTGGGGGCGGCTAGATGATGAATGGGGCGGCTAGGGTTTGGGTTAAAGAGAGGTTGGAATTTTGATAATCTGAATTTAATTTTAGGTTAAGTGAAATGTAAGGGAAACGTTTTGAAATTAAATTCAAATTCAAAGTGGGTTTAGGATTCAAATAGAAGATAATTAATTGCCCATTAATGGAAGGGGGGGGGGGCACATCAAGAGGGAGGAGGGAATTAGGGGAGCATTTAATGGTGATTGGGAGTTGATTATGTAAAAGTCAAAGAGTTTGGAGTATATGTTTAAGAGTAATAAGTAACTTAAAAAAAATAAAGATAACTATCTAGTTTACTAATGATATACAAACTACTTAAAGCCACCAAGCATCAAGTAAATGAACTTCACTTGTACACAAACTTCATTAATGAAAAAACATTTCAACCTATATTTATAGACATTGGAAGAACATTCACTTTTGAGAGAAAAAGTGAAGGAAAAAAAAGAAGGAAAACAGTTGGTTATCATTAATGAGAAAGAGTTCCAATCATCTGTTTTCAATGCTTCATCCATTCCAAATCATATCATAGCTAGTCATATAAGTTTTTAGTTGGAAAATAAAATTAAAATTATATTTAACTAACTTATGGTCGCTTTATTAGGCTTTTAATCGGGCTCTTGTAATTCAGAATTTTTTTGTTAGTTTGCTTAGGCTTTTGTCTCGGGGCTTATTTATGGAAAGTTTTATGTTTTCTTTGCTTTTTAGACCACAACCATACTTTTATTTTACAACTACTTTCTTGTTGTTTTATCTTTACTTTTCACAAAATTTTACAGTGAAAATTTATTTTTTTCAACGAGATATGCTAATGTGTATTCATTATTTAAAATTGCGCAATATGAGGCTCATCTCAGTGCAATTTTAGTGAAAAACACATTGAGTTTTTTTATGAGGTTTGCGCCTCAGCTTGGCTGAAGCCGGATCGCCTTACTGGCATGAGGCGTATGCCTAACCCTATTTATATATTTTTTTATTAACTTAAATAAATCATAAATTAAAGTCCCGAACAAATATGCCTTCATGCATCCCAAAGGCACAACAACTTTCTTTCAACTGCCTTGACTTTCAGCCCACCGCCTTTGTTGTAGCTACTATCGTCGTAGTCACCCCTGAGAATCACTTGAAAGCCGCACACCACCACCATTACCTTCTCTAAAAATTGGAGTATTATTTTGATCATTATGTTGATGACAAATATTTATGAAAGAGAAAGATTAAAATAAATGAAAAGAAATAGAATAAGAATCATTGAATTCCACATGATAAGGCAGGGGAGAGACCAATTTGTTATGACGACGGCTTAAATTAAGATCCTTTCAGTGATGACAGTGCAGATAATTTCCGAGTGTTTGTCAATTATGTCTGTTTTTTAAAGAATTAAATGTGGATGAGTGAGCAACTGAGAAATGAAAAAATTGGAGTTGAACTTGATATTATAAGATAGTTTTACGTAATTCCTATATTTCATATTATTTTTCTCTTGTAATATTTTGATTTTAATTCTATTCCACGCAATTTATTAGTTGCCACTTTATGCTTTGTGCAATTTTTTATTTCATATGTATGCTAATTTGTTACTTCATAGTTAAATAGAAAGTTAATATATCATTATTTAACATATTATTTGGGTATTATATAAAAAATCACTTTTAATCTTTACTTTCACTTTACATGATTTTTGAATTTTGAGGCATACATTTCAAGACGCCTTGAGGCTTACGCCTTGCCTCAAGAAAGAAAAATGCGTCAATATCCAATTGTGCAATTTTAAATCTTATGTGTATTAACATTAACGTGGGCTCCAAAAATTTGAGCCTTAGGAACTTGGCCTCTTCGTGTTATATTTGGGAATTTTTATTGGATTAAGTTTTTGGAGATAAGGCACTGTTCAGAGATTTTGCTATCTTAACGAGGACTTTAAGATAGGAGTTTTGATTTCTTATAAGCGCAACCCCCTATAGCTAATTACCCTACTGATATTGAGACACTTTCGATTAAAGCTCTATTCGTTTAACAAATACTAAGTATTCATCATATAGTAGCATCAATTCTAAATTTAATATGTAAATTTAGAAATTTACCAGATTGCACTTAAAATAGAATGGTGGAGAAATGATGAACCTGATCAAGATCCCATGATTCCGTCATCACGGGTCATCATGGTCCTTAGTCTGTTTGCTCAAGGAGGTACTAAACCCAACCTAACCGAAGAATCCTTGTTGGCAGCTATAAGTTACTTCGTATAATGGGACCTTATAGACTTTGGATGAATATTTGCCTAAGGGACAAATTCAAGTCAATCTTGGCTAACAGAATGCTTTTGTGCCTAATCGATTATACCTTATAATTCATTACTCAATTGTAAGCAACCATTAGCGAATATACGGGCCTTTAGCCATGATTGTAATACAGTGGAGTCGTTTGACCAAGCCACTAGGTCAGAGGGCCACGGTCATAATTGTTTATCACATGGAGCCATCCTATCCAAGCCACAGGTTATTTGTGGAGCCGTCTAACCTAATCATCGATTAGAGGACTACTCATATCCATACCACGTAGAGCCGTCCGATCAAGCTACGTGTTTTGTGGAGCCATCTGGCCAAGCCTCCGGTTAGAGGACAATTGCCACGTCTTTACTGACATGAAATTATTTGAGAATGAATTTGAAGGATATTCTTGACTGAACATTTGCTCTTTCTAAGCTAGATTTATTTTTGAGTTCATCACCCTCGCTAAACGATTGCGAAGGGTGAATGAGTTTTGCTTTAAGTTGTAGGTAATTAATTTTTAATTTTAAATATGAAAATTTAAATAGATATGAAACTTTAGAGTTTTGGCGGAATTTAGAAATTAACTCCTCTTGTTGAGATTTACATTCAACGCGGCCTTTATTGGGTTGATGTTGTAGTTATTTGAAAATGTTTGTATTTATATGAATTTAAATGCATTTGAAAGGATAGAGTCCCTCCGGTTGAGATTAATTTTCAACATGACCATCATTGAGGATATTTAAATAGCTTGCATATTTTTCATTTGAACCATGTCAACTCTGTCTTCCCGCTAAAAGAGGATTCAAGTTTGACAATTGATCTCACATGTTATCGTACGAGCGCTAAGAATTGAGAGCTTTATGTTTTATAATGCATGTCATCTAAAGAGCCTTTGAAGGCCTAATGTGAACTTTAAAATCATATATCCAGGTAGTTTTCTGATTAGTCATTTGCTCGTTAATTCAAGTTATGTTGACTCGAGCCCTTTCAAGGAGGATGAAACTTGAATATTTGACCCACAACATTCTCGGACCTTAGGTTTAGAAGCTTAATACAACAATCAGAGCACATGTGAGTAATTAATTTGCGATATGATAACATTTAAAAGCTTTTAAGCCCTGCACAACATTCTCGGATATTGTTTTTTTAGATTTAGCACATTTGTCAAAGCACATAATTGGGATTTTAAAAATATTTAAATTTAATCATGTGTTTTAATGCATGAGGGGGATTTTAAAAATATTTAAATTTTATCAGTTGTGTAAGTGATTGTCAGCGGAGTGTGCACAAGATTTTATTTAGGGGGCTTATAAACACATTTTATCTATTTATACTTGTATTGCAGATCCGGTGACGTGATGACAAATTATGTTTCTTTTAATTGTAGATAAGAGAGACATTTAGTTCATTTAACTCGTGCAAGTTATCACTTAGCATAGTTCGTAGGTGTTGTTTTCTTAATAGACGATAGGAGATCGTGCTTTTGCTTG
The DNA here is from genome assembly GCA_016618105.1 of Dendrobium huoshanense. Lineage (NCBI taxonomy): Eukaryota > Viridiplantae > Streptophyta > Magnoliopsida > Asparagales > Orchidaceae > Dendrobium > Dendrobium huoshanense. The sequence goes on along the minus strand of CM028342.1, from coordinate 60,503,620 downwards.
TAAGTGAGCTACATAGTTCCCTAGGAATCCCCTATTGTCATCTATAAGCAAATTGGTCTTTTCAATACGAGCCCCTTGTTCTTTCCTATAAGCTAGTTGCACGCACTATAAATTTCCTGCTTCTGCTCATAGGTGATTTATAGTGTGCATTAAATTGCTTTTGTTCATAAACATAATGATTCGTTTGATACGAGCTCCTTGTCCATGTTAAACAAGTTATATTCATTGCAACTTCCCTATGTACGCCCATTGGTGGATTATCACATTCATTGCACGCTCGCTATTGTTGCCCGTAGACAGATTGATGTATATTGCATGCTCTTTGCTCGTGCTCGTAGGACTCATGTGAACATTACAAGTCTTGCCCATAGGCAGGTTGTTATATGCACTATAAATTCCATGCTCTTGCTCACATGTGAATTGTAGTGTTCATTATAAGTCATTTCTTGCTTGTAGGCGAGCTGCTATGTTCAGTATAGGTACTTGTATTTCCTCGTTGGCGAGCTGATATATTCATTATAAGTTATTGCTTGTAGGCGAACTATCACATTGCAAGTTCCTTGTTCGTGCCTGTAGGCCGAATGCCTTTACTGTAAATCTTCTAATGTTGCTCGAGGCGGGTTGTATTGTATTTTACACATCTATTATTTATGTTTATAGCCAAATTATCATATTCACTATGAGTTCCTAGTGCCTTCCTGTAGGCGGCGGGTTGTTATGATCATTGCAAGTATCTCGTCCTTATAAGCAAATTGTTTTGTTCACTAGAAGTCCCCCATAGTCAACTGTAGACAAGTTATCATATTACAAGCTCTTTATTTGTGTCTGTCGGATCTCTGTAACATGTATTAGGAGGATATACAGAAGGATGTTGAGAAGATGGTGGCTAGCTGTGATATATGCCAGAGCACAAGTATCTAGTTATGTCTCCAGGAGGGCTCCTCCAGTCGCTAGTTATGCCAGGAAAGGTGTGGGAGGAGATGACCATGGACTTCATTGAAGGGTTGCCAAAGTCAGAAGGATACACTACGATATTGGTGGTGGTGGATCAGTTTAGTAAGTATGCCTATTTCATTCCTCTTCTCCATCCCTACACAGTAGTAATAGTAGCCACGATTTTCATGAAGAGGTAGTGAGACTAAATGGGATCTTGGAATCGATTTTATCGGATCAAGACACGATTTTTTTAGCTAGTTATGAAAGGAATTGTTCAAAATGCAGGGGACCTTTTTGAAAAGGAGCTCTACTTATCATCCTCAGACGGACAAACATATATATGTGATCAGTCATACTGTGGAGACTTATTTGCGGTGATTTATATCAGATACACCAAAGTTGTGGGAAAAATGTTTGGCTTGGGCAGAGTATTAGTATAACACTTTCTATCATTTGGCAGCTCAAACTACACCATTCAAAGTGTTATACGACAGAGATCCGCCTCACTTGATATATTATGAATAAGGCAGCACACCGATGGCTTCCGTAGAGTAGTATTTGGAGGACAGAGATAAGATCTTGGGGGATCTGAAGGGGCATTTGTTGAGAGCTTAACAAATTATGAAGAGGAAAATAGATACTCAAAGGAGAGACATTTAGTTTGAGGTGAGGGATAGGATTTACTTTAAGCTTCGTCCCTACATACTGAAAACCTTGGCAAGGAGATTGAATGATAAGTTATCACTCCGATATCTTGGTTCATACGAGATAGTGGAGTGTATCGAGGCTGTGGCATATCGCCTACAATTACCGCCATCGTTAGCCATCCATCCGGTATTTCATGTGTCCCAGTTGCGACGGTTGATATGAGAGCATATTTTGTCTTCTTCACTTCCCCACCACCTTGACGGGCACGAGGCCACGTGGGACACCTGCCAAATTATATAGCAGCAGTTCCCTTCATTGCACCTTGAGGACAAGGTGATACTTTTGTGGGGGGAGTATTGATACATCGTCAGCCCTCGGGGGTATTGATACATGTCCCTATATTGAAGTTTTCCCCACTTCCTTGTCCAGTCAACGGTGCCTTTGCCTCCGATGATGGCTCATTGGCTTGAAACTCTACCATCCTTTTCATCATCTCTTCTAGATTTGAAAATCTGCTCGCAATTGCTGAAATTCTTTCTCTGAATTCAAATTTTATATTTCTAACTTCCGCATCAAGCCTCTCCTACAACACATCATTCTTCTTAGCGGTCATAAGTCCCAAAAAAGATACTATGATACGAATTTGATAGGAATCCGATTTCCACACAACCAAAAATAATAATAATGAAGATAAAATACAACAAAAATCAATAAGAAAGAATGAGATTATTGACTAATTTTATTGATATTAGCACAACAAACCAATATACAAGTTAATCTACTATTCTAGAGGTAGATTGACTCTCCACAAACCCTAAGCGTCGCTAAGAACAGCTCCAAAGAAAACTGCTGCAAAATAAAAAGTTTATTAATAAAAATAAAATAACCTAATTAATCCTAAAAAAACCTTCCTAATTAGCTCCCAAATCTGAATTCAAATCAGCTTTCTTTTCCTAAATAAATCTTCCTAATTTCCTCACAAATTTGAATTCAAATCAACAATCTTTTCCTAAATAATCCTTCCTAATTTCCTCCAAATCTGAATTCAAAACAATCATCTTTCCTTAAATAAACCTCCCTAATTTCCTCCCAATTTTGATTTTCTATGGTAAGTAATTAGAGGTAGAATTAATCCCATTTGAGCCCCCCCTCTTTCCTTGCCCGCAGCTTATACTAGTGGGGCCCACAGGGTTCCTCCGCCTGCTAGCTAGATCGGCCCCCCTTGCTAGAACGGGTGAATTGTTGCTGATTATTTGATGAAATAATATTGAATTTGAGGCCAATATCTTTCCACAAACAACAATCCAACAATTTGTGGACATCATCTTTCCATTTTCATCAAAATAGCAATTTGTTGGCCGCAATATTTCATTTCTATTTTGTAATTAATTTTGGATTCCAAAATTAAAGGTTGATTTTCAGCTAATAGTTAGTTGTTTCTCCTTCTATTTATGTACAACGCATCCTTTTTTTTACACACAGCAAAAGAATAAAGTTCAATTATAAAATCTCCCATTTTCTACTCTCCTCTTGTATCATTCTAATTTTCAAGATTATCATTAGAGCCTATTTTAACACTACCGTTGCTAGGTCCCAAGTCCTGGATGAGAAAAGTGGAGGGTTGCGTTAGGTAGTCGATAGCCAGCGTAAAACTTGTCGAATAATAATGACATGAATCCTTTAAGAAATTGTGTTAATGCTAGGGCGTCCCCTGGAAGCGGCACTGTATGACCTGAATACAGTGACAAGTGTGCAAAGACCGCTGCACCGGCGCCCGGATGTAGTGTTAAATAGGCAAGGGTTCCCACATCAATAACGGATGTGAGCAAAGAAGCTAGTCCATGAAACTAAAATTAGGATAGGAACTTGGAATATAGGTTCACTTACAGGTAAATTAATAGAATTAATAGATATTATGATTCATAGGAAGATGAATATTTTGTGCATTGAGGAAACTAAATGGGTTGGAAAGAAGGCTAAGGAAATTGATAGTTTAGGATTTAAATTTTGGTATTCGGGTAGGAGTCATACTAGAAATGGTGTAGGTGTTATTATAGATAAGAGTTTGAAGGATAATGTTATAAAAATTAATAGGATTGAAGATAAAATTATAGCTTTAAAGATTGCTGTTGATGATAAGATTGTTAATATTATAAGTGCTTATGCTTCTCAAGTAGGTTTGGATATGAGTTCTAAATTAAATTTTTGGAATGACTTAGAAGAATTATTACAAAAAATATCTCTAGAAGAAAATTTTTTTATTGGAGGAGATTTAAATGGACATGTTGGTAGAGAGGTAGATTATTTTAAAAGCATTCATGGTGGCTATGGTTTTGGAACAACAAATGAAGGTGGCAAGACCATATTAGATTTTTGTTTAGTGATTTTTCAATTGCTAATACCTTATTTAAGAAAAGAAATGAGCATCTCATCAGTCATCACTTATAAAAATGGATATAATACAACTCAGATTGACTATTTTCTTATAAGAAAATTAGATCGTTTAGATTGCAAAGATTGTTAAGTTATTTCGAGTGAAAATTTATGTACCAAACATCGATTATTAGTTTTGGACTTTAAGATAAATGAGCGGATAATAATAAATAAAGTAAAACGATATTCTAGGATTAGATGGGGACATTTAAAGAATATTAACAAAAATATTTTTGAGAGTAAGATTTTAGATCTTAAGATTTTATCTGTGCATGAGGATGCTAATGCTATGTGGGAAAAAGTGGCTAGTGATATTAAAAATATTGTAAAAGATGTGCTTGGAGTATCAAAGAGAAAAGCTCATAATAGGAAAAATAGTTGGTGGTGGAATCCAAATGTGCAAGAAAGATTAAAAATAAGAAAATTTGTTATAAAAATTGATTTAATTTTAAAAATTCTGATAATTGGGAAAGATATAAAGAGGCTCGTAAGGAATATAAGAAAGCAATATGCGATGCAAAGACCTTAGCTTTTAGTTATTTATATAATAGATTAGATACTAAGGAGGGAGAAAGATATATGTATAAATTAGCCAAACAAAGAGATAGGAGTAGTAAGGATTTAATTCAAGTGAAGTGTATTAAGGATGAAGATCAAAAAACACTTTTCTTAGAAGATGATATTCAACAAAGGTGGATGAGATATTTTGCTAATTTTTTTAATGAAAATTATGAAAATAAGATTGACTATAATAACCTTAGCACCCTAAATGAAAATAAAGACTTCTATTTTTATCGGCGTATTAGTAAAACCGAAGTTAGAGAGGCTTTAAAGAAAATAAAGGGTGGAAAAGCAGTTGGACCTGATGATATTCCATTAGAGGTGTGGAAATGCTTAGGAGATGAAGGAATTTCTTGGCTTACTAAACTTTTTAATACTATTTTGAAGACTAAAAGAATGCCAGATGAGTGGAGAATGAGTGTGTTAATTCCTATTTTTAAGAATAAAGGTGATGCACAAGATTGTGCGAATTATAGAGGAATTAAGTTAATGTGTCATACTTTAAAACTATGGGAGCAAGTTATGGAGCATAGGTTGCGGCGTGATACTAATGTTTCTCAAAATCAATTTGGATTCATGCCGGGTAGGTCGACTATGGAAGCCATACATTTATTAAGAGGTTTGATGGAGAAATATATAGAAAATAAGGAGGATCTACATATGATGTTTATTGATTTAGAAAAAGCTTATGATAAAGTTCCTAGGGAAGTTCTATGGAGAGTTCTTGAAAAGAAATGAGTTAATAATGCTTATATTCAAATCATTAAAGATATGTATGCAGGAGCTATTACTTGTGTTCAAACACAAGGTGGTTTGACCAAGTATTTCCCTATTTCGGTTGGGTTACATCAAGGATCAGCCTTAAGCCCATATCTTTTTGGTTTAGTATTGGATTTTCTCACTAGACATTTGCAAGAGGATGTACCTTGGTGTATGCTTGTTGCTGATGATATTCTTCTTGTTGATAAGACTAGAGAGGGAGTTGAAAGTAAACTTGAATTATGGAGGTCAACATTAGAGACTAAAGGTTTTTGCTTGAGTAGATCTAAAACAGAATATATGGAGTGTAATTTTAGTAGTAATAGACCTAGTGAGGGGTTTGTGACTTTGGGCGATCAAGTCATTAATAAGAGTACACGTTTTAGATATCTTGGATCTTTTGTTCAGAGTGATGGTGAAATTGATGGGGATATTATCAACAGAATTCAAGTTGGATGGTTGAAATGGAGGAATGCATCGGGCTTCTTGTGTGATAGAAAAGTACCCCTCAAACTTAAGGGAAAATTCTATAAGATGATAATGAGACTTGCAATACTTTATGGTGCTGAATGTTGGCCATTAAAAGAGAAGCATAATACTAAGTTAAGTGTGGCAGAGATGAGGATGCTCAGGTGGATGAGTGGCTTTAACCTTAGAGATAGGATAAGAAATGAGCATATAAGTGAAAAGGTTGGAGTAGCTCCAGTAGAAGATAAGATTAGAGAGAATTGCCTTAGATGGTTTAGTCACATAATACGGCAGCCTTCTAATGACCCGGTTAGGAGAGTAGAGGTATTAGATTTGACTTATGTTAAGAAAGGTTGAGGCAGACCTAAAAACAGTTGGTTAGAAAATATTAGGAATGACCTTTCTTTATTAGATTTAAATGAGAATTTGACCTTTAATAGGACACAATGGAGAAAAAAGATTCATGTAGCCGACCCCACGTAGTGGGATAAAGGCTTGATGTTGTTGTTGTTGTTGTATCATTAGAGCCTATTTTAATATTCCTCGTATGGATATGTGTATACTGTAATTATGAAGTTAAAGTTGATTCCTATTGTTTATGCATTGGGAGAATTGAACTTGCAGTAGTTGACCAAACCTAAAAAGGAAATAAAAATATTGGAGAACATAGCCCATTCTCTATGTTGTACCGATACTTCTATGTATGAAGGCGTGCTGTATTCGATACACCGATACACGGATACACCTCAGATACGTCACCGATACGTGTCGGATACGTCAAGCTGTATCCAATTAAAATACTATTTAATTTCGAAAGGACACACGTATCCGATACGCGTGTCCGTTGAAAAACAAAAAAAAAAATCCAAAAAAGGATGCGTCGTATTTACTTCCATGACTGCGAGCGAGGTTCTTTCATTCCTGGATTTGAGTCTCGTGATGGTATGAGAATATTAGAAATTGCTAATCTTTTACTTGATGAGCCTGAATTAGAAATTATGATATTCATTGAAGATGATATAGAAGTTCAAAGACAAACCACTGAAGAAGTTAATCATATCATTCATTCTATTGAATTGTTGAAACTTCATGTGCCAGACAATTTATGTTTATGCTTTTGTTGTTGTATTAGATATTTAATGCTTACTTTTATTTTGATATTATAAGCTACAGCCTACAAGGCTACAAATAATGTTGCTTTCATTTTTCTTTTGTAATTTCAAATATTTTGCTTTGAATGTTTTCTTAATTTTTATGTATGATTTATAAATTATAATGCCGTGTCCGCGCCTTACCCATATCCTATACTTTTAAGAATTGATGAGTCCCGTATCCGTATCGTGTCATATCCGTGTTGCCGTATTTGTATCGGTGCAACATAGCCCATTCTCAGTAGGATCAACATTACTGGCATGCTTTACATATACCGAAAATAAAATATATTGTAAACTAAAATACAATTTGATTTAAAGTTTACTTTATGTGCTTCTAATTAGTACATATTTTTGGATTTCATTCAATTATACTATTTGTTAGTTTCTTTAAAACTTTTAAATATAATCATTTTTTATGAACATTTGTCTGTGTACTATTACATACGTCATTTATCTGGTATGTGGGCATACCTTTTGTACAATGGCTAATAGTAAAACTTAAAGGAGTATCTTTAGAAGAATTTAGGAGAAAGATGAATTCGCTGCAGCTTGTTTGAAAGTTCTATGAAATGAAAGTGTCTTTATAGTTGGCCATATATTATTTAAAAAATAAAAAAATGTGTTATGAAATGATACATTCCTCAATTTATTGGAGAAGAAAAGCATTGCGTTCAGTTTATATATAACGACAATTGCTCATCTTTTCTTCTATTTTTATGGACAGTAGAAGAGTTTTGTATATGAAATATACACTCTGTCTCTTTGGCTCATGTTTTTTCATGCTTATATTTGCTTGTTGGGGGATTTACCTTTTTGAGTAGTATTCAATTTGAACGATGCACTTGGTGGCATGGACCTGTTGTACTGCTTCAACAATCCGGCATTAAAATAAAGCTAAAATTGGGCATTGGTGGTAGAGTGCATTGCTCTACTACAAAGAATGAAAATACTTTATTATTTGTGCTTAGTAGTCTCTTAGTGTCTCATGCTATTTTTTGTCAAAATTTCTACTAACCAAATCTTTACCCTGAAGTTTGTCAACTCCCTATAAACATGCTTTTTCTAACATGTATGTTCATTTTATTATTGTTCTGCTTTGTAAGCCTGTCTTGTTTATGTGTTTCTCTTATGAAGATCTACTTATGCAACAACAATTCGTGATTCAAAGTATGCTCGGGAAAGGGAATTCTTAAAAGCTGTGAGTAGATCAGCTTATTTTAAGTATCAATTTTTGCTGCCTAATTTGGAATGTATTGTTCATGAATGCTTTATACATTCTGTACAAGTATTTTTTTTTTTGTCCTGGTAGTTTGCATTTAAAGTTCATACTATCAGTAATAGTTCAGTGGTCCTATGTACAGTTACAGGATTCAGAAGTATTTTTCTAAGCCAGGATTTTGAATATGTTATTTTGTGAATTTATGCATGAATCCATTACAGGTGAAATGAGAAATATACTTGCTAAAACCCATAAAAATATGAGCAAAAATAAATAAAAATCAAATGTATGTAAAATCCTCGATAAATCATTTGAAGGAAGATACTAACATGTTTGAAAATCAAACCACGAGATTAACTTTCTCCACGTTAAAAAGATTGTGGGGTTAAATTTATAGAACATTGAAGGTGCTAGCACATTGTCAAATCCAAATGCAAATTTCATATATTTCTTATGAAATTTCATAAATGAAACTCACAATTAAGAACTGATTTCAAAGATCTGGGCTTCGTTTGATAATTCTTTTCTTATGCTTTCTTTTAAAAAAATCTGCCATATCATATAATCTGATTTCTATGGAAAATGTGATGCGGAAAGCTCTTTACTGCACACGATCCCTTTTCAATCTCGGTCAAGTGATTAGCAAAGCAGCTCATAGAATAATGTTTATTATTTGGCACATCACCATACCAAATGAATTACTTGGCTTATGATGGTTGAACATAAGAAAAGCATTATCTGAAACTTTTAGTGGTGGCAATTAGGTGAGAGTTGTGAGTTGAAATCATGATGAGCGAATCATTTTGCGTAGTCTGCAAGGGGTTAAGGTATCATGCAACATACTTTTTGTAGCTTACTCAAATGCGCTACATTAGTTGTAATGCCTTGAAGTTTAAGAAACTATACTGGAAAACATCTGTAAAGACATCTTGTAATATATGGTAAGATATTTTGCATTACCATTTTGTTTATTTTCTTATACAACTTTATTGTAGATTGCATCACGTGATTATGCATGTATTATGTGAATCATTGAATGCTTTATTTTTATGCTTTGCTATTTATCATTTGTTAGGTTCACAAATGCGTTGATGCTGGTGGTAAAGTTCTCATTCCAACATTTGCTTTAGGGAGAGCACAGGTATTCAAAAGTCAGTGAACTAAAATTTATAGTTTCGTTGTATTTTTGTTTTGGGTTTGTTGTTTGGTCGCCTTCTAAATTACTTAGTACTTATCCTTGCCATAGCTAATAAATTCCTAATCCTCAGCATCTTCTGACCAAAACCACCAACTATAAATCAGGAACATTCCTTATGGGCTGATATGCGTTTTGCATGGTATTTCACTCTTAGATGCTCGGATGCTTTAGCATACCCTGTGCATATCTTTATGTGACTTTTTATTCTTTGCTAAAAGAATTTCCATGCATCCTGGACAACTCTTGAACCTGATCTTTTGAACACGATCTTTATTGGACATATATTAAACATAACCTATGAAACTCTAACTTGGTTATATTCTAAATCTATCTTATTCTAATATTTGATCATTATTCTCTGCTTTATAATTTTATAATCAATTATGTATTGAGAAATAAATGAAAGTTACAATAGCAATGAAAATGTTTAGAGGATATATTGTCTTAGAATTGGTATGATGTTATGCAATTTTGGTGGGGATTATGCAAACTATTGTCAATTAATAATATGAGTTCATGAAGTGATTTTTAGGCTTGATAGGTGTAAATGTCTTATCTCTATTACGTATAAGAATTAAAATATAGATAATGGCTTAACTTTTGGAGTTTAGGTAGGATGGTAAAGATGCAGAAATGCCCTAAGAGTATTACACTATAAGAGGATATTTTGAAGACTTACATTACAGTTTTAGAATTGGACAGGAGGGAATAATTTTGAATCTCCTCTAATTGGGGAATATGTGGGGCAGCACACCTTGAAGGGAAGGCTTTGATTGAGAGCAAAAGGAAAGGAATTAATTAGGAGAGAGAGGGATAGAGGGGGCCGGCTAAAGGAGAGAGGGGAGTGGTGTGTCCACATTTAATGAATGTGTCCACATGCAATGAATGTGAAATTTGGAATTAAATCCAATTTAATTTCATATTGGAAGCAATTGCGGTAGCTTCCAAAATAGGTTTAGGCTAATTAGGAAAGATTTTGAAATTTATTTGAATTTGAATTAAGAGAATTTCCCAATTAGTAATGGGCTAAATTAGGAAAGTCTTAAAGAGAATTTGAATTAAAATCAAGGGGGATTGAGGTTGGGCCGACAGTTAGGGTTTGGGGAATAGGGTGGCCGGTGGCTATAGGATGGGGAGGGTTTAGGGTCAGCGGCTATAGAGGGATTGTGGGCTCCGAAATTCGGTCCCGGCCTCCGCCCGCTGTTGCTTTTTTCTTTCCGGGGGAGTTTTAACGGAATTAAGTTCCAGGGTAAATTTTGTGAAGGCATAGGAGTTTGTAGATAAGCCATAACTGTAAAAACCCGCAAAAGCCATTTCAGACTTCGCACGCTTTTCAAAGCGCCGCGACGTACTTTAAGTGAAAAATTCGAAGTTGTCAGATTTCGACGCAAATAATTTTATAAAATGGAGCGTAAAATTCTGATCATTTTGGTATATAAAACTTATATTTAATTCCGTTTTAATTGAGAGTTATGATTTTTAGAAGCTCATAAATACCCAAACTACCCCTAAGCTTTCTAAAGGTCAAATCTACTTAAGTGAGGGCAATTGAGTCTTTTGGCCTACTCCTTTTCTCCCTATTAGGCAAACCGAGACCCCCCTCTTTTCCCCTCATTCGGTCTTTTGCCCAAACCGAGCGGACAAGGAGAAAGGGGGAGCGCACGGGTGAGGCGACGGGAGAAGGTTTCGGGCGGCTCCGGCGGCGGTTTTCGGCGGCCAAGCTTGGGGAAATTTGTAGGGAAGACTAAGGAAAGGCTAAGGTATGGGTTTTGCTTGAGTTTTCTCCTTCTTCCCTTGAGTTTTCTCAATGAAATGAAAATTAGGGTTTTGAGAAAACTTGAGTTTTCTTTAAGATTTCTTTGAGAAAAGTTTAGGGAAGGGTAGTGTGATGTTTCTAAACCCTAATGTGTATTATTTTTATGAAAATATGGATTTTGAAAATTAGGGTTTTTGCTCAAAATTTATCTTCTTGGAAATTGCCTTCACAAAAGATCTTTTTAAGGGTATGGGGAGGTTTTTATGTGAGGATATTATAGGGTTTAAGCAAAAATTTTGGGTTTAGGAATTTAGGGTTTCTCTCTAATGAAGGAATTTTTGATCCTTATGGTTTTTATTAGTGTTTGGGAGGATTTTAGAGGCTACCTTATGGATTTTGTTTGAAATGCAAGGTTTTCTAATTTTGGATTTATTAAATTCCGAAAATTTGATATATCTTATTTATAATGTGAGAGTAGGAAAGATGTTGCATGTTTAAAGATCTTAGGAATGTTGGCTAAACTATAATCGAGAGAGAATGTGAGGGGCTTTATAGAAAAACCAATGTTTGATGTGTTGGTTGGCTACATTCTTTGCCTAGGATTTTCTTTTATGGTTTGAGGGAGGAAACTTATGCTTACACCTTATGTTTTGTTAATTGTAGAGTTGTTTTCATAAGAGGAAAGGAGGGCAAGAAGGGATTTTTTTTGAAGGTTCTCCTTGTGGTGTACAAATTGAGGTAGGTGGGATGAACATTCTTTTAAATGTTAGGTAACTTGTACTTTATTCAATTACATAGAAATGTTCAATTTGTTTATGTTAATTATGAACTTTTATGGCTCAATTTTCCTTTGTAAGTTTATGGATACATGAAGTGATTTCAAATGTTTCTCCTATGCAATGCTTAACTCATGTTTGGTTTACACACTCTTGATATACACTTGCTTCACATGATTTCCTTATCTTACATGCAAGAATACATTATGGAAAGTACATGGAGCATTTCATTTAAGATTATTTTAAGTAATAAATGCATGAGTATGTTGATGCGGGAGTATCACAAGAAAAAGGTTGGCTCTTATGAGCTATGGAAAAGGTTGGCTCTCACGAGCTATAGAAAAGGAAGGCTCTTATGAGCTGTGGAAAAGGTTGGTTCTTTTGAACCTATGGAAAAGGAAATGACCAATTTATTGTACCTGATCAGTACAAGTGATACTCCTGAGACGGGTGATATATATATATATACGTACTAAATTATATGAATGTTTTTCATGCATTGTCATATGTGATTGAGATTAAATGAGCCTCAGTGTTTTAAAAATGAAAGGAAAGAAAGAAAGGAAAGAAAGAAAGGAAAGGAAGAAAGGAAATGTAATGAAAGGTTTGAGCATTTGAAAGAAATTGATGTAAAGAAAAACATGTTGTCACTTGAGCATAACTTACTTTAGAATTGATAATTTTTCTGTTAATTTTCCCTACGCCAAGCATGTTGTAGTTTCTTTTTTTTTCTCCCTATGTTTAAATGAATTTTTATCCTCACCTATTGAGCTTAAAAACTCACCCTCGTTGTGGGAATATTTTTCAGGAGGATCCAAAAGAGGGGGTTAGATGACTGATCAGCCACCGCGCACCTACCGTCGTAGGGAGACGACGGGTGGCAGGTTCTTTTGTATTTTGATGTTTTGTATAGGAGGATTAGAACTAGAATGCAAAGGAAAGATTATACTTGTAGATCCTCTTTTTGTATGCTTTTGTACATTTAATGTTAAATCCCTTGATTGGTGATTTTTGAATGAAAGAAAAGAGAAAATTTTATGTTAGGAGATTGTAGTGGCTCTTTCTTTATATTGATGTTTCATTTTGGAGTTATATTAATTGTCTTGTAATGTTTCTTTTATCTTCTTTATGTCCGATCTCTGTTCCCGCCTCGCACTTGCGAGCTAACCGGGCCGGGTCGTGCCAGTAGTGGTATCAGAGCAAGGATTTGAGGATATTGATTTTCATAAAAGAGCCGATAGGAAGATCTTATAGGTTAGAATAGGTGTAAGGTGCTTGTGTTATTTAATGCTTAGATTGCTATGTTGCTTCATGTCTCAGGGCTGAGGAACCAGAACTAGATGCCACTGATGGCAACACAGGGGAGGTCAGGAGAGAATTACCATCTGTAGTAGAGCCTCAAGGTAGTAGCATTAATGCTACTTTGGACTCTTTTACCCAAATGATGGCGGCTATGACGGGGATGATAAAGAATACACAGATTCAAGCTGGAGGTAGTGGAAGTGCTCCAATTGACAAGTATTTAAAGTTATTCCAGGACATGAAGCCACCATCATTTGTGGGAGGTGGAGCTATAGAAGCAGAGGACTGGTTAATGGAAGTTGAGAAGATTTTGGAGGGGATGCTATGCCCTCAGGATAGGAGGGTAGCCTTAGCTACTTATGCCTTCAGTGGGGAGGCAAACAGATGGTGGAGAAGACAATTGGAAGAAACTTTTACTGGGAAATCTAGCAGTCAAATCTCATGGGTGGAATTTGTCAAAGTGTTTAGAGATTGGTATGTGCCAATGACTGCTAGGAGAGCAATGCAAGATAAATTCAATAGGCTGGTGCAGGGTGATAAGACTGTTGCAGAGTATGAGGCTGAATTCACGATGCTATCTAGGTATGCCTCTCATCTGATTCCTAATGCAGAAGAGAAATGCCACCGTTTCCTTTGTGGCTTGAGAGATAGCATTAGACAGCCATTGGTTGCTTTTGAGATTGAAGATTACTCTAAATTAGTTGATAAAGCACGGAAGGTTGAGCTTGATTATCAGAGTACTCAAAAGAGGAGAGACTTCCAGAAGAGGAAGTATGAAGATAGATCAAGGCCTGCACAATCTTTTCATTCTGGAAGGCCAAATTGGAAGAAGCCCAAGCCCAACACTTCAGAGAGCAGTACTCCATCTGCTATGTGCAATAAATGTGGAAGGGCTCATAGGGGAGAGTGCCTTTCTGGCACCAATACCTGTTTTTGGTGCCATCAGCCTGGGCACATGGCCAAGTTTTGCCCTACCTTGGGACAGAAGTCTACCCCAGCGGCCAGAACAGGAAACACTTTTCCTCAGAGGACAGCTGGCAGGCCAAGAACTGTAGAGTCTACTGGATCTACCCCATCACAAGGTCAAGCTCGTCCCCCGGTTCAACCAAGAGTTTATGGAATATCACAACTTGAAGCAAAAGACTCTCCTGATGTTATCACAGGTATGGACTTTATTTAATGTTAATGAATCCCTTTATACTGTTTAAGTAAAATAAGCTTTATGTTATGTTACATGCATGATATTTAGGAACGATCCTTATTTGTAACAAGCCTGTTAAGGTATTGTTTGATACGGGAGCCTCTCATTCTTTCATTTCGGAGGAATTTGTTAAGTCTGTTGGTTTATCTTCCTCACTTATGCTCAAACCCTTATCTGTTATGATGCCCAATGGGAGTCAGTTGGAAACCAACAAAGGGTGTCATGTGGAGTTGATTGTGTGTGATAGAAGTCTTGGTGCAGATCCTATGTTATTGCCCTTGACCGAATTTGTTATGATCCTAGGCATGGATTGGTTGTCTTGTCACTTTGTGACCATAGACTGTAACAAGAAAGAACTCAAATTTTGTATGCCAGGGGAGAAAGAATTTAAATTCGTAGGGGAAAGAGGCATAACTTCTATGATAGTCTCTTCTTTGGTGGCATACAATTTGTTGAGGAAGGGTAATGAAGGTTTTCTAGCCTATGTTAAGGAAGAGAAGAAAGAAGAGAGGAGATTAGAGGAGATACCTGTGGTGCAAGAGTATCCAGAAGTGTTTGCTGATGATTTACCTGGAATGCCTCCAAGCAGGGAGATTGATTTTACCATTGAGCTGGTTAGTGGAGCAAATCCTGTTGCTAAAGCCCCTTATAGGATGGCCATAAAAGAGCTGAAGGAACTGAAAGAACAATTGGAAGAGTTGCTTAATAAAGGATTTATCAGACCTAGCACTTCGCCTTGGGGTGCTCCTGTGCTCTTTGTGAAGAAGAAAGATGGGAGTTTAAGACTTTGCATAGACTACAGGGAATTGAACAAACTAACTGTAAAGAATAAGTACCCTCTTCCGAGAATTGACGACTTGTTTGATCAGTTGGAGGGTGCCTCTGTGTTTTCCAAGATAGACTTGAGATCAGGATACTATCAGCTCAAGGTTAGAGAAGAGGACATAGCAAAGACAGCTTTCAACACTAGATACGGGCATTTTGAGTTTACAGTGATGCCTTTTGGCTTAACGAATGCCCCTGCAGTGTTTATGGATCTCATGAATAGAATCTTTAAGGATTCTTTAGATCTATTCGTGATTGTATTTATAGATGACATACTTGTTTACTCTCCTGATGAAAGGATGCATGCGAATCATTTAAGGTCAGTGTTGTATACTTTGAAGGATAATGATTTGTATGCTAAGTTCTCCAAATGTGAGTTTTGGCTGAAAAGTGTGAACTTTTTGGGTCATGTGATTGGCAATGGAGAGATCTCTGTGGATCAACACAAGGTACACGCTATAGCGGATTGGCCACGACCCACTACTGTGACGGAGATCAGGAGCTTTCTGGGTTTAGCCGGTTATTACAGAAGGTTTGTTGAGGGGTTTTCTCGTATAGCTATGCCCTTATCTAGATTGACTCAAAAGGCAGTGAAGTTTGTATGGACAGATCAATGTGAAGAGGCTTTTCAAAGATTGAAGCAATGTTTAGTGACTGCTCCAGTGCTTACTATTCCTTCGGGGACGGATGGATTTCAGATTTATAGTGATGCCTCTCACAAAGGGCTGGGTTGTGTTTTGATGCAGAACGGAAGGGTCATTGCCTATGCTTCAAGGCAACTGATGAACCACGAAAGAAACTACCCAACCCATGATTTGGAGTTAGCGGCAGTGGTCTTTGCCCTGAAGATATGGAGACATTACTTGTATGGAGTGAAGTGTGAGGTATTTACTGATCATCAAAGTTTAAAATACATCTTCACTCAGAAAGAGTTGAATTTGAGGCAGAGGAGATGGTTGGAGCTTATCAAGGACTATGACTTAGATATCCAATATCATCCAGGCAAGGCAAATGTTGTAGCAGATGCTTTAAGCAGGAAAACTTCTAGTGCTAGTTGGATGATCACACAACAGCATGAATTGATTAGAGACTTGGAGAAGTTAGAGATTTCTGTAGTTCAGCCCAATGATGCAGAGTTTATGGCCTTGAATCAGATGACTGTTCAGTCCACCTTGAAGGATAGGATAAGGGAATCATTGCCTCAAGATGCAGAATTTGAGAAAGTCCTAAGTTTGGTGAAGATTGGTCACGTGGAGGAGTTTGAGCTTGATGAGGATGAGTTACTCCGGTATAGAGGCAGAATTTGCATCCCTGATGTTGGAGATTTGAGGAAGGACATTCTTCAGGAAGCACACTATTCAAGTTATACCATTCATCCAGGTAGTAACAAGATGTACCAAGACCTGAAGGGATACTTTTGGTGGCCAGGAATGAAAAGAAGTGTAGCAGAATTTGTGGCTAGATGTACAATTTGTCAGATGGTAAAGGTGGAACATCAAAAGCCAGGAGGTTTATTGCAGCCTTTACCCATACCAGAGTGGAAATGGGAAGACATAGCTATGGATTTTGTGGTTGGATTACCTAGGTCCAGAACTGGTCATGATGCTCTATGGGTGATCATTGATAGATTGACCAAGTCAGCACACTTCTTGCCTATCAAGCAATCTGATGCTGTTGAGAAGTTGGCAAGTATTTATGTTAATGAGATCGTTAGACTTCATGGTGTACCTAGATCAATAGTATCAGATAGAGATGGGAGATTCACTTCTAGATTGTGGAGGAAAGTTCAGGAGGCAATGGGCACCAGACTTACTTTCAGTACAGCTTTTCATCCTCAAACAGATGGTCAATCAGAGAGGACTATTCAGACTTTAGAGGATTTACTCAGATTGTGTGTACTTGACTTTGGTGGCAAATGGGAGACACACATTCCATTGATTGAATTTGCTTATAACAATAGCTTCCAAGCAAGTATAGGTATGACACCATATGAAGCTTTGTATGGAAGGAGGTGTAGAACTCCTTTATGTTGGGCCGAGACAGGAGAAAGAAAGATAGTTGGAGCTGACTTAGTAGATGATGCTACTGAGAAGATAAGGCTGATTCGTGATAGATTGAAGGCTGTTCAAGATAGACAGAAGAAGTACTACGATGCCAAGCATAGATTTGTTGAATTTGATGTTGGAGAGTTTGTATTCCTCAAGGTTAGTCCTATGAAGGGTGTAAAGAGATTTGACAAAGTTGGGAAGCTAAGTCCAAGGTATGTTGGCCCTTTTGAGATATCAGAGAGAGTTGGCAGTGTGGCCTACAGATTGATTTTGCCATATCACTTGAGTGGAGTACATAATGTATTCCACATTTCTTCTTTGAGGAAGTACATTGCAGATGAAGCCCAGAAGATCGACACTGAAGCAATAGATATCCAACCAGATTTGACTTTTGTAGAGGAGCCTGAAAAGATCATAGATTACGATGTTAAGCAGCTTCGGAGTAGAGAGATTCCTTATGTCAAAGTTATGTGGAAGCATGGAACGGAGAAATATGCTACTTGGGAGAAGGAATCAGAGATGAGGGAAAGCTATCCTCACCTATTTGACTAAGGTATGATTTCTTAAGCTTGTCTTAAATTTCGAGGACGAAATTTTTATAAGGGAGGGAGAATTGTAAAAACCCGCAAAAGCCATTTCAGACTTCGCACGCTTTTCAAAGCGCCGCAACGTACTTTAAGTGAAAAATTCAAAGTTGTCAGATTTCGACGCAAATAATTTTATAAAATGGAGCGTAAAATTCTGATCATTTTGGTATATAAAACTTATATTTAATTCCGTTTTAATTGAGAGTTATGATTTTTAGAAGCTCATAAATACCCAAACTACCCCTAAGCTTTCTAAAGGTCAAATCTACTTAAGTGAGGGCAATTGAGTCTTTTGGCATACTCCTTTTCTCCCTATTAGGCAAACCAAGACCCCCCTCTTTTCCCCTCATTCGGTCTTTTGCCCAAACCGAGCGGACAAGGAGAAAGGGGGAGCGCACGGGTGAGGCGACGGGAGAAGGTTTCGGGCGGCTCCGGCGGCGGTTTTCGGCGGCCAAGCTTGGGGAAATTTGTAGGGAAGACTAAGGAAAGGCTAAGGTATGGGTTTTGCTTGAGTTTTCTCCTTCTTCCCTTGAGTTTTCTCAATGAAATGAAAATTAGGGTTTTGAGAAAACTTGAGTTTTCTTTAAGATTTCTTTGAGAAAAGTTTAGGGAAGGGTAGTGTGATGTTTCTAAACCCTAATGTGTATTATTTTTATGAAAATATGGATTTTGAAAATTAGGGTTTTTGCTCAAAATTTATCTTCTTGGAAATTGCCTTCACAAAAGATCTTTTTAAGGGTATGGGGAGGTTTTTATGTGAGGATATTATAGGGTTTAAGCAAAAATTTTGGGTTTAGGAATTTAGGGTTTCTCTCTAATGAAGGAATTTTTGATCCTTATGGTTTTTATTAGTGTTTGGGAGGATTTTAGAGGCTACCTTATGGATTTTGTTTGAAATGCAAGGTTTTCTAATTTTGGATTTATTAAATTCCGAAAATTTGATATATCTTATTTATAATGTGAGAGTAGGAAAGGTGTGGCATGTTTAAAGATCTTAAGAATGTTGGCTAAACTATAATCGAGAGAGAATGTGAGGGGCTTTATAGAAAAACCAATGTTTGATGTGTTGGTTGGCTACATTCTTTGCCTAGGATTTTCTTTTATGGTTTGAGGGAGGAAACTTATGCTTACACCTTATGTTTTGTTAATTGTAGAGTTGTTTTCATAAGAGGAAAGGAGGGCAAGAAGGGATTTTTTTTGAAGGTTCTCCTTGTGGTGTACAAATTGAGGTAGGTGGGATGAACATTCTTTTAAATGTTAGGTAACTTGTACTTTATTCAATTACATAGAAATGTTCAATTTGTTTATGTTAATTATGAACTTTTATGGCTCAATTTTCCTTTGTAAGTTTATGGATACATGAAGTGATTTCAAATGTTTCTCCTATGCAATGCTTAACTCATGTTTGGTTTACACACTCTTGATATACACTTGCTTCACATGATTTCCTTATCTTACATGCAAGAATACATTATGGAAAGTACATGGAGCATTTCATTTAAGATTATTTTAAGTAATAAATGCATGAGTATGTTGATGCGGGAGTATCACAAGGAAAAGGTTGGCTCTTATGAGCTATGGAAAAGGTTGGCTCTCACGAGCTATAGAAAAGGAAGGCTCTTATGAGCTGTGGAAAAGGTTGGTTCTTTTGAACCTATGGAAAAGGAAATGATCAATTTATTGTACCTGATCAGTACAAGTGATACTCCTGAGACGGGTGATATATATATATATATATACGTACTAAATTATATGAATGTTTTTCATGCATTGTCATATGTGATTGAGATTAAATGAGCCTCAATGTTTTAAAAATGAAAGGAAAGAAAGAAAGGAAAGAAAGAAAGGAAAGGAAGAAAGGAAATGTAATGAAAGGTTTGAGCATTTGAAAGAAATTGATGTAAAGAAAAACATGTTGTCACTTGAGCATAACTTACTTTAGAATTGATAATTTTTCTGTTAATTTTCCCTACGCCAAGCATGTTGTAGTTTCTTTTTTTTTCTCCCTATGTTTAAATGAATTTTTATCCTCACCTATTGAGCTTAAAAACTCACCCTCGTTGTGGGAATATTTTTCAGGAGGATCCAAAAGAGGGGGTTAGATGACTGATCAGCCACCGCGCACCTACCGTCGTAGGGAGACGACGGGTGGCAGGTTCTTTTGTATTTTGATGTTTTGTATAGGAGGATTAGAACTAGAATGCAAAGGAAAGATTATACTTGTAGATCCTCTTTTTGTATGCTTTTGTACATTTAATGTTAAATCCCTTGATTGGTGATTTTTGAATGAAAGAAAAGAGAAAATTTTATGTTAGGAGATTGTAGTGGCTCTTTCTTTATATTGATGTTTCATTTTGGAGTTATATTAATTGTCTTGTAATGTTTCTTTTATCTTCTTTATGTCCGATCTCTGTTCCCGCCTCGCACTTGCGAGCTAACCGGGCCGGGTCGTGACAATAACCCAAAGATTTTGCCCTCATTTTGCGAGGACTTTATGATATGAGTTCTAGTTTCATATAGGCGCAAGCCCCTATAGTTAATTACCCCTCCCGATAACGAGATAGAACTTTCGATTAAGGCTAGTCGTCAATCAGATACGTAGAATATACGTGTTATCTGGCATATAATAGCAACATGGGTTTGGGTATTTTGAAGTTTGATATTTAAAATTAGAGATTTCACCATCTTGCACTTAAAACGGATGGTGGGGGAATGGATAATGGACCCGATCAATATCCCATGGTTCTGTCATCCCGGGCCATCGTTGTCCCTGGTCTGCTTAGTCAAAAGGAGGTAGTCAACCCAACCTGACAGAAGGATCCTTATCGGCAGCCATGGGTTGCTTTGTCCAAGGGGACCTTATAAATTTGGGGTGAATGTTTATTAAAGGGGACAAATTTGAATCCACCTTAGCTAACAGAGCGCTTTGTGCCCTATCGATCATATCTTATTGATTCATATCTCAATGATTTGATTCTACTAAGGAACGTACTGGCTCTTATCATAATCAGTATTTCGTGGTGCCATTTGGCGGCAATACCACTCAGTTCAGAGGATCCCGAGTCATAGCCGTGTATCTTGGGTGTCATTTGGTGGCAAATCGTCGGTTAGAGGACACATACCACGTCATTATTGGCAAAAGATTGTTTGAGAATGCATCCTAGTGATATTTTCGACTAGACATTAGTTTAAGTAAATTTCAATTTGTCCACATCGACAAACGATTACGAAGGGTGGATGAATTTTGCTTTAAGTTATTGATAGTTTATTTTAAATTTAAAAATCTGAATTTGGATGATTTTTGGGATTTTGAGTAGAGCTTGGAAGACATTTTAAAGTGTTTGTGAACCCCTCCGGTTGAGATAAACATTCTACACAACCATCATCAGGGTGTGCAAGGTGCTTTGATTATAATTAAATTTTGTGGAATTTTGATATGGCATTTTAAAGTGTTTGTGAACCTTGTCGACTCCTATTTACCTACTTAGAAGGATTGGGTTCAAATTTATTGACTCGCACAGCATCTCCAGACGTCACGTGTGTACCAATAACACGCTCGCCGGAGCCCATGCAGGTGAATGAGTTTATCGATGAATCTTTTTTATAAAGGGCCTTGAAGGCCTAATATGAATGTATAAAATAAATATCCCGGTCGACCTCGTGACCGCATATTTATTTAATGGTTCAAACCATATCGAGGAGGATGGGTTTTCAAACTTAGATTCCTTTGTTGTACTGAACATATTTGCAAGAGATCCCTTTGTTGGCGAGGATTGCCACATCTTTTTACGCATCAATCATTAAATCCACTAATGGTTCCCTTCATTAGGGCTTTCGATCTTCAGTGTACAAGCTCATTGATTAGTTGGTGTGAACACTGCAAATTTCATATTGATTATATATAAATCAAGGGTTCGGTAGCATATATGTTCTTCTCATTTGCAAGTGGACTATTACATGCTCATTTGCACATTAATCTGGTGTTGGAGAATTTTTGTATCCTCAAACGGATTGCATATTTTATAATCGGGCACGACATAAGAATACGATATATTACCCCGGAGGGTAAAAATATATTTTTTTATGGGCTCGATAATAAAATTTACAATTATTTAACAGAGATTCCCCCACTCAATGTTTGGTTGAGTGGGGTTTATTTATTTCTGGGGTACAGACATCCCATAGGGGCAAGCCCCTATAGTTAATTATATCCCAAGTTTGATTTGAGAAAACTTTTGATTAAACTAGTGGTTTTCTTTATTTTGAAGTCATTTAAATGTTGGCTAAAGTTTGATTTTTGTGTTTTAAAATCCATGAAAGTCTTGCTTAAAGGTTTTGGTCATTTTAGAAATTTCAAGGTGGAGTTGAAGAGATCAACTAAGGATTAGATTCTGAGAATGAAAGCCAAAGGAGGTGAAGTAGGAGCACTTGATTCTGAGATGAAACTCAGAGGTGCCCAAACTATCCTATGTTGGGCTTTACATTTTAACAACCTAATTTTGGTTTAAGTTGATATTTTTATTAGAAGATTGGGGCTTACATCCCAACAACGCTTGTTGGAGGGATTGCCCGAAGGATGAGTGCTTATAGGGTGATTTGGAATCAACCCATGCCTCAGACCCTAAGACTAAGGTGAGGACTACCGATAGGTAGTGTCTCGAACCTAGATCTAACGAGTGCAAAGAGGGACTTACAAGCTACACCTCACAAGAGACATAACCCGCCCGACCTCTGGATTTATTGTCCCGCCTGGAAGGGACTACCAGCTAAACTCCCCCTAATCGCTTTTAAAATCATGTTATTTGGTCTCAATGCAAATGTAGAGTGGTAGGATTATTTTTTTTATTTAGAAGGTAGGGCTTATAGCTTGGCTTTGAGGCCAAGATGCCTAAGTATGTGGGTATGCAAATGCTGACTCACAAAGAAAAAGACTTTTATTATCTAGTCCTTATGTGAGGGCTTTCTATATGCAACATGCTTTGAGCCATGCCTGATTGTTTTAATTTTTTTTTTAGAAAACTTGGCTCCTTTAAAGGGAGTCATGCAAGACTTTCTTACTTATTAGAAAATTGTGGAGCCTAAATCAATTTTTAGATTAATTACATTTTAATGGGTAGAATTCTTATTTTTGTCCTAAGAGCCTACCGCATCAAAAGTCCAAGCCACACCCAAATAAAAACAAGGAAAGAAACCTAAGATAAAGATGCATTTCTATTGCACAATCAGGTAAACAATCAAACATGCTTTTATTTATATCAAATGCAAGAAAATGTAAAGAGAGTCCACATTATTACAACCAGAATTGACAGCTGAGTTGCCTGCCATTATACAACCCAGTCAAATTTACAGACTCTACTTGTGGGGTTCTTCAGGCTCTTGACTTTTGAATGGACATTAGGCTTCACCTTTGCAGGTACATCCTTTTAGTCCACTTCATTCTTTTGCTCCAAAACCCTCACAAGTTTGATTACACATCCTAATTCTATCAAATATATATTTGAAAAGAAAAAGACTCAAACCTGCAAAATAGAGTCAGAAGCAGTTAATATAATAAATCATTATATTCAGAATTTTGTTTAGCACTTAGAGTGCCAAACACATGCTTCTACCCTATTAGCCACATCTTTGGGGGGTTTTAAGCAGTACCTGTCATGCAAACAATTTATTATTATTTACGAGTGCCCCTCTTTTAGATATGGCCACCTGCATAAAAAAGCATTTATATCTTTCTACACTAACCACTTAAAGGCAAGTGCCCACACACAGACAATCCAAGGGCAATCACACCAAATCATCAAACACATGCGCAGAAAAAAAAATCCTAATCCTAACATGCCTAAGGGGCTGTGCACCTAAGTGTGTGAGGCTTGTGTAGCATGTCACACTAAGGGTGTTTGGTTTTATTTTGGAATGAAGATGTTTAATCTTTATCCAAGCGTGGTTCACTTTAAGTTGTTTGTGACTTAAAAATTTTATTTGAATTTTAAGTGTTTCATATTTATGAGGGTTATGAAGAACCCATAAAGTAACCACATGCTTGCTTTTGGGCAAGCCTGTTATTTATGAATCCTAAGATACAATAATGTATGCATCCCACCTTTTGGGGGAGATGATTGATCATTGTATCAAAAGGGAACCTAAGTAATTTTTAGGTGTTTTTGAAATTCTCTTAGTGTTTGGATAAGAGAGAGTGTCTATCTAATAGGGTAAGATAGACATGCCTAAGGGGTTTCACTTAGGACTTGATGAAACTCATCAAATAGGGTAGGATGAACTTCAATGATTGGATAATTCCTAAGGGACATCTAGATATTTAACATTTTAAATGTCATAGGAAAGATCACTCAATTTGGGTTAAGTGGAAGAGGTTACTTAGATTTTGGGTCTAAGAAGGGTGTCCAACATGTAACTTTTGTGCTACATGTTGGAGAAATCTCCTTAGCTTTTGGAGCTGAAGGGGAGAAAGGAATCCAACATTTAGCTTTTGGGCTAAATATAGGGGAACTCCATCTAGCTTTTGGAACTAAAGGGAGGGGAAGTCTCCTACAACTTTGGAGTTGAAGGAGAGAGAACCTATAGCTTTTGGGCTAAGGTACGACATTTTCTAAAGCCTTTGGAACCTACAGAAGTGAGGGAGATTAGTAGCTTTGAGGCTACGAATCAAAAGGGTGTCTCCTTGAATTTTGTATTCAAAGAGTTGAGTTTCATTTGCCTAATTTGGATTAGGCAAATAAAGTTGAGTCACTTGTTGAGTTTGGTTCAATAAGTGAGAAAGATTTGTAACTTTGGGGTTACAAATCAAGAGGGATTATCATTGAACTTTTATGTTTAATGAAGAGTATTTAGTTTGCTAAGTTTGAATTAAGCAAACATGAGAAGATGATGTGTAAATTTGGCCTACACATCAAGAATTCTTTGGACTTTTAGGTGTCCAAAGAGAGGAACTCATTCACCAAATTTGGTTAGGAGAATGGAAGAAATATAGGAGTTTCTCCTTCGCTTGCTATGAGATTATTTGTTGAATTTGGTTCAACAAATAAATGGCTTTGGATTGAACTACTAGTTGATTTTGACTCAACAAATAGGCGACTTGGATGAGACTTTCATACAACTTTTAAGTTGTAGAAAGGAGAGGGGAAGGTGCAACTTTGGGTTGCAAGCTTCCAAAATCTCTTTGAATATTTGGAGTTCAAAGAGGGGAACTCATTCTCCCAACTTGGATTTGAGAGCATGAAGATGGATTTGAAAGCTCTCCTACAATCTTGACTTGTAGGAAAGATAAAGGAAAATGCAACTTATGGGTTGCAAGTTCAAGAACATTCTTTGAACATTTGGTGTTCAAAGAGAAGTGTACATTCTCCCAATTTTATGTTTTTTTTAGGAGAATGAGAGGGCCTTCCTACAACGTTTGGGTTGTAGAAAGAGGGAAATCATGTGCAACTTAGAGGTTCCACATTCATGAGTGCCCCTGAACATTTGGTGTTCAAAGGGGGATACTTTCGTTTTGCCTAATTTGAAGCTAGGCTAATGAAGAGAAATTTAGAGGTTTCCTACAATTTGGGCTTGTAGGAAAGGAAAAGGGAAATGCAACTTAGAAGTTGCAAATCATAGAAATCCTCTGAACATTTGTTGCTCAAAAGAGAATTGTACACTCTCCTAATTTTGAGTTTTAGGAGAATGAGATGGTTTTCCTACAACTTTAGGTTGTAGAAGAATGATGGGATTTCCTACAACTTTGGGTTGTAGAAATGAGGGAAGGAACATGCAACTTAGAGGTTGCAAATCCATGAATATTCTTTGAACATTTGGTGTTCAAAGAGGCAAATTCATTTGCCTAATTTGGAGCTAGGCAAATGGGGATTTAAAGGTTTCCCACAATTTAGTCTTGTAGGAAAAGGGGTGGTCCAAGGTGCAATCTATGAATTACAAATTGGAGGAGTTTCTTTGAACGTTTGGTGTCCAAAGAAGAGGGATTCTTTGTTTGTTGATTTTATCTTTTCAACAAACAAAGAATAGGACTTGGGATTTGGTCCTGAGTTTGGAGAGGTTCCTTTAAACATGTGGTGTTCAAAAGGAACAAAGAGAGGTACACATCATCCTAGTTTTGAGTCTTAAGAGAATGTGTTGGTCTCCTACAACTTTTGGATTGTAGAAAGACAAAAATGAGATGCGACCTAGAGGTCGCAAGATTGGGAAAGATCCCTTGAACATTTGGTGTTCAAATGGATTTCTTCACTCACTTAATTTAGTTTGAGTGAAGGGATGTATGAAGCTAGAATTTGGTTCTAAGGTCCAATATTTTCATGTAGCGACATTATGGAATTTTGGAAGATTCCAAATCATCACACATGAAGGGAGATGATAGTGGTGGTAGTTCCCAAAGTTGAGCCATAATTCATACAATCTAACGTTTTGGTGCCTTGAGAAGGCCCTAAACATCATGTATGAATGAGAATCGTATGGGAAAGAGAGTTCTCCCATAATTTGAATGAATTTTTGGATTCATTTTGGAGAAGGAAGGTTGATTTCCTAGGAGGTTTGGAAGACAACCTATAACACTATCAAAGCTCTACAAGAAAGTGGTTTTCCCTAAATCGTACCTAATATGATTTGGAAAATTGAGAGCTTGTATTTGACCATATTATCTTGCAAATTAAGAAAACCGAGCTTAAATAATCCCTTAGTATGATGGAGCATTGATCATGGGCCTTTGAGGTCCATGAAATGCTCCAAATCAATCTCACCAACACTTAGGGTTAAGTAAGCACATTTATGAAAGTTTGCAAGTTAATACATTCACTAATTTAAGTAAGGAATAAATAACATATGGCTTGAATCATGATTTAGCAGGGAAACATGTATCTTAAAGCCTTTAAGTGGTCAAATCACTTTTGGCATGATTTGGCCCAATAAAAGCATTAAAATGAGTTTCCAAACTTTGGAATATTTTCGTAACAAAAATGATTAGCCATCGACTTTTCTATCACAAACCATACAACGCATCCAAAGGAAAGTTTGATCAAACACACTTGCTCTAGGATTTTCGTAGTGAATCTTTGAGACTCACACTAGATCCTACAATAAGTCATCACAAATATTTTGGATATGTTGCAAGGCTTATGACAACCCTACGAGCTCCACAAAATTCCTAAATCATATGTCTATTTCGTCATGACACTAATGTTGAATAAGTACATGTACACAATGTGAGATTTGAGAAAAGATGTGAGCTATCCACTATGTTTTAGCTACGAAAAGTAACATGCCCTAAGGTTTGAATGTAGGCGAAGGTGCTAATCTCAATATGATGCATAACATACATTTGAGAGGTGTTGGATAACAACCCGACACCTCTACACGCGTCAAAATCCTCTCCGGACTCTCACATAAGAGTCAACCAATGGAAATCACCAAATTTCCATAATCTTTGCGAAGTGGACAGCCAACGAATGGGTTTTTGGGGACCAAAAATTAAAGTTTCTAAGGACCTAAGGCTTTGGATCGTCAACCACATTGCATTGGCTATGGAGCCTTAGGGTTTTGCCTAAGTTTTAAGGATTTTACCACACCCGGTTTGTCCAAGCGCTCAGATTTTCTGTCCAAGCTGCTGTCCAAGCTCCAAAGTCGCTGTCCAAGCCACTCCGGAACTCACCCCTGCTGTCCAAGGCGCTTTGAAGGCCCCAAATCGCTGTTTGTGAGGTTTAGGAACCTTCTTTTGCTGTTTGGGAGTCTCCAACAGCTTCCTTGTCGCCTCGAAGTTGCCGGAGACGAAGGAAGAGGAGAGTAGAAGCGTTCTACAGCAAGAATGTCATGCCAAACCCAAATCTGGAGGAAGTGGGAGGCGTTGGAGCAAACCTGGAGGCTAGCGGCTCCAAGAGATGCGGCAGACGGGAGAAGACCGAACCCCAAGAGGCTTTGCCGAAGCCCTGGATGGGGTCGGCCGGAGGATCCGCACGAAAGGGGGCTCGAACGGAGGGGCTTCGCAAGCGCGAAGAGGGGTTCCTGCTTCTGGCTTCTGCTCTCGGCCTCTCTCTCTCTCGCTCGTTCTCTGGTTTCGGGCGGAAAAACTAAAACGGGGAGCCGAATTGAGGCTCCCCACTCATTTCGTTTACTTAGGGGCGCCAACACAGAGCCAAACGAAGCCCCCGCTCCGTCCCATCTGACAGCCTCGTTGTGAGAAACGAGAGAAAAAACTACTCGAGTAGATTTGGCTGCCACTTGAAGTGAAATTGAGTGGGATTTTAGAAGAGATCTCAACCCTAGATCTTCAATTTTGATTTGAAAATCAGATTCAACCCAAATTAATAAATTAGGGCTGAAATTGAGTTCGAATTGAACCCAACTTGGATCGATTTGGGTCGATTTGGGTCCGATCGAGTCAATTTTGGGAAATTGAGCTCGAATCGACGCCGAACGGTGTCAAATTGTGTCGAATTGAGCTCGACGACGCTCGACGGGGTTTGATTTAAATTGATTTGATTTTGATTTAATTAAATTTGATTGAATTTAATTAAATTGAGGCTTAATTCAGATTAATTTCACCTCGACGAATTTCAATTGAGTTGATCGAGCGCAATCGAGTATGGTCGGGCTCGATCGGGGTCGAATCGATGCGAAAATATTCGTCAACATTTGGATTGATGACAGAGGGACTATTTTTATGTTGATTGCTTGTTGACATGAATCACCGGGTGAGATATATCCATCACTAATTCTTTCATACATGTTGACTGATGGATGGCTACATTTGTCATCAAATTCCTTATGCACATTGATTAATGAATTGCTACATTCACTTATGTATTAATCTTCAGTGTTCGTTGGTATTTGCACCTTGATCGACATGAAATTTTCTCAAAATTTGCTGAGAACTTCATACTTTTGATTGTAGGCATATTGATTGGAATGCCACTATATATATCATGCCATTAGTGTTAACATATGACTTGTCATACGCATCATATTTCTTTTGTCTTTGAAGGTAGCTTCAGAATGCCCCCAATGACTACTGCCTATTTGATATCTTGCTCTCATTCAACATAAAGGTCTTGAGCGTTTGTGGGAAACTGATGCAAGCAAAAATTTGGGAAGGGCCCCAAATTTTTGCAAGCAAAAAAACAAAACCTTACTAGACTCTTATGACACCAAGACTCAAATAACAACACAACTCAATAACCTAGGATGTACTAACTTGCTCTGATACCAAATTGATGCAAGCAAAAATTTGGGAGAGGGCCCCAAATTTTTGCTAACAAAAGAGACTCTTCCTAGAAATTAGAAGATTACAAGAACTCACTAAAACTAGATAAATTAGACAATTTATGACAAAAACAAACTTTAGTATTATAAGAGATGCTTACAGGACGCTTACAATTTTGACTTACAAACAACACATAAACATAAAAATACACCTAAAGTTGCTCTTCTTTACTTGAGACGAAAGATACAGATGAGGTGGCACTTGCGGCGAGTAGAAAGAGGTTAGAAGCTAAGACGAAGGAGGAGGACAAGCTCGCAAGCTTTCCCAAGGAGGAGAGGAAGAGAAGTTGGACAAAGCTCGCAAGCTTTTCCAAATAAACCCGCAAGTTATGGCTTCCAAAAATCACATCATAAGCTCTTTTTTATTCATACAAAACATCTCCTATTTATAGAAGAAAAAGGGCAGCCAAATAACCACCTAAAACATTAATTAAAACCTATTAGATTTAGGGAGATGAAAGGCCAACAACCATAACACATCAGCCCCCAAACGGTACAGCAAAACAGAGAAGAAAAGCCACGGGAGCCAAGCAGACAGCCGCAAGAACCAAGCAGCCAGTCGCAGGCATCGATTAAAAAGGCGTTCGAGGCGGAAGCCTCGAGGCGCGCCTCGAATCGAGGCGGAGGTCGGGCGAACTGAGGCTTAAGCCTCGAACGTTCGGGCAAGGCTTACGCCTTTTTCCATGGAGGCGTACGCCTCACCGTGTGAGGCGTCGAGGCGCATCGAGGCAGTGCCTCAAAAGCGAGAAAGTTACCTTCACAGTCAGCGAGCTCCCGTTGTTTCTTCCGATCAAAATGTTGTAGCTTACGATCCGACAGGAAAGGGAAAGTCGTCGAAGGAGCAAAGTCGAACAGCCACGAAGGAGCCAAAGAAGCGACGCATGCAATCTCTACACCTCCTGTGAAGCAACGAAGCCGAACAGCAAGGACGAAAAGAGAAGACGAAAGGCAAACCGTAGACGCAGCTAAGTTATTATTGATTAACTTAGTTAATATAATTTAAAATATTAATAATTAAACAAATTAATTAAATAATTAATAATATAATTAGTGCATGAATTAATTATCTATTTTAACTTAATTTAATAATTAGTATTATTAATTAAATTTTAATATAATTAGCCTAATTAATATAAATTACATGTAAATTACGCCGTACATGCTCGGTACTGGGCGGTACATGCTCGGTACTGAGCGGTACATGCTCGGTACTGAGCGGTACTGGCTCGGTACTGAGCGGTACTGGCTCGGTACTGAGTGGTACATGCTCGGTACGCTCGGTATTGAGCATATATAACAAGCAGGTCGAACCCCGCTAGGGGGCAGCGCCCCCTTGGACCCCCGACAGACTGGTTTATTTTTGTATTCATGTTATTTTATTCTTGGTAGTACAAATAATTGTTATTTTTGTTATTTTTTGTCATTATTTATAATTTTAAATTAATTTATTTTAATTGTTTTGAGGCTTACGCCTCGATCCGCCTCGAGGCCTACGCCTTGCCTCGCTTAGAAAAAATGCCTCGATTCCTGATTTCGCCTTTTAAAACCTTGGTCGTAGGAACCAAGCAGCTAGCCGCAGAACCAAAGGGCAAAGCCACAGGAACCAAGCAGCCATTCACGGGAGCCAAGCAGCCATCCACGGGAGCCAAGCAGCCAGCCACGGGAACCAAAGGGCCATGCCACGGGAACCAAGCAGCCATCCACGGGAGCCAAGCAGCCATCCACGGGAGCCAAAGGGCCAAGATCCACCATAATGAGCTTCCACTAGACTTACATAAATGAGCTAAACTTTTTACTTCAATAAATGAACTAAAAAATAATTCATAATGAGCTAAATTTCAGCTCAAAGTATTAATGAGCTAGCAAGCTCAAGAGTAGTCAAAACCAAAGTTTAGGGTTTGATTTGACCCCTCCTTGCCTACATCAGACTCCCCTACTTGAAAACCTCATCTACCGATGAATTGTCTTTAGCTTTATTCTGAGGAGGCGAAGAAGGCGCATCAAGTTCTTGAATCTTTGCCTCGAATTTCTTCTTGCTCTTTCTCAAATTTTTTATGAAGAAATTTCTTCCTTTTCTCATATTTCTCATCACATAAGAACATTAGATATTGAATTTTATACAGCTCGTTTTGTAGCGGATCTGTTGAATCTCCTTCAGTCGGAACCCATCCATTCATCGGAAGAGGAACTTCAAGATCTTCTGGCTTGCTTTCTTCTTTGATTGAATCAATCTTTTTGTGATTTTCCATTTTTTTAAAAGAATACTCAACAAAAACTTAGACTCGCTTGACACCACAGACACACACGACAAACCGGGATATACTAACCCGCTCTGATACCAAATTAATGCAAGCAAAAATTTGGAAAGGGCCCCAAATTTTTGCAAGCAAAAAAACAAAACGTTACTAGACTCTTATGACACCAAGACTCAAATAACAACACAACTCAATAACCTAGGATATACTAACTTGCTATGATACCAAATTGATGCAATGCCCCAAATTTTTGCCAACAAAAGAGACTATTCCTAGAAATAAGAAGGTTACAAGAACTCACTAAAACTAGACAAATTAGACAATTTATGACAAAAACAAACTTTAGTATTATAAGAGACGCTTACAGGACGCTTACAACTTTGACTTACAAACAACAAATAAACATAAAAATACACCTAAAGTTTCTCTTCTTTACTTGAGACGAAAGATACAGATGAGGTGGCACTTGCGGCGAGAAGAAAGAGGTTAGAAGCCAAGACGAAGGAGGAGGACAAGCTCGCAAGCTTTCCCAAGGAGGAGAGGAAGAGAAGTTGGACAAAGCTCGCAAGCTTTTCTAAATAAACCCACAGGCTATGGCTTCCAAAAATCACATCATAAGCTCTTTTTTATTCATACAAAACATCTCATATTTATAGAAGAAAAGGGCAGCCAAACAACCACCTAAAACATTAATTAAAATCTATTAGATTTAGGGAAATGAAAGGCCAACAACCATAACACATCAGCTCCCAAACGGTACAGCAAAACAGAAAAGAAAAGCCACGTGAACCAAGCAGACAGCCGTAGGAACCAAGCAGCCAGCCGGGGAACCAAAGGGCGAAGCCACGGGAACCAAGCAGCCATCCACGGGAGCCAAGCAACCAGCCACGGGAATCAAAGGGCCAAGCCACAGGAACCAAGCAGCCATCCACGGGAGCCAAGCAGCCAGCCATGGGAACCAAAGGGCCAAGATCCACCATAATGAGCTTCCACTAAACTTACATAAATGAGCTAAACTTTTTACTTCAATAAATGAACTTTAAAATAGCTCATAATGAGCTAAATTTTAGCTCAAAGTATTAATGAGCTTGCAAGCCCAAGAGTAGTCAAAACCAAAATTTAGGATTTGATTTAACCCCTCCTTGCCTACATCAGAAACTCCATTTTATTGATCATAGACATATTTTTATATGCCTTGTAATTTTCATTGAATGTTGCTTAAGGATGAACTAGCTCTAATGTTATGAGTTAATTGGCATGGTCCAGATGCTCACATCATTACTCTATAATCTAATCATTAACTATTACAATTTTCGTAATATTTGCTCATCATGATTTGCATTCCAATTGTAGTCATCACGAGTTAATTGTCATTGTCCAAGGAAAAATTCTAAGTCAAAGCTTGAAATTCATTCATATAAGAGTCTTAGTTCATTCATGAGTCATTATTTGATTGCTGACATTCATTTGTACATCAATCTCTGTTGTTCGTAAGGGATCCACCATCCATACAGTATCCCTACTACCGTTGTTTGTAGGTAGATTCAACGCATTTTTCATGTACATTAGCATTGACCGTTGAATAGATTTCATTTATCAATAATCTTCCCATATATGTTGATTGATAATTTGTTACATTTGCTTGCGTGTTTTTCAATATTTGTGGTGGTGGTCGTTTGTATCTACAAGACATCTGATGTCGATTGCAGGGGAGTTATTGCTTTCACATCTTAGCCATCATCATCACTCATAAGTGGGCTAATATATTCACTATGCTTCTTGTGGAGAAGTTGCTAGATCCCTCTACCTTGCATATGAGTATACCCCACATGAGTAATTCATTGTGTGCATCATGTCATATTCCTTATTGTCTAAGTTCGTTCAATTTCCACATGATGCCGTTCAATTCAAGTTCAAGTCTTTTGCAGTTCATTTGGGTCCCATGTCACTGTTCATTTGAGTTCAAATTCATTCTCAAATTAAGCTCATTGAGTCCAACTTGAGTTCATATTAAAGTTAAAGACCAAGTCTTTCATCGTCAAGTTGCAAGTCTTTGTTAGTTGTTCAAATTATGTTCACTCGATATTCAAATCAAGTTTAAGTTCGAACTTATTTTATTTATGTTCAAGTCTTGATTAGTCATTTGTTTGTATTCAAATACAAGTCCTTGTAGTTCATTCATTTGAGTTTAAATTGAGTCCCAATTCATGCCCTTTGTATTCGTTCAAGTCCCCTGTATGTGTTCAATCAAGTTCAAATTCTGTTCAAAGGTTCACAAGTTCGAGTCCAAGTTCACTATGGTTCTGAATCAAATCTTTGCTTGAGTTCAAATTATACAAGTTTACTTGAGTCCAAATCAAGTCCGTTGCATTGTTCAAGTTCAAGCTCGAGCTCATTTGGTTCAAACTCCAATCCAAGTTTGAGTTCAATGTCATTATAGCTCGTCACATTCGAGTCCAAATCATTATTGTCCAAATCAAGCTTGTATTTATTCATTTGAGTACAAATTGAATCATCATTAATTATCTTTCTCTTAATGTTCAAGTTCATTTAGATTCAATTTATTGTCATTTAGATCCCTTGCTAATTGTCCAAGTTCTCTTATTTTTGTTCTAGTTGGGTCCTCTGTTTCACTGGAAAATTAGGCAGCCTCCCGGCGTCTCGCTCGTTTAGGGGGAACCACGAGAAGCTGTGCCATCCCACCATGCTACTCGAGCGTGTATGGTAGGTGTCGGGGGACACCGGGCCATACATCTTTCTTTCCACCACGCTATGCGAGCGTGTATGAGATCTTCAAAAGCACCCGTATGAAGGACACAAGTGGATCTCCCCACCACGCTACAAGAGCGTGTATAGGGCTTACCCACTTTGTTTTATACATTGCACCAAGCTCCCTTCTACCATGCTACGAAAGCGAGTATAGGTGGTTCTCCCGCCCGCCGCAAACGTCGAAGATGAGATTTTAGGTGATTACCAGCCTCGTCGTAGGCATCACACCAGATTTCCTCCCACCGTGCTACAAGAGCATGTATAGGTGGTTCCCTGGTCCGCCGCAAACGATGAGAACAAAAATATGAGTTTTAGAAGTTTATACCTGCGGGGTCCGCGACGATTGCAAAATTTACATGAAGAAAATCCTCTCTTTTTGTATCTTTCTTTCCTCTTTTTTTTTATATATTTCTTTTCTTCTCTTTTTTTTGAATATATGTACAAATGTACTAACATACAAACATATTTATACATGCATGTGGGACTAATAAAATCAACAGTGCTGAGTAACTGTTGGGATGTAAAACAAAAATTGTAAGTGACATAACTAATCAAAACATCAACAACATGATGCAAGCAAAAATTTGGGAAGGGCCCCAAATTTTTGCGAGCAAAAGCTAAACCTTCCTAGGAGATAGAAGTATAGAAAATACTAAAAAAGTGACACCTTTTATATCATAATAAGAAGACACTTACAACTTTTGATACTTACAACAAAGACGCTTACAAGACACTTAGAAAAGGACTTACAAATTTAAGAAATAAAAACAAACACCTAAAGAAGCTTTGCCTTGAGAAGAAGGATACAAGTGGAATGAAACTTGCGGAGAGACGAAAGAGATTAGAAGCCGAGATGAAGGAGGCATAACTCGCAAGTTATCCTAGAAGAAGGAGAAGGGGATACATACCTCGCAAGCTATCAATCAAAACCCATAGGTTTTCTTCCAAAAATCAGCCACATAACCAACCTTTTCAAGCCTCAAAACATCTCTAATTTATAAGAAAAGAAAGAAGCTAAACAACCACTATATTAGGGAATATGGAAGACCAAAAGACACCAAATAGAAGACCAAAATACATCAAATAGAAGGTCTAAAGACAGCAAAAATGATGTAGCAAAACTGCACAGAAAACATGGAGCCATTTCATGGAAATCCCCACCAAGCAGCTCACGGGAAACCAGCTAGCAGGAGAATGGAACAGCTGCACGGGAAAACCAGCCAGCATAGGAAACAAAGGGCCAAGGCACGGGAAAACCAGCCAACACAGGAAACAAAGGGCCAAGGCACGGGAACAACAAAAGCTCAAGAGAAATCGAGGGGGCAAGGAGGAAACCGATAAGGCAGCATGGGGAAGGGGAAAAGCCAAATTTTTCCACACATAATGAGCTGAAATTAGTAGAGAAACCTTTTTGAATTAATGAGCTAAAATCTCAACTTAAGCATTTATGAGTTAGAACCAAGTAGATCCCAAAAATTAGCTCCAAATCAAAGAAAACAAGGCCCAAACCGAGAGCACCAGGAGCCCAAGGGTCAAAACAAATTCTCATATTGTTTTGACCCAGCCCGCCCCCCCCCCCCCGCATGCATCACAACACAAATTGTTCTGATTAATGTTAACAACATGTATTAAAGAGAAGGTAACTTGCAAAAGGAAAATTGGGATGCAATGAGCTTTTGAGTGGATTTGGTTGGTGCACTGGTTATGCTTGTGAAATGGCTGCCTAAAGAGAAGTTGTGTGTGGCTTTTTGGGCCTTGGAATGGCTACTAGAGAATTTTCTTCAATGTGGGCTGATTTGAGGTTTCATGAGGGATTGACTAAAGGTGGACTAGCTTGCTGTTAGGAAATGTAGGTGGATTGAAGCTTCCTAACAGTATATGGGCATAGTTTTGTGGGCTGTCACATGGGGTTTCTAGGTTATTTTGATGGATGCTGGTTTGTAGAGTGTAGTGAGGCTATGTTATGATTGGATTTCAGAAGTAGGATGTTGCCAAGAGCAGCTATCGTGGGCTTAGATTTGTGGGTTTCAAGTGAACTTTGCTGTGTTTTGATGGATGCTGGTTTGTAGGATGTTGCCAAGAGCAGCTATCGTGGGCTTAGATTTTTTTCAGGTGAAATTTTTTTGTCTCTTTACCTTAAAGCAAGGAGGAAGTCGAGAGGATCTGTGTGAGCTTTGCTGTTTAAGAAGCCAAGGGAATCAGTTGTCCCTTACGTTGATTGGAAGAGTGGGAAGGGCTGGATCACGTGTGGAGGAGTTGCTGTAATGGGTTAGATGTTGGGTTAGCTGAAGGCTTACTTGAGGCGTGGAGATCAGCTGGGATGGGAGAAAAAGCCAATAGCTGTTGCGATGTTTGCTCCACAGAGAGGTAGGAGCTGTTAGGGAGATCTGTTGTAGGAGGGAGCTTTCATGGGCAGGTGTTGGTTTAGGTGGAGCAGCAGTGTTTGTATGAAGGGGAAGAGCTGAGTTTTGTTAGAAAAGACAGAAGTCGAGGGGCTGTTATGGTGTTGTGGAGTGGTTTTGCTGAAGAGAAAAAGGGAGAATGGGATGGAAGGTGAAGGTGTTGCTGGCAGTGGGAAGCTTCACGTGGAGAGCTGCAGGTACCAAGGAAATGGGAGTAGGGGCTTGTGTGAGTGAATAGAGAGATAAGAGGGATTAGTTAAGAGAACATGATAAGCCAGTTTTTTTTTATTTCCACTAGGTGGCTGCTGCAGGCATGGGGCAGAACTTTGACAGGCAGGTGCAGTTTTGATGGATTTACAGAGATTTTTGGCAGGGATATGGTTTGCTGGTACAGCAGGATTTGAGCAGGATAAGGGCAGATTTTGGGGGCTGGTACAACATGATTTGAGCAGGATACTAGCATGTTTTGGGTGATGTGGCAGCTGCTACCTTTTGAGGGATTTGATAAGGATTTAGGTGACATGGAAGCCAGTTGCATTGGATTTGACATGTATACAAAGGTCAACAGGGATTTGGGGTTTTGGCCAGTGGCTATGGGGGAGGAGGAGGACCATTGGGCCAGCGGCTAGGGGAGGGGTTGTGGTGGAGCTTTGGTCGGCAACTATCAAGAATTTTGGGGGATTTGGCCGGTGGCTATGGGTTTGTGGGGTCTTTGGCCGGCGGGTAATGGGGGAGAGGGAGGAGATTTAGAGAAAGAAAAGTGACCACGAGTTCGGACACTTCCTGCGGCTGGTGGGTGTTGCGTACCCTCACCTAGGGCTTCTCCTCTCTCTAAAACTCTCAACACTCAAAAGGAATTAGAAGGCTGAAATTTCATTAAGCAATCTTCATAAAAAAAACATACAATAGTTAGGCCCTCATATATAGGCCTCAAAGCAACAAAAGACTCAAAGACTAAAATGCCCTTTGGGCTACAACACAAATTAATCCCTCAGAGGGGTACAATGATAAAGACTAAAGTATAAACAAAAATAATACATAAAATTCATCATAAATAAAGACTCCTAATTGTAGCCGTTGATCTACGATTCCTCCGGTGATAGACATGCCGGAATCTCCTGCTGATGTCCTCGTCACTATCATTTTTGCTGAAGTATATGTTTATGCTTAGAAGACTTTGAAAAACAGGTGCTGTCGCATGGAAAACTACCTTTTATTGCGAGCTTTAGTTATTAATAAGACAAAATGCAAGCATGAATACCTGAGTTCAATTTAACCATTTGTTAAAAAAACTATTAACATTAGAGGATACTGATAAAATTAGGGGAGTAAATTGTGAAGTTGTAAAGTGACATGATTTGGACAAGTATGAAGGGATTTATTGTTAATTTGATATTGATTCATCCTTTTTTGTGCTTTAAGCATGTTGAATTGTTTTACTTGTTCATGCTTAATAATGTTTTACTACATTGTTCCTTTATTAAGGCAACTCGCTGCCTGACTGGTCAAGAATGAAAATAATAATGACAGTGAGGTGCTGAGGCTAGACTCTTTGTTGGGGCTGATCTTTCGCACTGAAATTTATCTACAAGTTGGATATGCTAGATTTATTTTTTTGGATTGTGCAGGAACTTTGTCTGTTGTTGGACGATTATTGGGAACGCATGAACTTAAAGGTTCCTATCTATTTTTCAGCCGGTAGGTGGGATATGCACAAGTATTTCTATGTTTTTAATGGCAATTTAAAGATGTTGCTTTTGCTAGTATAATGCATATTTTTTGCTTAATAAATTCTTTTGGATATGTGATTTGTTTTTGGAAATCAATTACTTTTCTGGTAATTTCATCAGATACATGTGATATTATTGAATAACTTGCATATGGCTTAGGATGAATACTTGTACTTTATGTCGCAATGGACAGACATTGTGACTTCTACCATTGCATAGCATCTAAAAACGCCTCAATACACATGCAGTTATTGAGCCACCAAATACAAGAAAATTTTAATTTTTACAACCACTCATCGTAGAAGAGATCTAATCAAATATGTTGACTAAATACTAATGGACAACATCTAAGAAATAACATGTAAAGGGTGGTACTAAACAGTGGGAGAACTAAAAAACACAACGCACCAGGGCAAGTTAATATGTACATAAGGAACTCCATAATTGACAACCTCATTACTAGTAGTAATGAGGTGGATATTTGTAATTCTGAACAATAATAATAACAGACTAAGACATCAGTACTATAACGCGATTTGTTTTAATTGTGTGAACTATCTGATCAATCTACATAAAACAATGCAACAACTGCAACGAGGTTGTTATCTCACAACTGAAATAGTTTTGTCAGACCTTTTAATTTCACCTGGCGCATAGACATGTTTGTCTATGTTAATGAGCAACATAAAAAAAGGCCAAAAATAGTCCCCTGATTATTAGTAAGTGCTTAATTTAGTTTCAGAGTTTTGTATAGTCCCAATTTAGTCCATTGACTATTAAAAATTGATTCAATTTGGTCTCTTTGTTAGAGATATGTCAAATTTAATAGAATATTTTGTAGATCTCCCATTTTCCATAAATTTTTCATAATGTGAGGACATTTAAGTAAAATATTAAATTTCACTTTTCATTAGCATACATTTTTTTGTAACAAGAGTTTGGAGTTTTATGGCCAATGATACAATTTTTGTAATATGAATTTTGGAGTCCTGTAATTAATGACTATTTTTGTAACAAGGATTTGAAATTTTGTATAATCTTTTATTTACATTTTGCTTAAAAAATAATATGTTTTTATGAATTATTCACTCTTATTATTTAGTAGGTGCTACACCGGCTCACAGAGAACCGTCCCCGCCGGTTCTCCACTATAGGAGGCGGAACAAGCCGCCTCCTTTGGCTGTTCCACCAATGCTGATGGGGCCCGCCCCATCTAATGATTTTTGAAAAATTGAATAGAGGTGGAGGGGCTTGGGTTTAGGAGGGAAATTGTATTAGGAAGGTTTGGGTATTAAAGTGCATGAGGGAATTAGGGATGTTTCATGTTTTGATTGATTGAAATTAGGGTTTCTTGGAGGCTTGGGCTCTAGACAACCTTGTCTAGAGATTTGGGAGAGACGATCCTCCTCTCAAATTGAGGATCTCTTGTATCTTGTTATTTTATTCATCGTCTAGTGGAATCCAAGTTTCTTCTTGAGTTTTCTCTCCGTTTTTCTTGTGATTTTGCCGTTTTTCTGCTGTAGACAGCAGATTGGCTGCTGTTTGCTCTTGTTTTGTGTTAGGATTGCTTGAGAACTCAAGTATAACCTTGGGGTTACTTGCGAACTCAAGTATTTCCTATCAAATTGGTATCAGAGCATCGTTTTTGGGACCGTTGGCGGCTAAAATCCTGAAATTTCAGCGGGATTTTCGTTTCCGGAAAAAGATCTTTGTGATTCTTGGGAAGAACAATGGCCGGGAAGAGGATAGAAGTCTTGGAAGGCGAACTCGGACAAGTGAAATCCGATATGGAGGGAAGATTTTTCGATTTTCAAAATCAAATCACCTCCAACAATGAAAGGTTGGAGGGGAAGTTCACCGTGATGGAAGAAATGATGAAGAAATTACTTGAAATGAAGACCAATCCGGCGACATCGGAAGCACGAGAGACCACCGACGGCCATGGCACGGGAGGAAATCCGAACCCATTACGGGGGAGGAGGAATTCGGAGGTGGAGATCCTGGAGGAGGAGAATGACATGCCCCCTCTAGAACTGCTTTCTAGAAAAGAGATGAGTAGGGGATACGACCAACGGGAGGCTGATTTTGTTGGAAGGAGGGAAGAATTCAATCGCTGAGGTGCTGAATTTGAAAGAATCCAGCGTCGAGGTGCTGAATACGAAAGAATTTAGCATCGAGGGGCTGTTTTTGAAGGAAAAGGGAGGAACGTCATCGTCGAGGATACTGAATTTGAAAAGCGTCGAGGTGATGATTTTGAACGGAGAAGAGGAGAGTATGAAGAGGGATTCTAGTATAATCGTTGGAGGGATGATCGGGACACTTGGGGAACTCTTCCCCTTCGAGGAATGGGAGGTTATGGAGGGTACTGGGGAAACGGAGGAGACCCACGGGTGAGGAAGCTGAAGATGCTCGTCTTTGAGGGTGAAGACGGCCATGGCTGGATCTACAAGGTGGAGCGTTACTTTGCTGTCAATGGGTTGACAGAGGAGGAGAAGCTGACGGCTGCGGGATTGTGCTTGGAAGGAAAAGCTTTGGCATGACACCAGTGTCGTGACAGGAGGGAGCCTATCCGGAGCTGGAGATAATTCAAAGATTGCTTATTAGAGCGTTTCCGTGCCGATGGGAAAGGAGACTTCTATGAGCAATTCTTTGCCTTGACTCAGGAAGGGACTGTGGCGGATTACCGGGATAAATTTGAGTACCTGGCTAGCAAATTGGATCACATCTCAGAGTCAGTCCTAGAAGGGAACTTCATGAAGGGGCTGAAACCTGAGATACGGGCAGCAGTTAGGGTGCTGGAGCCGAGGGACCTAGGCAAGGCTATGGAGCTGGTGCAGTTGGTAGAGGATCAAAAGAAATCAGAATGGGGAGCTAGAGGGAACTATTCGGGGGGGGGTCATACAGGATGACCACCACATTTTTACTATTAAGAGGGGCAGCACCAGGGAATCTGAAGGAAGCACCAAAGGAGAAAGCTGGGGGAGGAAATGGGGGACATTTCAAAAAGCTGACAGAAAAAGAGATGCATGATAGAGGGCAAGAGGGTTGTGCTTCAGATGTGATGAAAAATACATGCCGGAGCATATATGCAAGGACCAAGCTCTTTAGGTTCTCCTTGTTTGCGAAGATGAGGAAGACGAGGAGGGAGGTGGGAGCAGATCTGGAGAGGAGGAGGAGAAACTGCATCTGGATGTGGCAGAAGTCTCTCTTAACTCCGTAGTGGGATTCACTCCGAGTCACACTATGAAGGTGAAATGAGAGATAGCTGATTGTGAAGTTGTGGTGTTGATCGATAGTGGGACAACCCACAATTTCATTTCCACCCAGATGGTTGAGCTGCTGGGGTTAGAGTTAGTAGATATGGGAGGCTATGGGGTGATGATGGGCGCGGGAAAGGTAGAAATGGGAAGAGTCTGTAGAGGGGTGGTGCTGAAGATCCAAGGTATCCCAGTGAAGGAAGACTCCCTAATCAAGATAATTCAGGAGGAGGGGGAAGGCTATTTGGCGGAATTACACAGATTGGAGGGAGTGAGTTTGGAGGAAGGGGGAGACATACCTCTCTCTGTGCGGCCTTTGATCCAGGAATTTTATGAGGTTTTCAACCCCCTCTAGGGTTGCCACCACCCAGGGAGCAGGAGCATGCCATCATATTGAAGGAGTGAGTGTCACCTGTTAGCGTGCGACCTTACCGTTACCCTTAGTTTCAGAAGGACGAAATAGAAAAGTTGAACAGAGAAATGCTGGAAGCAGGGATCATCAGGCCCAATACCAGCCCGTTCTCTAGTCCTGTTCTATTGGTGATGTAAACAACTTAGAACAAAACTCAAAGGGAAAGTCAAGTAAATCAAAACTCACTTTTATGTAACTTTGAGAAACTTTTGGAGAACACAATAGACTAAATGAACCACTAAAATTCAGAATAGAAAATTAGGGATCATCCAAAAAACCAAAGCAACAAGAAAAGTTAGCAAAAGAAACAATCATAAAACAAACAAACACTATCCTCAGAACATCCTGCAAGAGGACTCCTCACATGTACCGAGTGTAGGAATATATTTAAGAATAAGGATTTAGATATGCAAACCAAGGGTCCACCACTGCAAAAGGGATCCAACGTTCTACCAAACTCCTCTAGCAAATGCCACCAAAACAGCCAACAACTTTTACCCAAGGAACTTAGAAGAAAGATACAGGTGGAGTGGAACTTGCGTAGAGAAGAAAGAGGTTAGAAGCCGAGACGAAAGGTTGGAAAGAGCTCGCAAGATTTCCAGAGGAGGTGGAAGAAGGTGGACAAAGCTCTCAAGCTTTTCCAAGAAGAACCCGCAGATTATAGCAACTTTGCTCTCAAATATTCACCAACCAATTCTTCACAAAACATCTCATATATATAGGCAAGAGAGGGAAACCAAACAGCCCAAGATTTCCCATAAATGGAATGATAAAAAGCCATTAATTTCCTGCACAGAAATTCCAAACAACATAGCAAGTTTCAAGGAAAAAGGCCACGGTTCCAGCACAGGGAAACCCCAAATGGCACAGCAAATCCAAGAGGTGGCCACGGTTCCAGCACAGAGAAACCCCAAACGGCACAGCAAATCCAAGGAGGGAAATTTCGGTTCCAACAGCCAAGCACAAGAAACCAACAGCCACCATTAAAGCACATTGAAGGCCACGGTTCCAGCAGCCAAATGAGGGAAAGTAATGCAGCAGCTCAAGAGGCAAAGAAGAAGAGGAAGAGACAAATTCCACTCACCTAATAGCTTGCACCTCATAAAGAATTTAGAGCTAAACATCAACTCATAATGAGCTACACCTCCACATGATAATAATGAGCTTGCACCACTAAAATTTCAACAACTAAAGCTCAAAACCGAAATCAGCCAAGGCTCCCATAGAACTAAAAAACAGCCCAAAGGATAAGGTGGGCCCTAAAGCCGGCAAACCCAAGGCAAGCAAACCCAATCCTTTTCCTACCATGATCATTGGATTTACCATCATCATTGGATAACATAAAATAAAATAACAAACATAACTAAATTTGTCCAAAACAAATAATGCAATATAAATTAAAATGCAAGACAAAAATAAAATGCATCAATTGGTGAAGAAAAAATATGGCAGCTGGCTGTTCTGTGTAGACTACCGTGCACTCAACAAGGAAATTGTACCTGATAAGTTTCCTATCCCAATGATTGACAAGTTATTAGATGAATTGAGTGGAATAGTGATCTTCAACAAGATCGACTTGAAATCAGGGTATCATCATATTCGAATGAAGAAAGAAGATGTGCCCAAGACTGCTTTTAGAACTCATGAGGGCCACTATGAGTTCCTAGTGATGCCCTTTGGCCTCACCAATGCTCCCGCCACGTTCCATGCACTCATGAATAAGATCTTCAAACAGTATCTCAGGCGATTTGTTTTGGTATTCTTCGATGACATCCTAGTGTATAGCAGAACAGAGGTGGAGCATTGGGGGCATTTAAGGAAGGTGCTAGAGGTTCTCCAGGAGCACCATCTGCGGGCTAACTTGAAGAAGTGCTGCTTCACACAAGCCAGTGTGGAGTACTTGGGGCACGT
The DNA here is from genome assembly GCA_016618105.1 of Dendrobium huoshanense. Classification (NCBI taxonomy): domain Eukaryota; kingdom Viridiplantae; phylum Streptophyta; class Magnoliopsida; order Asparagales; family Orchidaceae; genus Dendrobium; species Dendrobium huoshanense. The sequence goes on along the minus strand of CM028342.1, from coordinate 60,459,754 downwards.
GATATCCAAGGAAGGGGTAGCAGCAGATCAGTCCAAGATTGAAGCTATGTTAAAGTGGCCACTGCCTAAAAATCTGAAGGAGTTGAGGGAATTCCTAGGGCTTACAGGGTACTACAGAAGATTTGTAAAGGGATACAGCGCTATAACATGGCCACTCACGGAGCAGTTGAAGAAAGATGAGTTCCTATGGGGGGAGGCAGCCACGACAGCATTCGAGAAGTTGAAGAAAGCTATGACCACAGTTCCGGTCTTAGCTTTGCTGGTTTTTACTTAGGTCTTCATAGTTGAGACAGATGCATCGGGGTATGGATTAGGAGCGGTGTTGATGCGAAATCATAGGCCCATTGCCTATTTCAGTCAGGTGTTGACTGCAAGAGCCTGGTTGAAGTCCGTCTATGAGAGAGAATTAATGGCAATCATTTTGGCCATCCAAAAGTGGCACCCTTACTTACTCGGGAGACATTTCATCGTCAAGACCGACCAACGGAGCCTGAAATATTTGCTGGAACAACGCATGGTGACAGAGGAGCATCAGAGGTGGCTATCCAAACTGCTGGGCTATGACTTTGAGATTCAATACAGGCCAGGGGTAGAAAATAAGGCTGCAGATGCCTTGTCTAGGTGCATGGGGGTGCTGCAGACGATGGCTGTATCAGTCCCAATGATGCTGGACTGGGAAGCCATCAAGGAGGTGCGTGCCATGGATGAAGAACTAGGCAAGATCAGGGTAGACTTACTAAAGGAAGAGGGCAGCCATCCAGGGTATTCATTGGAGGGGGAGAGATTGCTGTACCATGGGAGGTTTGTGTTGCCTAGACCATCAATTCAAATTTCACATTTGCTCCAGGAGTTCCATGGGACTGCAGTGGGAGGTCATTCAGGAGTGCTAAAGACCTACAGGAGACTGGCGACATAGCTGTACTGGAAAGCTATGCATAAGGATGCGGAAGAGATGATATCCAAGTGCGAGGTTTGCCAAAGGAATAAATATCTAGCTATATCACTAGGGGGCTACTGCAGCCATTGGCTTTACCAGGTCGAGTTTGGGAGGAGATCTCTATGGATTTTATAGATGGGTTGCCTCGTTCAGAGGGATTCACGGTGATTTTGGTGGTGGTGGACAGGTTGAGCAAGTATGCACATATCATTCCCCTCTGATACCCCTACACAGCAGTGATAGTGGCTTCAGCTTTCATTAGGGAGGTGGTCAGGTTACATGGAGTACCCGAGGCGATCATATCAGACAGAGACAAGATATTCCTAAGCCACTTTTGGAGAGAGTTGTTCAAATTGCAGGGGACAGTTCTGAAGAGGAGTACAACTTACCATCCACAGACGGATGGCCAAACGGAAGTAGTCAACAGAAGCTTGGAGACGTACCTGTGATGCTTTGTGTCAGAGACACCCAAGCTATGGACTAAGTGGCTATCATGGGCAGAGTATTGGTACAACACATCTTTTCATTCTGCTTCATAGATGACCCCATTCAAGGTGTTGTACGGATGGGATCCCCCACACTTGGTACACTTTGGGAGTAGCAGCACTCCCGTGTCTTCAGTTGAGGAATACTTGGATGAGAGGGATCGAGTGCTAGAAGAGTTGAAGAGGCATTTACTGAGAGCTCAACAAATTATGAAGAAACAAGCGGATGGGCATAGGAAGGACATCCAGTTCAAAGTGGGGGAGAAGGTGTTTTTGAAACTCCGATCATATAGGTAGAAGACAGTTGCCAATGGGAGGAATGAAAAGCTGGCTCCAAGGTACTATGAGCCTTATGAAGTGCTGGAGAAGATTGGGGCAGTGGCATATCGACTGAAATTACCACCATCTGCAATGATACACCCGGTTTTTCATGTATCACAGTTGAGGAGGACCATTGGTGACTACACTGCAAACCCCGAGCTTCCTGCGACTCTCACTGAGGATTTAGAGGTGGTTCTGGAACCCTTAAAGCTGATGGGAGTCCGCCAGAAAGAAGATGGAACTAAGGAAGTGTTGATCCAGTGGAAGAACTTACCTGACTATGAGGCCACGTGGGAGCCATACGAAAGGACGAAACAGCAGTTCTCAGATTTTCACCTTGAGGACAAGGTGATTCTTTGGTAGGGCGGTATTGTTACGCCGGCTCACAGAGAACCGTCCCGGCCGGTTCTCCACTATAGGAGGGGGCCTTGTTCCGCCTCCTTTGGCTGTTCCGCCAATGCTGATGGGGCCCGCCCCATCTAATGATTTTTGAAAAATTGAATAGAGGGGGAGGGGCTTGGGTTTAGGAGGGAAATTGTATTAGGAAGGTTTGTGTATTAAAGTGCATGAGGGAATTAGGGATGTTTCATGTTTTGATTGATTGAAATTAGGGTTTCTTGGAGGCTTGGGCTCTAGACAACCTTGTCTAGAGATTTGGGAGAGACGATCCTCCTCTTGAATTGAGAATCTCTTGTATCTTGCTATTTTATTCATCGTCTAGTGGAATCCAAGTTTCTTCTTGAGTTTTCTCTTAGTTTTTCTTTTGATTTTGCTATTTTTCTGCTGTGGACAGCAGATTGGCTGCTGTTTGCTCTTCGTTTTGTGTTAGGATTGCTTGAGAACTCAAGTATAACCTTAGGGTTACTTGCGAACTCAAGTATTTCCTTTCAATAGGTTAATTTTTATTTTAGTTCATATATTTAGTATAATTTTTCCCACCATGTGAGGTCAGCTACATGAATCTTTTTGTCCATTTTGTCTTGTGAAGAGTCAAATTCTCATTTAAATCTAATAAAGAAAGGTCATTCTAATACTTTCTAACCAAGCATTTTTTGGTTTACCTCTTTCTTTAACTTATGTCAAATATAATAAATCTTATAACTTATTAAATGGCAAAATAGAGCAACATAAATAATATAATCTCACTTACATTTGCAATACTTAAAATACTCTCATATTTAACTTTAGTGTTAACTTTAACTGTTATTTTCATCCATTGAACCAATTGAATCAATTTTCAGTAGTTTAATAAATTGGGGCAATTCGGAACTCTGGGACTAAAATTAGGTACTTGCTAATAGTTGATGGACTATTTAAGGCTTTTTTTTTAAGCTAAATAATAACATTATATTAGTTGTACAAAATTTCCATGCAGAGGACTACCTTATGCAAATTAATATTGTTGAAATTATATCAATCTTGTAGTTTTCAATGATGCAGTGTATTACTGTTATCGTGATGCCTACAACATTCCCAAATATTTTCAATATTTCAAAGAGATTGATAAATTACTTGGGAACCTTGTTGAAGTTGAAGATGTGAATTACTAGCTAGATATTTTTGCAGTTTATTGTGGTTTATATTGATGCAATGGTATGATCAAATCAAACTTACACAGGATATGTCTACTAATTGGAAATTTTCTTGTATCATTGTCTGACTACCTATCTTAATAGCCAAAAGGAGTTTTTGCTTGTCAACTTAGGCTTGGGTTATCACGGTATGTGTGAAGCTATGATGAAAAAATCTTGATCAAGCACAATAAATATGTTATGCAAGCATTGATTTAAAGTTATAATAAGCACAGTTATTAATGAGTACCCCTTTGCAGTTAGCCTTCTAATTACTTCTAAAGTTAAGAGAATTCATAAACTTTCTAAACAATCCTGCATGTATGCATAAGCTCATCAATTGATTTGACATAATTAACTTAAAATCATAACATATGAAACTTTGAGAATTCTCACAAACACAACCTAAACGTATGTTCCCTTGATATGCTGCTCTACAACAACAACAACAACAACCACAACATCAAGCCTTTGTCCCACTACATGTGGTCGGTTACATGAATCCTTGATATGCAGCTCTAGTAAAAAAAAAAAAAAAATCTCAGGTAATGTCATCATCTCTTTTGAATATCATGAATATATCAACATGCATATTTACTTCATGTGTGGGCTATGGTCCATTGATTGCGGAGCAGTGCACTATTAGAGCATTGGGCAGAAGAAACTAGGTTAGGGAAGTGATGCCCGACTTAGCAGAACTCTCCTTTCATTAACAAATTTAAAGAACAACAAATTCTCCATGCCAAAAAAAAAAAAAAATGAAAAGAACCCTTGCTCCACTCAACTTAAAGGAAAAAAAGGAAACAAAATGAACCTAGAATAGTGCAACGCACCACCCCATCTTTTTTCTGGCTTTGATGTTTTTGTGATTTTATTGAAAAACCTATTCTATGGCTTGAATTTCATGTTGATATATCATTATTGCTGCATATTATTTTTCTTTTTGATAAAGTACCATACGAATGATAAGCATCTCATTTAAGGTCCGTTTGAGGCAATTTCTCACAACTTATGTTTTTTGACAACAGTCAAAGTCTTTGTTGGCTATGACTTTTTTGCTGCTTTTTAGAAGTTTCTACGGTGAGAAATAATTTTTAATAGCTAGAAAGTTATTCGATTTTTTTACAAGGCAAAATTTTTTTCAGTGCTCAACAATTTTTAAAAAATTTTCTTCAACCTTTATAGAGAACTACAGCCACCCCGTTTCCAAATGGATCCTTACAGAGAGCTTATTATTAGTCTTAGAATTAACATGTTTAAATTTGTCAACAAATTGAAATGTTCCCTTGGAAAGTATTCTCTTTAAGTACATCATTCAACAAATTCTTGTGTGGCTAGATGATATACCTAAGGGTTCGAGTGGCTGGTTGCAATTTCTGCAAAACGTTGTTGTAAAATTGTCATAGGGAAAGTATGTTTTTTTAAAGTTGTTGTGGCATTATATATTTTTCCCCTTAAAAGTATGGACAGCAATTTTTTAATAGCTATTGCATTCAGTAGATTTGATTAAATTTTTTTTTTTCATATTAGACATTTTTGAAAAAATAGTAAGGAAGCTATAGACAAATAAGATTGTTGTTATTGTAAAAAAAACTAAAGCCATAAGAAACTGCCCCAAGAAAACTCTATCCCCTGTCCCTTATGTAGAGGATTGGATTAGGTATGTGGTGGGGTGTGGGGTTGGTGCAGACTTTCCCTGCGTATCATAGCTATGTTATATGAATCCATCTACTATACTTATAAAACTTGATCTTCTTTAGGCAAAAGAAAAAAAAAAGTTATAAGTCATTAGTGAATATGGGTCATTTAACAACTTGGTTATTGATACTAATTTTTGTGCGTTTGATAATAAAGAGCCACTAAACAGTAAAATACTCACTAGTATCCAATATGTCAATATTTAATTTGTCTTTTATTTAGATGCACCATCCATACATATTGAGCTTATCATTTGTCGCAATTAAATTTAGTAACAAAGAAGGAAGTTAGTATTCAAGTACGACATTTGTTTGCTATAATACTAGTGCATGATTTATGGGAATGGGTTAGGCTCTTCATGTGCATTCATGATCAGTGCAATTTACTCCATGTGATTATGACATAATTAATAACTTCTGTTTTTTTTTAAATATGTATATTCCAATTAAGATACTCGGAAAAAAATATTATTTCTATCATGTACGGAAAGTGCCCTACCAAATAGGATAATCCTCAAAGAAAAGAAACAAAATATGTTGATAGCTTATAATTATACATACATGCATGTCTATGTACATAGGTTTGCATATGCACGCATACTTTCTTTATCTACAAACGCCATACCATAGTCATATCAATTTCCTGTTTTGCAAATATTGTTATTATAGGATTATTCATATCATTGGATTTTATTCAGGCTTCTTTGTTGAAATGTACTCTTTTTCCATTTGCTGTTGTTTTGTCCACAAGGTGAATTCTTTATGGAACTTGGCATAATTCTTGATGAAATGTATTTGATACCTAGATATTGATGTGCTGAAAGTGCAATAACTTTGACGGGATCATCATCATCATTAGCCTTATCTTGACTATTTGGGGTCGGTGTCATGAATCCTCATTTTTCATTCGTTATTGTTGAGTTATGTTTAAATTCTTAAGCATGTTCTTCAGAAATCATTTTGAACAACTTCTATATTTTGAGCTTTAGTCTTTTTTCCTTTCTAATCAACTAACACTAATTGTATCTATTTGTATAATGGGCCTATTTTCTTTCCTATGTTGTTTATGTTCAAACTACTTAAGTCTATTTTTAGACTCCTTATATTCAATAGATATCACTCCATACTTTCCTTTAGTATAACTATTTTTAATTTATCCATTGTACTTTATTCACAGATCCTTCTTAACTTTTTTATTTCTCCCATGCTTAATTTAGATATCAATGATTTGTTTATAGGCTAATGCTTCGATTCATACAACATTATTCTCCTAAAATTAATTCTATAAAATTTACCTTTAAGTCACTACTTTATCTTCTTATCATACAAATCTCTTTAGGCACTTTATTTTAACCATTTAGCCTTTGTCCTATAAGTTCTATTCTCACATATATCTCTATTCTTTTCTATAATAATCACATGATACTTATACTAATCACAATTAGGTATCAGTTTAATTTCTAATAATATTGAATGATAATTGTCAATGGTATATCTAGCAAAATTGTATATCATATACTCAATCTTTCTTCGCTTAACTCTAAAATCTCTTTCTATAAATATTTTCTCCACAATTTTGATTCTTCACTTATTTAAATGGTTGTCTTATTAATTAGAATTATATTATCTGCAAAAGCATACATCAATTCTCTTCTTTTTTTAATATCCTTTTGTTAGCATATCCATAACCAATACAAGAAGATATTGACCCAATGTTGATCGTAGATGCAAATCATGATCATTTTAAGCTCTTGAGTCATTCCACAACTTTTTCTAATATTAGTCATAGCTTCATCATACATATCTTTAATAACGTCAATATACTAATCACACACGCCTTTCTACCTTAAGTTGCACCAAATCAACTCTAATTGTGCTCAATTGTGTGCCTTTTCAAGAACAATAGAATTCATGAATTTCAATTTTTTGTTCTCTATGCTTCTTTATTAATTGACTTTAAAATAACCTCTATAATAAATGTTTCTAGCATGAAGTCAAATTGATTCTCTTAAAGTTAATATGCCTATGTTCGATTGCTCTCTCCATTAGTTTCGTTGTATAAATCATCAAGTTTAATTAATCTAAAATTAGCATAAACTTGAGCATTGTCTTTTTTTTGTCTAAATATTTGCATCAACATATTATTCTCTCCAATCAATTGACATTGTCTTAGCCTTCAAAAATCCATTGAAAAGATTTATTGTCTAAATCATTGCAAAATCCTCCATATCCATCCAAATCTCGATAGGTATCTCATTTCGACTTAAATACTTACATTTATGCATTTTTTTAGAGCTAACGGCAATTCTCTTTTGGATCAATCTATATGATACTTCATCATATTTTTTTTATTATGTTGTTCCAAAATAGCTTTTTACTTAAAGCTTTCATTTTGTAGTATCTCAAGGTAACATTTCTATATTTTCTTGATGACTTCATCCTTAAACATGATCCTATTGTCTTCTTTTTTAAGTGCGTCTAACTTGATCAAAATTTCTAGATCTAATATCTATCTTTAGTATTTTTTTTTTTTTTTTTGAGTATCAAGCTAATTATATAAAATATCAGAAGTTGCACTTTTGCTTTACTCACTACCATCTTTGCTAGGTTTCTATGTTTTCTTTTTTATTTTTTAAATTTTTATAAGCTTCATTATAATCATTATGGCCTTGGTTAGATGTTGAGGCTAAATGCTAATGCTGGTATGTATATATATATTCTTGTCTTTGGTGGAGAGTGCTATCTGCGTCATTGATATAAAGATTATCCAGAAAAAGAAAAAGCTTCGGTAAGTTGAATCTTTTTTTTTTTATATTATTTAGGGAAAACAAAAGGCTTATTTATCAGAATAGATGCATCTTTCCACTAGCGAGTTGTTGTTCACTCAAATGATGCTCTTTACCCTCAAAACCTCCCCTCTAATTAAAATGGTTTTTGTAGTTATAAGTGGCTCTATGAATAAGAATGACTATGGATTTGGATATCTTTTACAGAATTTTGTGCAATTCTGGCTTGTTTTCAACATGTTCCTTAACCCATTTAAACTCTATGAATTGCGAATCATAGTTATAGTCTTGCAAGGATTATATTTAAAGAGTGTGAAGAGAAACGCTTTCAAATAGCTGTCCTGCAATCAGCTATTAAGAATTGTTTTGCAACACCTATCTTCCTAAATTTAGTTCTATTTTTGGAAATTGGAATGGTCAATATTTAGGAGTTATCACCGTCATGATCATCATCCTTGTTATTTCTTAACCCAATTATTTGGCGTATGCTTTTTGAATCATTCTCCATTCATTCTTATTGACTATTTTATGAGGTTATAAACTTATTTTACATAATTTTATTTTTTAACTTGAATTGATGCTGCATTTTGTCCATCTTTTCCTTCTTAATACTTCTATATGAATGTTACGTGTTATATGTGTAAAACCCGAAAATGTCAGTTTTAGACATCGCACGCTTTTCGATGCGCCGCGACAAAATTTAAGTGAAATTTCAAAAAGTTGTCGGTTTTTGACAAAATTAATTTTATAAAATTGTATTTAAATTTTCGAGCAAATCTGTATAAAAGACTTATATGAAATTTCACAGTCGAAGTTATAATTTGAATAACAAATTATTTAAATGCCCTTGGAGATGTTAGAACAAAGATAAAGCATGTGAGGGCAAGATGGACTTTTAGCAATCCCTAAAGACCCTTTAGCTTTAAGGGACTTGGTCCCTTTCATTCTTTCTTGCGGTTGCTCCACTCGGCCGAATGCAGGAGGTGGATGGGCAAGGGACAAACGATGGATTTGGCGGAGGATTCCGGCGATGATTCGTAGAGGGGATCGAAAGGAGAATGTTGGGGAGGAGTAAGGTGAGTTCCTAAGACAAATTTTTCATTGTTTTTATTAGAGTTCTTTGATAAAGAAATTTTTAGGGTTTAATGGAAACTTCAAATTTTCTTTAGGAGATTTTTAGGGAAGGTTTAGGAGATGATTTTAAGCATGAAAATGAGGTTTTTCCCCAAAAATATTGAGTTGTAAAATTAGGGGTTTTTCATACTATTGGATTTTTAAGAAGATTTTCTAAGGAGTAATGTTCCAAATGATCATAGGAGGGTTTCTAGTAGTATAAATTAGGGTTTTTCACAAAATATTATTTTTCCTAATTTATAATTAATTTAAATCCGAAAATTAGGTATATTTTAATTTAATTTATGCTTTAACAATAGGTTAATTTTGAGTGATTAGTGATATTGTACAAAATTAGAGAGAGAGAGCCTATGGTAATTTTATATGAGAAGAATTAAGTTTGAGATTATTAGCTTTAGCTGACGGATAATAAATTATTTCTTATATGTATTAATTATTGTGACGTCGGAGGAAAGAGTACAAGTGAAGAAAATCACTTCCTAATTTCAAGGTGAGTAAACATATTTCTATGTTACGGTAATTATATCGTTTCAAATTTTCATTTAATTGTTATTGCAAGTTACTCATTTTACTGTATTTCAAATGATTCAATGTTTTATTTCTCTGTTGACCTCCACGGTGAAGTCAAAAAGACAGACAAAACCAAATAAAAAAAATATACTCAAAATGATTACCTGTAGCCAAATCCACCCCGAATCGCTGCTCTCGTCGCTTCTACAGTCGCCCATCCCTCTGCAGCGGCGCCGAACTCACGTCTTTTCTCCCGTATGCGAAACTCCCGCTCATTTGCGTCGTTAAAATGGGAGAGAGGCCTCACTTCTTCGGCGACTGAACACGCTCACGATCTCCTCTCGCACGAACGCTTCATCCTGATTCTCCCCCTCTCCCAACTTCCACTGCCGGGTTCCCATTCGCAGATCCTGACCTCCTCCCGATTCCATTCGCTACTTCAAGACCCCATCAATCGAAGCCTCAGCCTCGACCTAGTAGCCTCCCTCTCCGATCGAACTCCAGGCCCAGACTTCCGATCCCTCCCTTCAGACCGACGCCTACCCCGATCTCTTCTGCCTGTGCCGACGCCAAAGCCGAACTCCCTCAACCCGTTCGAACACCTCCCGTAGCCTCTGCCCCTTTCTTCTTCAACCCGAGAGAGAGAGAGAGAGAGAGAGAGAGAGAGAGAGAGAGAGAGAGAGAGAGAGAGAGAGAGAGAGAGAGAGAGAGAGAGAGAAAGAACTTCTCCCTTACCTCTACCGAGCTCTCCACTACACCGTGCCCTAGCCTTGCCCGATCTCTCTTCTATTCGCATCCTTCGACCGACTTTCCCTTCCATTTGGATCGGAAGTTACTTCATTCTGATCGGAAGTAACCGCAGGAGCTCGCTGGCTTGAAGGTAACCATCTCCCTTCCGTGCGCTTGTTCGGCCAAATCCCGTAAAGCTTCCAAGCAGAGAGGGAGAGAGGGAGGAGAGATTAATTGATTTTAATTAAAACTAATATTAATTAGTTTTAATTAGAATTAATAATCATTAATTTTAATTAATTATATTAGTATAATTAATTAGAGTTAATATTAAATTAATTTTAATTAATTTTAATTGAAGATTATTTTAATCAATCATAACTAATTTTAATTAACTATGATTATTAAACTTAATTATAATTTTTTTATAATTAATTATGATTAATTTTAAGTAATTAATCATAATTAATTTTAACTAATTATGGTTAACTTTAATCAAAGTTAATATTAATTAAATATGATTAATTATCATATTTTTAAATTAAGATTAATTAAAATTAATTATTTATAATTAATAAAGGTCATTTATAATTAATTATAATAACTTATAATTAATTATAATTTAAAAATAATAATAATAAAATATTCCCCCCACTCTCCTTCCTCGATGTCCGTGTCGGACCGGCAAACCACCTAAGCACGCCTTTAGTGGCCGTGGTAGGAGGGAACCCGGTGCGACACCTACGACGAGGTAGGCGAGTGACCCCTCGATCCACGTGTCAACCACGACAACCCCGCGGAGGTATGTACTATTCTAAACTCAAAACCTTGCTTCAATATTCATGGCAAATTGGAGAACTGTCCTAAGCACGCCTTTATTGGCCGTGGTAGGATGGAACCCCGATGCGGCACGTGTGGCGAAGCGGGGTTACTTATAAGTACCTCCGGGCGGGGGAAATCAAAACTGCTTATCAAAAATACTTTTTTTAAAACCCCAAGCACGCCTTTAGTGCGCGTGGTGGGAGAAAAAACAAAAATACAACCGCCGCGGTGTCTCACCAACACCAACCGTGCACGTCTTTAGTGACGTGGCGGGTAGGCGGCCTCTTGGTTTTTCCCCTAAACGGGGGAGACGCCGGGAGGCTGCCGAAATTTGGATTGAAAATCCAAGTACTTTGAACAAGATTTGGACACTTTTGGACAACCAAGGACTTTGGACTATGCTCAAAACTCAAATCAAATGAACTTAACTTGGCATAATTTAAAATGAAATCAAGCTTAAATCAAGTAATGTTGTAAATAATTAGAACTTGATTAAACTCAAATACAAAGAACATTGACTTGAGATTGTAGTTTTTGAACAACTACAAGAGGACTTGAACATGAACTTGGTTTGAACCAAGTGGGGACTTTGACATCCAATTCAAACTCAAATGTGACATGAACTAAAAAAGACTTAATCAAAATGAACTTAAGTTTGAATCAAATGGTGAAATTTGTAAGCTTGAACCACTTGAACTCAAAAGAAATTGAACTCAAAATGGAGGACTTGTGGACATTGAACTTGAACAAGACATGGACCCAAAAGTGGACTTATTTGAACTCAAGTAAACTTGAGCTGAACTTGAACTTGTAAGGTGAAACCTTGAACAAGATATGGACTACTTGAACTCAAAGGAGATTGGTGCAATGAGTTTTGAACTTAGCTTGAATTTTACAAGACAACAAGGACTCAAATCAAACTCAATCAAGAAGAATTAAATTTGAGCTTGGGCATGAACTCAAGTTAAGCTTGAAACTCATAACTCAAATGAATTATATAGGATAATCAACATGCAAGGAAGAATCAAGTTGATTGCAACTAAGATGAAGGGGGAGCAAAGGAATTTCTCTTAAGCAATAATATAATCAAATCTCATGACAAAATATGATGCTTCTAAGAGGATAATACAACTTGCTTGCAAGGATATATCAATAAGATCTCTACCTAGAAGCTATAAGAATCTTATGAATATTTGTGAAAGATTGTGGAAGATAATGAATATCATGCAAGCCATAAAAGAATGATAGTGATCGATGCATATATTACTCACATGGACAATTACATTGCTCTCTTACAAACAAAAGAAATTGATACATCTAAAAGTTGACTTACAAGAAGGTATCAATATGAAAAGCTTCTACAACTCATTCACAAGCAAAAGAAGACTCATGATGTAAAAATCATAAGTTGTGATTCAAAGCATTCAAAGGAATATTCATCGATGAGACCAAAGCAAATTACCATGTTCAATCAATCAAGTTACGAGCAAGGACAATAAACTTGTAATCATTCATCCTATAACTAAAGCTCATTATGCCATGCAACTAATATTTTGTCCATAAGGAAATGTAGGAGAGTCCTCATTCATACAACAGTCCCCACAAAGTCAATGCACAATACTAGTGACAAGCAACGAATAATTGCAAGGTGTACGAGTACTATCTATTTGTTGTAGTCAAAGATCTGTCTCTACAACAAGTGCAAATACATCAGACCACCTGAGATCGATGAAAAGTGGGTAGGATGCAAGAACAATGACACTCATACAATCAATAACAATTTAGTGCTGATCAAATGTAATAATTTTCTACAAATAAAGATAGTCAAATTGTAGAAAATACAACCATCTACAGATCGTCGTGGAAGACCCATCATATGTATTAAATGTCATATACAAGCAGAATGTCAAAAGACTTCAACAAGTGCAAGCCCTACGGCTAAGGCAGGAGATTTGTTAGTGCACTACGAGCCACCTATAAAAAATCAACAAATAGTGCACGACAGTCTACCTGTACGAAGCAGCGAACAACTCTATTCAGAAGCTGTTACGCCGCCACCGGATCTGCAACATTCGTACAAGCAGACAGAAGGCGTCCGCAACTACAACGTCACGCCACCGGATCTGCAACATTCGTACAAGCAGACAGAAGGCGTCCGCAACTACAACGTCACGCCACCGGATCTGCAACACATATACAAGCAGACAGAAGGCGTCTATTCCAAGACAACCCCCGCACGTGCACTATAAATTGTATACACATAGGTACACTAAAGGGGAAAATACAATCTTAAACCCGCATGGGCCCCGGCGAGCGTGTTATTGGTACACACGTGATGTCTAGGGATGCTGCGCGGGTTATTAAATTTAAACCCGATCCTTCTAAGTAGATCAAAGGAGTCGACAGGGTTTAATTATAAAATGCCCTTAAACCCGCATGGGCCCCGGCGAGCGTGTTATTGGTACACACGTGACGTCTAGAGATGCTGCGCGGGTTGACAAGTGAATTCAAGTTCGAATCCGATCCTTCTATACGGATCAATAGAAGTCGACAAGATTCGAACTACCTAACAAAATACACGGTTGTAGCGACCGGTGTATTTGTCTAAATACATTCTTTTTAGGCCTTCAAAGCCTAAAATCAAGAGAATTCACTAAACAAAATGCACAAAGCCTACGAGAAACCCGATCCTCTATCGATAAGTTGATAGGGTCGACAAGGTTCAATCAACAAAAGGGAAATGACCCCAAACACCCCGATGATGGCCGTGTTGAATGCAAATCTCAACCGGAGGGGTTCACAAACATTTTCAAATGACTCCCAAATATTCAAATATTTCAAAGCTCCACCCAAAATACCCATAGAAATCCAAAAACCCGAAACTCCACAAAAATTCCAAAAATCTCAAAATCCCAAAAATATATTTAAAAAATGAAATAAATCCATCAACGCACTTAAAGCAAAAATCATCCGCCCTCCGCAAAAGTTTGTCGAGGCGGACAAATATGAAATATTACTTCAGCTCACAAAGAGCGAAATGCCTAGTCGAAAATATCACTAGGATCCATTCTCAAACAATCTCTTGCCAGTAAGGGCGTGGTACGTGTCCTCTAACCGGCAGTTTCGCCGCCAAATGGCACTGCAGGTAAACGGTTATGACCCGGGGCCCTCTGAACCGAGTGGTTTTGCCGCCAAATGGCACCACAGATAGTGGTTATGGCCAGAGCCAATACGCTCCTTAATGGCGTTAAATCCTTGAGATATGAATCAATAGGATATGATCGATAGGGCACAAAGCCCTCTGTCAGCTAAGGTGGATTTAAATTTGTCCACTTAGACAAACATTCAACCCCGGTCTACAAGGTCCCCTTGGACGAAGCAACCCATGGCTGCCGACAAGGATCCTTCTGTCAGGTTGGGTCGACTACCTCCTCTGACTAAGTAGACCAGGGACCATGATGGCCCGGGACGACGGAACCATGGGATCTTGATCGGGTCTATCATCCATTCCCCCACCATCCGCTTTAAGTGCACGATGGTGAAATTTTTATTTTTAAATATCAAACTTTTCAAACTCAATTCTCAAATTTCCAAATCAAATTTCTACCAATATCCAAACCATTGCTGCTACTATATGCCAGATAACACGTATCTCTATACATATCTGATTGACGACTAGCCTTAATCGAAAGTTCTCTCTCGTGATCGGGAGGGGTAATTAACTATAGGGGCTTGCGCCTATAGGAAACCAGAACTCAGATCATAAAGTCCTCGCAAAATGAGGGCGAAATCTCTGGGTAGTGTCTTATCTACAAACCCATCTGCCTTCCAAAATTTACCCCGGAACTTAGTTCGTTAAAACTCCCTCGCCGAATAAAAGAAAAGCGATGCGGAGGCCGGGGCCGAATTTTCGGAGCCCACATTCTCGCATATTAAGTGATTCACTATATTCCTGCATAAGCCATATGATAAAACATAGTATGATTGATATATTGAGTGATTGCATATGTATGTTGAAATGATGAAGCTCACCCCTTTATGGTACTAGCTGGGGACGCTGTAACCGTGCACGTTAAATTGATAAATGTTATGAAAAAGAAAATGATAAATTAGTACCTTTATTGGTATTAGACGGTAGCTCCTGTGATGGTTGTACTATATATGAAATGAGAAAGTTACGAATACTAATATGATGAATGCAAATTGAATATGAAATGATTAGATTTACGATTTATGCATATGTTTAAATGATATGTTTATAGGAAATCAAATTTATGATATGTTTAAATGAAAGTGACATCTAACATATTACTTTTACTGCCTTGAATTGCTATAGCTTAGAGGCATGCGTTACTTACTAAGCTTTGACTTGTTGTTGTTGCTCCATCTTTTATTTTAGTTAAGTTTAAGATAATCAAATGAATAGAAGAGGCGGAAAATTTCTACCATAGACATGAGACACAAGAAGAAAAGTATCTATGCTTATTATATATATCAGTTTATATATTTGAAGTTTTGTGGCTCTTTCAAGATTATTGAGATAACTTTAAGGAAATTAAAAATTTGATCTACCGTCTGACCATCCATTCCCGTCTTGTTAATTCAAGCCCCTGGGCCGGGTCATGACAAAAGTGGTATTAGAGCGAATGGTTTTAACATACTGATTAATATGAAAGAGCCAATATGATGATTCTATATGTTAGAGAAGGTATATGATGTATGTGTTACAGACTACTTAATTTATTTCATCGCGTTATATCTCAGGGCCATGGATCCTAAACTTGTTGCCACTGATGGCAATACGGAGAAATTAGGAGGGAGCTACCAGCCGTAGTGGAGCCTTCAAGTAGTAGCATCAATGCTACTATGGAATCTTTTACGCAAATGATGGCAGCAATGACCCAAATGATCAAGAACACTTAAACTCAAGCCGGTGGTAGTAGTACTATCATGGATAAAAATTTAAAGTTGTTCCAAGATATGAAGCCTCCGTTATTTTCAAGTGGTGGACCTATAGAGACAGAATATTGGGTGATGAGGATAGAGAAGGTTCTGGAGGGTATGACCTACCCTGAAGATAAAAGGGTTACTCTTGTTGCTTTTGCCTTTGATGGTGAGGTAGAAAGGTGGCGGCGAAGCCAGTTACAAGAGACTTTTGGAGGGCGATCCAGTAGTCAAGTCTCATGTGGAGAGTTTCTGAAATTGTTCCGAGATTGGTATGTACTAATGTTAGCTAGAAGATAGATGCAAGATAAATTCATTAGATTGGTGCAAGGTGATAGATTGATTACGTAGTATGAGGCCGAGTTCACCAGACTTTTTAGTTATGCTTCACATCTGATACCCAATGCAGAAGATAAGTGCCATCGTTTCTTATCTGGCTTGAAGGAAATCATTAGACAACCTTTGATTCCTTTTAACATTGAGGATTATTCTACTTTGGTAAATAGGGCCCGAAGGATTGAGTTAGATTTGCAAGCTACTCAGAAGAGAGTGTAATGCAATCAAAAAATTTGGGAAGGGAAGGGACCCAAATTTTTGATCACTAAAAGAAAATGACTTCTTATATAAAAGAAGACACAAAATACCTAAAAAGACACTTTTTAATATTTAAAGATGACTTACAAACTTTGACAAACTTATATAATATAAAAGACACTTACAAACTTGACTCAAACAAGACACCCTAAAATTGCTTACTTTGAGAAGAAAGATACAGGTGGGGTGGTCACTTGCGGAGAGAAGAAAAATGTGAGAAGCCAAGACGAAGGACAGAAAGAGCTCGCAAGATTTTCTGGGGAGATGAGAAGGAGAATGGAACAAGCTCACAAGGTTTTCCAATAAAACCCGCAGGTTTACATTTCCAAAGATCAATCACATAACATAACATATCTAAAACAACCACAAACTAACTCATATTTATAGGCATGAGAGAGGAATACAGATAGCCACAAAACATTAATTTAAAAGCTAATTAAATAGGGAATATGAAAAGCCAACAGTCAATTCCAGGAAACGAAGCACCAAAGCCACGAAAAAGCCCCCATACATTCACGGGAAACATCCCAGCCAGGAACCGAAGAGGCAGCCGCAAGAACCAAGGAGCCAAGGCACGGAATTCCAAGAGCCAGCCGCAGGAAACCAAGAGCCTACCGTGGGAACCAATGAGCCAAGGCACGGGAACCCAAGAGCCAATCGTGGAAACCAAGGAGCCAAGGCACGGGAACCCAACAGACATTCACAGGAACCAAAGGGACAAATAAAAGGGAATGAACCTCAATTTATGAGCTAAAAAGGCTCTCTACTAGACATTAATGAGCTGATATCTAGTAGAGGAAAGCATTTATGAGCTTGAAACATAAGAAGAGGCTCATTAATGAGCTGATTCAAGTAGAACTTACAAAATTTTCAACTCAACTTGTTTTGACCCATTTCTTGCCTACATCATAATGGATCAACATAAAAGGAGTGTTGAAGAGGATATACAAAACAATCTAATTGGAGGATCAAATGAGAAGAAACCTAAGTTTAGTCCTAGTGGAGTTAGCGGCGCAACTGTTAGTAAAGTTATGGAAGCTTATGCTAAGTGTGGCAGATTGCATAAGGGTTAATGTCTGATTGGTTCCAACACTTGCTATTGGTGTCGTCAGCTTGGATACAACAAAATATTTTCCTGCATTGGTTCAGAAGACGTCAGGAGAAATGAGATCAAATGAGCACCTTCACAGAGGAATTTTGTCAAACCCAAGATGATAGAACCATCAGTTGAAGGTTCAATACAAAATCAATCCATGCAAAATGTCCGACCGCGGGTTTATACTTTGACTCAACAGGAGCCCAATGAATCCTTAGATGTTGACAAGGATAGTTGAGATGGCTTTATTGTTTATTTTTAGTGACTTGTAATGTTATATTAAATGTTTTGGATTTAGTAGGTTATCTTGTTATGTTATGTCAGATATTTTGGGTTGATTAGATTATTTTGTTATGATATATCAAATGCTTAGTTTTTTTTGTTACAATGTTGAAGTTTATGTTAAATAAAATGAAAGATGTTGGTTGATTGTATAACTAGAAGTTGTATGTAAATTTTGAGGATGAAATTTTTATTAGGGGGGAGTATTGTAAAACCCGAAAATGTCAATTTTAGACATCTCACGCTTTTCGATGCGCCATGATAAACTTTAAATGAAATTTCAAAGTCGTCGGTTTTTACGAAGTTAATTTTATAAAATTGTACTTAAAATTTCGAACAAATCGGTATAAAAGACTTATATGGAATTTCACATAGATTTTAAATAAAAAATCGCCGAAATTATAATTTGAATAACAAATTATTTAAATGCCCTTAGAGATATTATAACAAAGATAAAGCAAGTGAGGGCAAGATGGACTTTTAGCAATCCCTAAACACCCCGTAGCTTTAAGGGAACAAATTCATTCAGTCCCTTTCATTCTTTCTTGCGGCTGCTCCACTCGGTTGAATGCAAGGAGGCGGACGGGCAAGGGACGGACAACGACTTTGGCGGAGGATTCCGACGACGGTTCGTGGAGGAGATTAGAGGGAGAACGTTGGGGAGGAGTAAGGTGAGTTCCTAAGAGAAATCTTCATTGTTTTGATTAGAGTTCTTTGATAAAGAATTTTTTAGGGTTTAATGGAAACTTTAAATTTCTTTAGGAAAGTTATAGGGAAGGTTTAGGAGATGATTTTAATCATGAAAATGAGATTTTTCTCTAAAAATATTGAGTTGGAAAATTAGGGCTTTTTCATACTATTTGATTTTTAAGAAGATTTTCTAAGGAGTAATGTTCCAAATGACCATAGGAGGGTTTCTAGTGGTATTGATTAGGATTTTTCACAAAATATTATTTTTTTCTAATTTCTAATTAATTTAAATCCGAAAATTATGTTTATTTTAATTTAATTTATGCTTTAGCAATAGGTTAATTTTGAGTGATTAGTGATATTGTACAAAATTAGAAAGAGAGAGAGAGAGAGAGAGGAGAGAGAGCCTATGATAATTTTATAGGAGAAGAAGAATTAAGTTTGAGATTATTAGCTTTATCTTACGAATATTAAATTATTTCTTAGATGTGTTAATTTTTGTGACCTCGAAGGAAAGAGTACAAGTGAAAAAATCAATTCCCAATTTCAAGGTTAGTAAACATGTTTTTATGTTACGTTAATTATATCGTTTCAAATTTTGATTTAATTATTATTGCAAGTTATTCATTTTACTGCATTTCAAATGATTCAATATTTTATCTCTCGCATATTAAGTGATTCACTATATTCATACATAAATCATATGATAAAGCATAATATTATGATATATGAATATGATATGATTGATATATTAAGTGATTGCATGTGCATGTTGAAATGATGGAGTTCACCTCCTTATGGTACTAGCTGTGGACGCTGTACCCGTGCACGTTAAAATGATAATGGTTATGAAAAAAAAATGGTAAAGTAGTACCTTCATTGGTATTAGACGATGACTCTTGTGGACGGTTGTACTATATATGAAATGAGAAAGTTACGAATACTGATATGATGAATGTAAATTGAATATAAAATGATTTGATTTACAATATATGCATATGTTTAAATGATTTGTTTATAGGAAATCAAATTTATGATATGTTTAAACGAAAGTGACGTCTAGCATATTACTTCTACTACCTTGAATTACTGTAGTTTAAAGGCATGCGTTACTCACCAAGCTTTGGCTTATTGTTGTTACTCCAATTTTTTTTTCAGTTAAGTTTAAAAATAATCAAATGAATAGAAGAGACGAAAATGTCTACCGTAGACGTGAGGCACTAGAAGAAAGGTATCTATATTTATTATATATATTAGTTTATATATTTTAAGTTTAGTGGCTATTTCAAGATTATTGAGATAAGCTTTAAGGAAATTAAAAATTTGATCTATCGTCCGACCATTCGTTCTCGCCTCATTATTTGAGCCCTCGGGCCTAGTCGTGACAATATGCAAGGTTTAAAATTGCGTAATTGGGTATTGAGGCGTTATTCTTTTGTGAGGCGTGACGTAAGCATCTAGGCGTTTTGAGGCGTAAGCCTCAAAATCCAAAAATTGTGTAAAGTAAAAATAAATATTAAAATTAATTTTTTATTTAATACTCAAATAATATGTTAAAGAATGACATATTAACTTTCTATTGGATTATGAAGTAACAAATTGTCATATATATGAAATAAAAATTGCATAAGATGTAAAGTGACAAGTGATAAATTGCTTGACATAGAATTAAAAACCAACTATTACAATAACACAACGACATGAAATATAAGAATCATGTAAAAGTATCTTATAATATTAAGTTCAGCTCTAAATTTCTTCTTTCTTAGTTTCCTACTCATCTATATTCAATTCCTAAAAAAAGCTTATATAATTGGCAACAACTCAGAAATCATCTGCACTGTTATCAATGAGGGGATCTTTATTTGAGTATTCATTATAACAAATTGATCTCTCCCCTGGCTCATCCTGTGGAGTTCAATGCCTCTCAATCTGAATCTTTTTCATTTATTTTAATCATCATTTTCTTTCATAATTATTTGTCATCAATATAAAGATGAGAATAATACTCGAAAATTTTTATAGTAGGATGCGGTGGTGGTGGTGTGTGCAGCTTTCAAGTAATTCTCGATGGTGGCTATGCTAGTGGTGGCTATGACAAAGGTGGTGGGCTAGTGATTGAGGCTGTTGAGAGGAAGTTGCGGCTTGGGGGTGCATGAAGACATACTTTGTTAGGGGCTTTAGTTTAGGATTTAGGTATGTCTGAATTAAAAAAATATATAAATCGGTTGAGGTGTACGCCTCATAAAAAAAGCTTGAGGTGTAAGAATCGAGGCGTTTTTCACTGGAATTGCATTGAGGCAGGTCTCAGGGCAAGCCTCATATTGTGCAAATTTAAATAATGGTTATATGTTCATAACTCTATTATACACACTCAAATCACTTGCATTTATTTTTCATTTTTTTAGCCTTTTTCATTTTTTTATCTTTAATTGATATTACCCTAATTATCCCTCTGATATAGTCATTCCTCAATCTTTTTTTTTTTTTTTTGCAGCTTTTCAATTATCCGTCTACTACCCCTGTTCGTTCATATTGACTATTATATGAGATTAGCAGGGTAAACGAGTCGAGTATCAGCCTTATCGGAGCTAAGCTCATTTAATTATCTATGAGCTCGAACTCGAGCTTGGCAATAGCTCTCCAGCTCGGCTCGAATACTTGTGCTTCGTTTGGAAAGCTAGAGCTTGACTCGTTTATTTGGCTCGATTATTTAATTTTAAATCATAAAAAATAAATTTTATTAGAATTTTACTTCCAACAATGACTTAAAATTTGTTCTCAATAAGATAACCAAGAAAATAAAGTAAATTCAATTTTGAATTTCTTATAAAAAATCATGATGTATATAACATACAAATCAATACTAGTTTATAATTTTATGCAATTTCAATGACAATTTTGGTGTAGTTACTTACAACAATAAACATTTCATAAAGTTGAAACTAATCAAGCTAGAAATGCAAAATATATGAAAACATAAATTTGTGTATATCATTAGATCATTACAAAAAAGTAATTGAAATTATACAACCCATTAAGAGTTCCATTATAAAGCCAAAAGAAGAACTCAACAAAAGTTAAAATTATTCATTGTCTTCATCTTTGTAGTACTTCATACTCTTCCAATTCTTCCATCTTGAGTTTTGTTTACTCTGATGTGAACATAAGAAAGACAAATGCTTAGTCCAGTAGAATGACCACGTTTAGCAATTGATAAAATATTTCAAGTAGAAGTACATATATAAGCTAATCTACAATTCACGTTTAGCTATTCATTCTTCACTCATTGAGTTAGTGATTTGTGTTAGTAACTAAGTTAGGCAATTAAACAATCTTCCTTATCAAATGTACTTGCAAAGACATACTATTATTCCAATGTAATTGTACAATTTGATAAAAGATTTCAAGTAGAAGTAAAATAGAGGTTCCAGGAGTCTGCTAATGTACTGTAGAACCCACGTTTATTTAAACCCCAATAATCAGTACTTTTCATTTTTTCCTCCATTGTATTTTCCATTAACATAATAATAAGATGCACTTTCTGTGTTGTTAGCAAATAACTTAGATAAACTATAGACACACAATATGAATATGCATTTAAGTTACAACTTAATTATGAAAATGAACTCATATCTAAACAAAATCATCTCCGTTTGTAGCCAAAAAAGCCATATTCAATTTCTAACAGGACAAAATAGTGCTAATTGGGAGTTGGGACAAAGGTTGAACTAGACGGAGAATCAACCCAGAAAAAAAAAAAAACAGAAAACTATTGACCTTCTGAAGAATCAACCCAAAAAAAAAAAATGAATGAAGGATATTAAAATAGATGAAATCACGAATTGAATAATCCCTCACCTCATAATCTTCAAACACTGCAAAAACCTTGCTAAGAAACATATTAATGATTTCATTGAAATGGAAATAACAACAATCAGTTAAGAGGATCGAAGAAGAAATTTGTAGAACATAGAACATAACAAACTGCTCAATTCACCGAATACGAATCTCTACAAGTGTTGAGGACCGAAGAAGAAGATAAAACTCGAAGTGCGGACCGCGTCTTGGCGTCGAAATTATCACGTCTTGCACTCGCTAGGTCACGCGAATATGGATGTTCGCTTGAACTCCCAGCTGTCACCAAGGTGAGAATGAAATTAGGGCTGGGCTGCTTTCGAATCGGATAGTTATATCAGGCTTTATTTTATATTATTATTTTTATCTAGTCTGCTCAACTGTAAGCTCGAACTCGAAACTCGATAAGCTCGACTCGTGAGCTCATTAACGAGTCGAGTTTGAGTCGACTTATTTGGTATTTTCTACATTTTTATGTTTTTTTTTTTTCAGGCAGCTAAACTAGAGTTCATAGCTATTTCAGGATAATCACAGAGGTAGGATTATCTCATCTAATGTGGACATTGTCATAGCTTTTTAAATTTTCACGTCTTGATCTCCTTTCCTTATTCTCCTCTACCTTCTTGATGTAGTATCTAGCATCATCATTTCTTTCATGCTAATCCAAAAATTCATTGTTTCTCAAGCCTCAGTTTTCTCATAATATATTTACCTGAATCACTATTGATGCAGTGGAGCTGAAGAAGTGGTGCATATGAATGCAAAGCCACAGCATATATCCTAAAGTCTCTTATATTTTCAAACAAGAGAAAGTTAATGAAAAAGTGAAGCTTTTAGATTTACAATCCGTTTATTATTTAATTTCCTAATAGTGCAAACTGGCTTAACCTTTCCTAAACATAGAATTTGACAGTTATTTCTATTTGTGTCTAAGATCATGATGGTATATCTGTATATAATATGTTTAAAACATGAGAAAAAAGTTTGTAAATGGCTAGTTGGCTGAATTTATGATGTATATAACTTCCTTAGATTGTGGTAACTTTTTAACTTTGTACTGAACCTATAACTTGATAGGTGTTTATCTCTGACCAGTTTCTTGTTCTACAGGATTAACAATTCAAGCAAATATGTACTACAAAATGCTTATTGGATGGACTAGCCAAAAGATTAAGGAGGCTTATGGAACACGCAATGCATTTGACTTCAAACATGGTACTTTTTGAAAACACAAGTTATGCGCTTATTTAATGGAAGTTAGCTTAATTTACAAAGGCTTGCAAGGGATTATCTGTTCATCAAAGTTGGTTGATACTTGATACTTGCTCATGTAAAACGGAAACTGGCACTCGGAGTTTGGTATTGATAAGTTAGTGAGAAATTTAAAATAGCATTCTAAATCAGCATCAAACATCCTATTAAATGAGTTCTTCAAAGCTTATCGACAAGACCAAGTGGAGATCTGGGGATCTGGGCGGAGGCCATTCTCCCCCTATTATTGTCCCTTATTCTGCCACTTAGGGCTAGTTTGTTTTGGGATAAGTAGTTACAAATGACTAGAACTCATTTTTAGAATTGAGTTTCAAGCATTTATTGGATAGCAAATGAATGAAAGCAAGTTTCTATTTTGTTTAACTCACCTTCATTATGATTAGTGTGTTTCCATCATGAGGGCTAATAAGACATCTTCAATTTTACTTTTGATATATGCTAATAATAGAATTATCTAATGTAAGACAGTGGGTTGGAATATTGTGATTATTTATAGTAATACTAATAATATAGTATAAATTTAATAGGTGTGCAAATAAAATGAAAATCACTGCACTCTAAGCAAACAAAATAACTGCATTCATATTAATTAAATTTTTGTTAAATACATAAAGATCAACGAAAAGCTCATTGCAATTGAACTTGCCTCTTAAATTGGCCCTTAAAAACATTTGGGCCTTTGTTTTTAGATGATTGGTATCAGGAGTTTTTTTTTTTCTTAGCAATGTAGGGGATAAAACAACATATTGTTGGTAAATGACTTTTTGAGTAGGAGCGTTTTAAAGTATATTGTATCAATTGAACCATTGTATGTGTTCATGTTTGTAATGGATGTATTGGTGGGTGGTGAAATCACCCTTCCTTTACCTAGTAAATGTCAATGTGGACGGTTCTTGATAATAGAGCTTCAATAGAATTTTGAAACACTTTGAGCCATATGTGTCAAGTTGATAAGTCATAGTTATTATATGTCTTGCTTATGTTATTTTTTCCTTAATTATTTAGTTGTTAATGCTGACATTTGTCATTTAGGATTAGTTTTGCCTAATATGTTTTAGGGTGGTTTTACCTTTAGAAAATACGGCCTATTATTATAGATTGTGCCTAGACTCGTGTAATTTAGATTTTTGATCATTTAGTAAATGTTTCATGCTATTTTGTTTCTCTTTCTAGCTATGTGCTAGATGTTTCCTTCCTTTTTGTTATGTTATGTATTGGGAAACTCTTATTTTCATACCAAAATTTTAAGTTGCATACCGTATGTAATAATTGGTTCAACTGAACTGACTGAATGCTTAATACAGTGGGCAAATTACAGGCGGAGCCGAATAGAGCCGCGACCCAGACGAAGCCTCCCGCGTGCATGTGCGATCCAGATGAGTTGGTTTACGATTCTGAGCGAAGGATTGCTAAGTGGGAGAAAACTAACGACTCCTCGTGAGTAATATCTATCATGGTTTAAAATGCGCAATATAATGACAACGCCTCAGTGCAATTTTAAACTTTAAAGCCTCAAAGCCTACGCAATGAGAGCTGGCATTGAGGCGTACACCTCAAGTTCATTGAGGCGCGCGCGCCTCGCCTTATGTTTTAGAGGCGTCCGCCTCTTAAAATAAAAAAAAAAATCCTAACCACTCGGTACAACAATGCTCGGTACTGTTAGGTACATGCTCGGTACCCCTCGGTACATGCTCGATATCGCTTGGTACTTTCTCGATACCGCTAGGCACATGCTTGGTACCGCTAGGTACATGCTCAGTATCTTTCCATCCAAACGACTTGCGAACTTTAAAAATAAGCAAAACTTTAAAATTACTTTTACAATAAAAATAAGGTCGAACCCCGCCAGGGGACAGCGCCCCTTGGACCCCCGGCTGCCCGACATATTATTCTATTCGTCATCTTTAGTAATAGTTATTAGTGTTAGTCTGCTTCTTCATGAGTGTATGCTTTGTATAAGTTTTCTTAATGTAGAATAAATGAAGCATTATGTTTAGGAGTTTAATATATTGCAGTAATATATTTCACTAATAGTTGTTAGTGTTAGTCTGCTTCTTTATTAGTTGAACTATATTTCATTTTGTCTTATTATTAAGATATTTTGATTTCACTTCATATCTTGTGCCTTTTTATGTTTTATATTTTTTACTTATTAGTATATAAATTTTTTATCATTTTATATTTACGCAATCTTTTTGATTTTGAGACTTACGCCTCAAAACGCCTTGAGCCTTACAC
Organism: Dendrobium huoshanense; assembly: GCA_016618105.1. Taxonomy (NCBI): domain Eukaryota; kingdom Viridiplantae; phylum Streptophyta; class Magnoliopsida; order Asparagales; family Orchidaceae; genus Dendrobium; species Dendrobium huoshanense. The sequence continues at coordinate 60,433,788 of CM028342.1, read as the reverse complement.
CTCACCTCACGAACGAAAAACGCCTCAATACCCGATTACACAATTTTAAACATTGATATCTATATTTCAATCGTTCCTGTGAAAGAAAATGCAAGAGAAATTTTCAGTCGAGAGGAAACAACAGGGAGGAAGAAGAAAGTGGAGAATGAAAGTAAGTTTATATATTTTAATTATATTATTTGGCAATCTCCTCTATGAATGAAACTTAAATGAGAGTCTATATTTAGTCTGAATGCAAAGGAAGAACTTTTGAAGAAGAAAGAGGAAGAAATGATGTTGGGAAGATTTTTTTGTAAGTGATTACAAAATTTCTATTCTTTTTTCTTTTTCAAATTAATGAAAATAATATATGAAAATATTTTGATTTAAAAATAACAGTATCTGATTTTAGTGAAACTAAAACATAATATTATCTATATTATAAGGAAGAAGGTTTGTTATTTAGACTTATGACTCCTGAAATAAATTTTGACTGTTATAGGTTAAAATAACTTTTTTAAAAAGTTAAGGATTATCACAGTCTACCCACCTTTAACAAACGTCCTCGACATTTCCAAACCAGAATGAGTTAGAATAAACCTGGATACAACGGTTTGATCTCATATTCTTTCTTCCAAGTAGCATCTCTAGCGGTTATGTGCTTCCACTGCACATTGACCATAGAAATATGGTAGCTTCTCAATTTTCTCACATCATATGTCAAAATCCTATCACTCTTCCCTATAGTATATATTCGGATGAATCTCAACTTCATCAACAGATAATCTCTTTCCAGAATCAGATACCCACTTTCTCAAAAAAGATATATGGAACACATTATGTATATCAGACATATGATCATATAACAATAACCTGCAAGCCAGAATTACCAATCTTCTTAATGATCTCAAAATAGGTCCAATGTACCTTTGACTTAGCTTGCCAATTCTCTCTGTTGAACCTTTCATAGGGCTGATTTTGACATAAATAAAGTCACCAATATGAAACTCAACCAACCTGTGTTTCTGATCATAATATTTTTTCTACCTATCTTGATCAGATCTTAATCTTTCTCTAATAAAATGGATCTTTTTTGTAATGTCATCAGCAAAGACTGGCCTATTACCTGTATATCTCCCACCTCTATCAAAGTCAAAGGAGTCACGCATTTCCTACAGTACAAAGATTCGTAAGGAGCCATACCTATGTTGTTATACATAAATTCTATCAGCGGAATATGATCCTCCAAACTACTCCAAAATCTAGAACACATTCTCAGAAGATCCTCTATTATACCAATGCTTAGTAAAATTAAAACATAATAATGTCTATGCTATGGCAAAGACGGTTTGTGATTTGGACCTATAATGACTCCTAAAATATTTTTTTATTGTTATAGGTCAAAATAAGCTCTTTTAAAAAACTAAGGGTTATCTCAACTGATACCGCCAAGTATGGGTGTCGTAGGGAAATAAAGGCAGCATACTTGCTTAGCCTATCCAATATTACCAAAATCACCAAAAACTGCTCCGATTTTGGCAGACCTTCAATGAAATACATGGTTATCTTTTTCCACACCTTCTCGGTCATAGCTAGAGGTTGCAAAAGTCCTCCTAGAGCCATTGTTATATATTTGCGCCTCTAATAGATATCGTAGTTGGCCACCATCTCCTCCTTATCTTTCTACATTCCAACCCAATACAATTTTGCTACAGCTTATGATAGGTCTTCTGTACCCCCGAGTGCCCCACTACCGTGAAACACTTGTAGCAAATGGGGTACATATGGCAACATCCTCAATATCACCATTCACCCTTTGTATAACAGTCTCTGATCTATTAAGGTATAGCCTAGATAACTATCCTTGTTCATCAATAATTCTCTCATGATTTTCTTCAATCCTTCATCTTGCTGACTTTCCCTTCTCAATGCCTCCCAGTCCACAACTAAGGGAACAGATAATGCCATTATGCAGGGCTTCCTGATACGCCTGGATAACCCATCTGCAACCTTGTTCTCCATATTTGATTGGTATTGGATCTCAAAATCATAATCCAACAGTTTTGAAAGCTATCTTTGATTCTCCTCTGTAATCATCTTTTTCTCCAGAAGAAACATTAAACTTCTTTGATCAGTCATGACAATGAAGTGTTGCCCTAACATTTAAGGTTACCACTTTTGGATGTTTAGCACAATCGCCATCATCTCCCTCTCATAAGCTGACTTGAGCTCGCCTTGGCAATCAACACCTGATTGAAATAAGCTAATGGTCTACGGTTTTGCATAAGTACAACTCCTAGCCATACCCCGAAGCATCAGTCTCCACCAAAAATTCCACTCTTTTACCTTGGATTGTCCTCACCATGGTTTTAAGTGAAACCATAGTTTTGGACAGGCTAGGATCCCTTCCAATAACCACTCTCCTCCCCTGAACCCTTAACTCCATCTTTAGGGCCTTTCAATCAATCTTGGTCTTCCCCAACTTCTGCAACCACTTCATTCCCAGTATCACATAGTGCTCCCCAAATCCAATGGTTGAATGTTTACCAATAACGGAACCTCCGGAAAGATTAGGATCACCCCTTTGCAAATTCTCTGCTCCTCTCTACTTTTCCTATTACCATCATAACCCCAAAACCCCCCATTGTCCATTAATTTCAATCCTAACGGATCCACCATCCTGTTAGAAATGAAGTTATGGGTAGCTTCACTATCCACCAATACTACCACCTCCTAATGCTTGATTTTCTCCTTAACCTTTATGGTGTGGTTCAGTATAAACTCGACAACTGAGTTAAGGGATACCTCTGCAACATCTAAGTGTAGGTGATTATCTTCCTCCTCTGCAACATCTTCCTCCTCATTGCAAACTGTTAGGACATGTAATGAACGATCCTTACAATGGTGGCTTGGAGCGAACTTTTCATCACACTTAAAGCATAAATCCTTAACTCTGTTCTCCCGAATTTCTAGCTCATCTACCTCTTAAAGTTCCCTTGGTCATAATCCTTGACCTTTATCCCTTAGAGCTTCTTTTTGAATAGGCACTGTCTGCACTTTTAGTGTAAAAAATATAGTGGTCATGCCTAACTGCTGCTACAGCTACTCCTCTCTAAGAAATTCTTATCCTCCACCAATTGGGCTAACTCCATAGCCCGTAAGCTACATGGTCTCAATACTTGAACAACCGCTCGAATTTTAGGCTTAAGCTCCTTCATAAAGTTCTCCTCTAGCACAGTCTCTGACAACCTTCCCTATCGGCTTGAGAAGTACTTAAACTTCTCCCAGTACTTTATTACCATCCCCTCCTACACCAGAGCAAAGAATTGTTCATTGAAGTCTCTTTCCCGACTAGTTTAGAAATGTTCTAACAAATTGTCTTTGAACTCTATCATGATTGGATCGGATCTCACAAATCTCCCCATTAGTACTAGGACAGAGCCTTCCCCTCAAGACATAGAGTGACTACAATAAGTTTTTCATCTTCTGTTAATCCATTTACAACAAAATATCGCTTCACCCTATAAATCCACATGTGAGCATTTTTTTTTTTATAAAAAAAATGACATCTTCAACTTTCTCACCCTATAATCTCCATCACATCAATTGCTTCTTCTTTCTCCAATATAGCGGGTGTTGTGTTCCCTCCATGTTTTCCTCTCCCCCAAATCAGCTCTTGATATTCACCATCCCAATTTATTCACCGGCCATACCCTTCACCTGTTACCCTCCTTAGAAGTGGCTTCAAAAGTGGCATCTCCTCTTCTTCTCTCAAAATTTTCATCTCTTCATCCTCCCTCATCGTCCCTATATTAGAGTTTTTCCCATTTCCTTGTCCGATCAACGGTTCCCTTGCCTCTGATGATTGCATCTTAGCTTGAACTCTACCATCATTTTCATCATCTCTTCCAGATTTGAAAATCTGCCCTCAATTGCTGAAATTCGCTCTCTGAATTCAGATTTCAAATTTTCAACTTCTCCATCAAGCCTCTACTCTAACACATCAATCTTCATAGTCGTCATAGGTCCAAAAAAAAAAAAAAAAAGCTCTGATACTAATTTGATAGGAGTCCGATCTCCACATAGTCAAAAAGCAACAATGAAGAAGAAAAAAACGCAACATAAATCAATGAGAAATAATAAGATTATTGGCTAATTTTATTGATATTGGTAATCTACTATTTGAGCGGTGCTCTCAACAAATCCTAGGCACCACTAGGCAACAACTCCAAAGAAAATGTCTGCTAAAGACAAAATCATATAATGAAAATAAAACAACTTAATTAATCTTAAATAAACTTCTAATTCCCTCCAAACTACGAATTCAAATAAGTCATATTTCCCTAGATAAACCTTTTTAATTCTCTCTCCCAATCTGAATTTAAATTAACTATCTTTTCCTAAATAAACCTTCCTAATTTCTTCCAAATTTTGATTTTCTATGGTAAGTAATTAAAGGTATAATTAATCCCCTTTGAGCCCCCTTCTCTCCTTTCCTGTCGCCCACACTAATGGGGCCCACTGGGCTTTTTCGTCTGCCAGATAGACCGGCTCCCCTTGCTGGGGCCGGGTTGATTGGATGGTTTCATGAGTGGGAAAGGAGTCTGATTAGAGGAGGCTTATGTTTAAGGGAGTTTACATTTTCTTTCCTTTTTTGTGAAAATTTTTAAAGCTTTATTTTTTGATATTCTTTTTTTCTCTCTTTTAATTTTATTTATTTATTTGTAAAATAAGGGTGTATGGTTGGATGAAAATTTTAGAAAAGGAGAGAGTGGAAAAACAAGACATGATGGATTTATGCTTGAAAATTTTAAGAAAGATACGAAGAAATTATTATACATCATTTTAATATCAAATTTATGTAGAAAAGATTCATGTAGCCGATCCCATGCAATGGAATAAAGGCTTGTTGTTGTTGTTATTTTAATATCAAATTGATGGAGGCGGTAATGCGTTTTCTATCTTCCTTTTCTGATTGGACAATGGAGCTAGGATTTGATATCATGAAAAGAACTCTCCGAACAGAAATTGCAGATGAATTGATGAAAGTAGGAAGAAATATGTGTGCACTACTTGGATCAATGGCCTCACAAGTAATCAGTTTCGTTCATTAATCAATATCCAAAAAGTCCATACAAGCATTCATATTTAGAAAGGAAAAATAGCCCTAAATTATGGATGGAATTATCCTTATTCTTAATATATTTATTCTAAATAAAAAAAGAGAAAACTAAGTACATTTCAACCAAAATTAATGATACGTTGAAAACTAATTTGATTCAACTCTTTTGTAGATTGGTGTAACTCCTTGTGGTTAGCTTATGAGAAACCAAACTTGTGTGTAGATTTGGCAGAATGGTTTTCCAAAATAAATGGAATCCTTTGTCACGGTCAGGTAATCAAATTGGTCTTAATTTGGTTTTATATCTCGGTAGTTCTCGTTTTCAACTCCCGATTAAAAGAAATAATTCTATATTTAAGCCTCCAAGTTGGAAAATTTTGAAGCTTGCTCTCTTGTGTTTTAATTTTTTTTAAAAAGCTTTTGATTAGTTTATCTGCTGTTGAACTCTTTGTTTTCAAAGGTCGAGCAAATGTTTTTGTGTTGTGTTGATGAGTTTATTTTCTTTCGTTGGATTTGGTCAAAGTCTTGTTATTGTTCAACTATATGCACATATTTGTAATAGTTCTGTTTCCTCTGAGAGTAATTGGCCAAGGCTCAAATATTTGATTCAAAATACGCCTGATATCTATTTTCATATGTTTTTATTGAATATGAGAGAAATGTTTTAATCCCTCAAAAGTAAAATAATAATCCTGTCGGCAATTGCTAAGTTTAGAATGCCTATACCGAAAGTTACCTGAAAAGATGCAATTAACTAGATTTGACAGGAAATGCAGGTCTTAACAGGAATGTTCTGGAAGTATGGCAGAATGGTTTTGGCTAATGCTTAAATCTCTTGATATTTGTTATTATTCCTGAAATTATTACGTGATAGTTACACGTATTATGGTGACTAGAGAATAATACTTATCTTTCATAAAACTAGGAATTTGTATTCGGTTATCTCTGAGTGTGGATTTGCATGGCATTTCAAAATTTTCTTTTTTTTCAGACTTTAGGCATTCCAATATTTAACACGATACTCGTTTACAATGCTTTATTTCTTGGTACTTTTAGTTCACATGATATCAATTTCCAGCTGCTATTTCAATTTTTTTTTGTTTCTGTTATCCCAAAGTTTAAATAATTTTATTAGTTATTTTCAGAAGAGAGTCTAGGATTATCAACTATTGTCTACTGTATATTTGCTCCATGTTTTTTTTTTTTTTAATTATTTTAAATAATTTTGTATTGATCATGTTATGTCGAAACTCTGATTTATCCAACATATTTTTAAATACTTATTTGTTAGACTAGTAGATCGTTCATTTTACTGACATTTATTTGTGCTTCTAGAGTTATATTTTCTGTTCTCTGAGATTTATTGGCATAATATTTGTTTGTTTTCAAGTCTGCTCTTTTGATCGGTCCCTTGTAAATGCACCTGGACCTTGCATTCTTTTTGCGACCCCTGGGATGATTAGTGGCGGATTTTCTCTTGAAGTTTTCAAGCAATGGGCTCCCTCTGAAAAGAATCTTGTTACGCTGCCTGGGTATTCTCTAACCTATGTAATTAACCTCTATTTATAATGATTTCCTACAGAAGGCAACGCAAACCATATATGTAGTTTTGCCCAAAATAGGAAATATTGTTACATTTTACAATGATTTTTGAAATAGTAACAGAAAAAAGGTTGCTTGCTTTAATACCAGAGTTATTAAGTTTTGATATTCATCACTGGGGTTTCACCTTTATGATATTTTTAAATTTATTTTGTTCTCGAAGTCCATCTTCGGCAAGCCAAAAAAAAAAAAAAAACCCTTCATTTACCATGAACTTGCTGAAGGCTTTCTAATAATCATTGGTATATCATCAGTACATTGTCACTGTATACCTAATAAAGGTCTTGTTTTCAAACTTGGACATAGGATGCTTCATGGCCAGTTAACATTTGAATTCATACTGAGATTGTTCAACAGATCATCAACATTAAGATATCTTGATGGTTTACATCGTCAGTTGGATGCATTACGAGATTGCACATATCAATACATCTCAGTTTACCTGTCAATCACTTAGAGGCTGTGCAATGAATTGATCCATGACATATAGATGCTTCCGAGATTGCTTCAGTCCTTTCTTGTAAAGCTGCTGATCCGAGCAACAGTGGCCCTGCTGGTCACGGTGTTAACTTTAATCAAGTAGGGGGCACTGTTAACTTGAAGGGTAATTGTAATCCTGGTTGTTAGTTTGGAGCAAATATTGGAATTTCCCCACTGGTGGTTTTTCTTCTTTTGTACATCACCCTTATGGTGTATATTAATTCATTGAATGGCCAATATCGTGCTTGAAAATTTTTTCTTTTGTATGCTTAGAGCGAGAACTATTAAATTTAGAGAATTGGAGAGGGAAAAGGCTTAATTTTATTGCTCAAATATGTTCCTATTTATAAATCTATACAAGATATTTTAATAAAGAAAGAAATAATTATAAAATCATACATAATTGCTCTGATATAATCCTTTCTAAATCCACATAAATATGGAAGGAGATCGGCGCTAGGTGAGCCACCCACAAATCCCCATCCTAGCCGGGGGATAAAAATGCCAAGGGACGGCTGGAATTTAACACTCCCCTTCAAGCTGGGGAATACATATATGTTATTCACAGCTTGATAATTAGTCTCAGAAAGGCAGAGTTATCTAGTCCCCGGTAAAAATATCTGCAAGCTGATCTTTTAATGAGATATGGTAGATACATATAAGACCACTATCTAGTTTCTCCTTCATGAAATGTCTGTCCACTTCTATGTGCTTGGTTCTGTCATGTTAAAATGGATTGTGAGCTATGCTGATTACTGATTTGTTGTCACAGTATAACTTCATGGGTCCTTCCCACTTGATCTTTAGTTCTTCTAAAATCATCTTGATCCATAGTAGATCAGATATTTTCAAGGTCATAGCTCTGTATTCTGCTTCTGTACTAGACACTACCACCACATTTTATTTCTTGCTTCTCCATGTAACAAGATTTTCTTGCAGGAATGTGTAATATCCTGAGATAGATCGTCTATCTACTGGTGATCCTGCATAATCTGCATCAGTATATGCTTTTGGGGTTATTCCACAATCTCTTCTGAAGAAAATCTCTTTACTTAGGTTTCCCTTAAGGTAGTGTAATATTTTCTATATAGCTTGTATGTGAGTCTGCTTTGGATTTTGCATGAATTGGCTGATCATGCTTATAACAAACGCTATATCTCGTCTTGTGTGAGAAAGGTCGATCAATTTTTCCATAAGTTTCTGGTAGGCTTCCTTATCTACATTTGGATATTCTTTAGTTTCTCCCAATTTTAGACTTAGTTGTACTGGCGTTGGTGCCGATTTACAAGCTAGCTTATGTGTTTCTTTAAGAAGATCATTAATGTATTTTTATTGTAAAATGAAGATTCCTTTACTGGAGTGGGCTACTTCAATTCCAAGGAAATATTTTAATCTACCAAGATCTTTGATCTCAAAATCCATGGCAAGACATTTTCTCATAATTACTCTCCTTTTTACCATTCTCAGTCAAGATGATATCATCCACATAAGCTAATAAAATTGTGACTGCCCTTATGTCTGAGTGCTTGAAAAATAATATATGGTTCCCTTGGCTTTGCCGATAATCATTAAATAGTATCACTTTTGAGAATCTTCCAAACCAAGATCTAAGTGATTGCTTTAGTCCATATAAAGTATGACACCTCTAGGTTCAGCATTTGGATTGACCTGATTGGAAAATATTGTAAGAAGAGGATTTGGGGATGAAAAATATGAATTTTTAGCCATTTCGGATTATTTTTAGCCGTCGGCCTAGTTCTGAAAATTGTCTGGATCGAGGTATGTCACATTGCGTTTATCTCGATTTTAAAAATATATAGTTTTATCTAATTTTTTTATCTAATTTTTATTTTCGTTAGCAAAAAATGCGGATACCTTTGTACTAGTAAAACTTTTACCGCATAACTTTTTATATGTTATAGAGATTGAGATTACGAATGTTTTGAGTATTTTCTGAAAATTTTACAACGAGAGTTTTGAAATTTGTGAGATTTTTATTGAATAGAAAATTATCTGAATGTTGAAAAATAGTATTGTATTATGATAAAAGTTTTAAAAGATTATTTTACACAATCCTTGATAATTTGATTATTTTTAAGAAATATGTATTTTTGCGTAATAGGTTTTTTTGTTGCCTACCGTTAGAGAAAATTGTGCAATTTTCACACATACTCAATTACGCTTTAATTTCTATAATATGATGAAAAATGTGCCTATGTGATTAAATAATATATGTTAGGAGTCATAAGGGATCAGAATCCTTTGATATTTTGTCTGTGTCATTAAATATTCTTGTGCATATAAGCTATTTTCTAGTGCCTACGGGCAAGTTCTGGTGCTATATGCACAAAAGATAATCATAAGGGATCAGAATTCTTTTGAGATTCTATTTGGGTCCGGGGAATATGATATGAACTGCTCTATGATATGAATTGTATTTTATTCATCTGCTCAGTATTATTTTTTTATAATTGGATAATTGTTATGCTCGTATTATATTTCTCAGTACAATAATTTATTTTATTGCATTTAATTAATTTTAAATATTTTAAGCAAAATGTTGAATAAAAGAATTTTGAAAATTTAGATCGTTTTGTGTGGCCTGCTGAGCTGTTGTAGCTCAATATGATTTTGCTTCTAATTTTTTGGCTCTGAAAAATGGAAGGAGCTTATGGATTTGCAGTTCAGGATTGATCAGAGTTTATTGGTATTTTCCTATTTTGATTTTTGTACATTCATGACTAGTTTATTATTCGATTTTGTAGTTTTTGCATGTAGTCATATATTGTAGTGTAGATATATTTTGAAAAAATGAAAGAAATCTTCTGGATGAGTTTATTTTTAGTATTTAAATATTTTAATAGCTCTGTAGTCTGTAATTTATTTAAAATGAATATTGAAAGAGAATTTGAAATATTTTAAAATTAGATATTGTGATTTTCTTGTCACGGCTCAACACTATAGGAACTGTTATAGTTGGGTTGAGTTTACACACATTGTCACCTCCCAGATTTATCTTTGAATCCTAATAGAATCTCCATAGTTATTTCTTTCTCCAAGTCCTCAAGTAGGAATATATTTTTGACATCCAACTGTTCTAGCGAGTTGTAATTAGCTGCTAGTGAGAGTAGGATCCTCATCGTGTTCATCTTGGCCACAGGTACAAAAGTTTTCTAGTAGCCTATGTCATATGATTGAATATACCATTTTGCCACAAGTCATGTCTTATATCTTTTCAATGTACCGTCATCTTTGTATGTCACAGAGAACACCTATTTGCATCCCTCTAATTTTTTTACTAGTAGGTCGTTAATCTCTCAGGCATTGCTTTTCTTTAGGGCCTGCATTTTATCTTTCATTACACTTTTTCAATTTTTATTAGATAGCCTCGAAAATATCATCAGGAATATGAATATTATTTAGTATAATCATAAATTTTGTGTGTGAAGATGAGAAGTTATGGAAGGATACAAAGTTGGTTATGGGGTACAAGAGAGGATTTTTTGGTGAACTTATATTTACCTCAACTTCAGGAGAGTTATATTCTTGGATCTACTATGGAGTATAGTTTGGATTTGTGCGCTTAGAATACACTTGCTCAAACCTCTTGTTATCCATAATAACTTTGTTTTCAGTTTCCCTGGATTTGTTTTTAGGTTTAGGTGGATTGGTTTGAGGTGGAGCTAGAAGGTCAAGAGGGGCAAGCTCACTTTCCTCATTTCCTCAGTTTCAGTCCCCTCCTAAAGGTGATTTGACTTCAATTATTCATAATTCATGCATGATTTGTATATTGCATACTTCCATAACAATCTTTATGTTATACTATTTGTAGAAAAAATGTGTCTACAATAAGAAAAAGAATTGAACTTCTTTTCATAATATTACTGATTAAGAAAAGTTTTAAACAATCATACTTGATCTTATTTCAAACTCCAACTATACATATGGATATACAATTACTTGTCCATGAATACTTGAATGTATGCTCATATTCACTAATTGAAATCCTTTTAATGCATTTATCTCTTCAAACAAGTCGAGTGACATTGTATGTATATATAATTAATAATTCTTGCTTTTAGAAATTAGAATTTACATAACTTATATTCCTGGCGAGTTGTCTCCTTCAATCCTCCACCTCTTACTCTCTCGCATTTACAAGTAACCTCAAAACCTCCTTTCCGCATATATCCATCCTCTTTCCTTTTCTTTCTTCCCTAAACTTTCCTTATTCTTCCTTCATTGTTTCTTTCTCCCACACAATCACTGCTCCCTCAAAGCTCTCTTACACAGTCACTCTCACTCCCTTCCCAAACTCAATCTGCAATGTCGAGCCTGTCGAGCACTTCACTCTTCAAGCACTGCACTGCATCGTGAGTTGCTACAATTCTCTCACTCATGATTCTCCCCAATATCCAATGAATTGTCACGACCCAGACCAGATGCTCCTCGGGAATGAAAGTTGGAATCAAATCATTTAATTTAACTCAACGATTAAAAAGGCGGAAGAGGCTACGCACTGAGACGCGACTCAAGGCGAGGCGAAGCATTTGCGCGTTGAAACCTCGTTGGATTCGGCGGAGCGTCCTTATTTCGCACAGGGCGTAGGCTTCGGTTCGTAACGCCTCGAAGCGAAACGAGGCACCGCTTCGATTTGTCAGTATATAGACCGAGCGGTTGTATTCGAGTATTAGGGTAACTACCTGCTTCCTTTGGGTGAGAACTGAAAGGCGAACTCCGTCGACTTCGACGACCACAGTTGCGAGTTCGAACCTGGAGGCGATCGAAGATAACGAATTATTTCTTCTCGTAATCTTCATTTGCTTCATGTCTCGCTTCTTCTTCTCCAGCTTCCTGTAATCGAAGGTTCTTTTTTCAGCTAGGTAACATCTTTCTTCCCGTTATTTGCTTCATGTCTCGCTTCATCAGATTGTACACTCCCTACATGCTCGTTACTGAGCCAACTGAGCAGTACACTCAATACTGAGTAGTACAGTCGTCGTTATCTGCACTGTCGTACAGCACTGCTCGGTACGAGTAGTCTGCTCGGTACTGAGCGGTACATGCTCGGTACACGCTCGGTATTGAGCAGAATTTCAAAATTACTCTTATAATATAATGGAAACCCCCGCAGGGGCGCTTGACCCCGCAACAGGTCGAACCCCGCCAGGGGGCAGCGCCCCCTTGGACCCCCGGCATACTGGTATATTTTTGTATTCATGTTGTTTTATTATTGGTATTTGGTAGTACAATTAGCTCTGGCACAAGAAGGAAAGATCCTCATGGAAATATGGAACTCAAGTTGAAGTGTCAGGCGAAGGTGCAAAGAAGGGATATGTTTACATGAAATATAATTTCTGTGAGAAGCGCAATGACGAGCGTAATTGGAGCATTTTCAATCAAATTTCCGTGGCGGCAGATCGAATGAACAAACTTCTCCTCAGAATCAAGGAATATTGAGAATGAAATTGACAGTTACAATCATGGGTTACTCCTAAGAATGCTGATGTTTCTGAATTGTCATGTCGCAACTGCCCCAGAACCATGATTGCTAGCGACTTGAACGAGAAGCGTGGAACGAAAGTCCAGGACGGTCGGAATCGAAATCGTTTTAATTTCATAACTAATACAACATTAAAATATCATATTTTCTTTCACAATTTATCTGAAGAGCCACTAATAAAATTCCTCAAATATTTAACATTTGTAAAGTTCACAAATTATCTGTTTTCAGTGTTGTGTCGTCTTTTATAGATAAATTTTTTCCTTTCTGTCATTTCTAAATCTCTGAAGACTTACTTGAAATATTTATTTAATGGAATGAATTTACAAAGTAAACTCAGTGGGTAACTGTTAAAACAATCAACATGAAAAAAAAAAAAAAAAAAAAATATATATATATATATATATATAATACATATATAACCTTTAATATACAAATTATTCTCTTTTTTTATCTTTATTTTATTCATTTCAGTCATTTATATATATCCGATCATATTCCTTTATAACATTTATAAAGCTTTAATATTTATTTCTTTTTCCATTTAACTTGTATAAGAGTTCCGTCTAAATGTACCAAAGGTACAACCATTTTCATTTCCATTTCCTTTTCAATAACCTTTTTCTTTTTCGTACACGAGTACGTTGTTTCCCCAACTAGTACTATACGAAGGTGAACTCATATAAGTTTGCATGCATATCTTTTTTACTTATTTTTACATTTATTTAATTTATTTTGATTCATTTTCATATACCATTTCTTCGTATGCATGCTTTCTTAAGATATACATGTATTATACGTTTATACATCCTTTTTCACATATTCACACAATTCTATTCAAGTCATTTCATTCATTCATTTTTCGTTGTAACAATATTTATATTATTTTATGCATTTAAACTTACATCGTTTCACACATGCTGGTTTCCAAAAAGGAGTAAAACCTTTAAGCAAAATTATGATATAAAATGTTATGTAATGTTGAAAGAAAATATAAAATATTAAAATTTCACAACTATAATTATAATTACCTACTTTAATCTTTCAAATTCGATCCTTGTCACAACCTCAACTTTAATTCTCTTTCTTGTTGAATCCTACAGGCTACAGCTTGATTTCTTTCCTTCTAAAATTCCTAAAATTTAATAATATAATTTTGATAAAACAAATATGCTTTTAAAAATAAATCTAAGAAAATTTATATGAAAGTTTACTTACAACGAGAGGATTTTTCAAATACCAAAATCTTCCTTTTTTTCTTCTCAAATCTCTTCTCACTTCCAATTGTCTCTCTTGTCTTCAATTAAATGTTTCTACTAAATAGAGAAAAATTAGGAAACAATCTATACAAAATTGAAAAAAAAAAACAAAATTTTCTTTCCCTCGTCGTTCATCCCTGTTTGTTAAAACTTCTTCCGAATTTATCACTTATTTAGCGATAAGAATGAAGAGGAATCGTTAATTCTTACTCTTGAAGACAATCTTTTGCTAAAATTGGAAAACAAAACTCACCTCATGCTCCGCCCCTTCTTTGTTCGCGAACACCTCTCTGTTTCACGAAAGGCTTCGTTCGCCCTTTTAATAGATCTGACCGGTTAAGAACCAGTTGGACCGAACCGATTATTACAATCTTCCCTTATAAAAAATTTCGTCCTAGAAATTAAATCAAGTATAAGAAAACATACGTTATTTGAATAAATGAGGATATTAATTTTTCATTTCTGCTTCTTTCTCCTATGTGGCATATCTTTCTAATCTATGCTTTCATAAAATCTTCATAAAAGGTATTGCTCTATGCCTCAACTATTTTGCATTATAATCCTAGTATTCGTTCATGTTTTTTAACATATTTCAAATCAGGCTGCAAGTTAATTGATGTGGACTGGATTCTCCTTGACTCACTGACACATATTTCTAAAGTACTGATATATGAAAAACATCATGAATTCATTTCATATGCACTAACAGATCTAATCTATAAGCCATATTTACAATCTTCTCTATGATTTCAAAAGGACCTATGAATCTTATAGGCTCAATTTTTCTGTCTTCCCAAATCGTTGAACACCTTTTATTGTGCTAACTTTGAGATAAACAAATTCTCCTACTTCAAACTCAACTTGTCTGTGCTTTGCATCATAATACTTTCGTTGCATGTCTTGTATTTCTTTTAGTCTATCTTTGATCAATCTTATTTTACTAGTAGCTTAGTTTACTTCCAATTATTTTTCTTTCACAGGTTTCTACCCAACATAAGGGTGTTATGCACTTTCTCTCATAAAGAGCTTCGTATAGTGTCATTCCAATACTAGATTGGAAACTGTTATTGCATGCAAGTTCAATCAACGGTATGTGAGTCTCCCAATTTCCTCTAAAATTTAATACACAACCGTAGTAAATCCTCCAAAGTCTGAATTATCCTTTTTGATTTCCGATCAGTCCGAGGATGAAATGTTGTACTGAAAGTTAATCGGGTGCTCATAGCTTCATTCATTTTCTTCCATAATTTAGAAGTAAATTGGGCATATCTGTCAGAAACAATTAATTTTGGAATTCCATGCAACCTTATAATTTCATCCACATAAATTTTTGTCAATTTCTCCACTGAATTTGTCTTCTTGATTGGTAAGAAATGAGCTAAATATGTCAATAACAACCTATATTGCATCTCGACTCTATATTGACCTGGGTTATCCAATTATAAAATCCATTACAATATCTTTTCATTTTCATTCAGATATAACTAAAGGTTGTAGTTTACCACTTGGCTTTTCATATTCTACTTTAATCATCTGACAGAAAATACATTTTGCCATAAATTATGATATATTTCTCTTTAATCCTGGCCATCAAAATAACCATCTCAGTTTTTGATACATCTTTGTACTACTTGGGTGAATGTCAATAGTTGAGAGGTGAGTTTCCTGCAATTCTTTGATTGTCATTCTGTAAGGTGCCCTTGCTAGTGGTTATGAACCTGATATCAATTCAATAGTGAAATCTATTTCTCTTTATAGTGGTAATCCTGACAAACCATCTAAAGACACTTTTGGATATTCTTTGATTACAATTATCTTTCAACTCCTTAACTTTATTATTTGTATCCTTTACTTGAGCAAGAAAATAGTGACACCCTTTGGATACAAATTTGCAGACTTTCATATAAGTGATTATCATTGAAGAAATTCCTCTCCCCAAAGAATTTCAACTCTCTTTTTCCCGAAAAATTAATTTTTATAATTTTCCTATTGCAATAAATAATCGCAAAATATTTTGATAACCAATCTATCCCAATATCATGTCAAATTCTTGCAATGATAAAACATTCACTGTTGTTTCAAACAATCTTTCATTTATTTTGGAAGTCACTTGAGATACACCATTTACATTCACAACAGACCTATTTGACATCAAAACTTTCAAAACTATAATTATTTCATAAACATTCAGTCTCATTGATTAAACAAATGCCTCTAAAATTAAGGAGAGTGAAGCTCATATATCAAAAAGGATCTATACATGCTTTCCTTGAATCGCTATCACACCTATACAGTTACATAAAAAATAACATAAACATTCATCATTTCTTTAAAAATGTTTTCATAATACATATTTATTCATTTTTCATTAATCTCACATGTAATGTAAAACCCGCAAAACGTCGTTTTAGACCTCCCACGCTTTTCAAAGCGCCGCGACGAGTTTTAAGTGAAAAATTTGAGGTTGTCGGATTTTGACGAGAATAATTTTATAAAATTCTAAGCAAAATTCTAAAAAATTTGATATATAAAATTTATATTTAATTTTGCTTAATTTAGGAAATAAAAATTTGAGAAGTCTCATAATGCCCAAAGTACCCCTAATGTTTATTTCATGTATGAATGATTTAAGTGAGGGCAAAATTGACATTATGGGAATTCCTTTCTCTTAAGGGGACCAAATTCTATTCGGTCCCCATTTCATTTCTTTCGCCTGAAAGCACAAAGAGGAGAAGGCGGACGGGGGAGGAGGACGGGTGGCTCTTTATTACCTTAAATTAAGGATTTAGAAAATTATATAGGGACTAGTTTACTTATACATTTTTGTATATCTCTTCTAGATATAAACAGCGTGGAAGGAAAGGATTTGACCGGACAAACGAAAGAGGTGCACGAGTTGAAGTAGGTGGAATGGACATTCTTCTAAATTTAGAAAACTCTTATTTCATGCAAATACATACAAAGACAATTTCTTTTATGCTCATTATGATATTCTTATGACTCATGTTCACTTGTATAAGTTCATGGACACTTGATGCAAATATAAAGGTTTCTTTTATGCAATTGAACAACTCATGAATGATTCTCATGCTCTTTTCTTTATATGTACTACACTTACCATTTATGTACATGCAAATGAACACATGAGCATAGCAAACATGTATATCATTATGAAAGCATACATTTGAATAGTTTATTAAAGCATCTTTTATGAATATGCAAGTATTAAGTGTATGTGCATGTTGACGAGGGAGTATCAAATGGTAAAGGAGGCTCTTATGAGCCATGGTAAAGGATAATTCTTATGAACCAATGGTAAAGGAATGACCAATTTTATGTACTTAATCAGTACAAGTGATACTCCCGAGACGGGTGTTATATTTACATATTAAGCTATTATGAACATTTCATATTTATGTTATATGCATTTGAGACTATCATTTGAACCATTATGTTTTTAGAGGAAAAGGATGGAAAGGCTATGAAAGGAATAAGAATTTGAAGGTTGAGGTAAAGGCATGCATCTCTTTGAGCAAAAGTTGCTTTATGTTGATGTTTCTTTTGTTAAAATACAAAAGCATGTTATAGTTTTTTTCTCTTGATTTTAAATTAATTTGAATGCCATTTGCACTTGTTGAGTTGTAACTCACCCATGTTGTGGGACACTTTTCAGGAGGATCGGATAGAGGATAGATGGCGGATAGAGCTCCCCTCTCGTACCGTCGTAGGGAGACGACGGGCGGCAGGTTTTGTTATGTTATTTTTGATGTTTTGAATAGAATGTTTAGAGACAATATGTAAGGAATTGACTTTTTGGACACCATTCAGTTTTTGTAGACTTTATGTAAAATCTTTATGTTGATGTGTTTGAATGGAAGAAATGAAAGTTCTTATTTAGAGACTCATTAGTGTCTCTTTCATTATGTTTGGTTCATGTTTGGAGATATGTTAATTGAGTAATGTGAAAGTTTTTATTAATTCCGACTGTCCGACTTTCGTTCCTGCCTCGCAATTGTGAGCTAACCGGACCGGGTCGTGACAAAGAGTGGTATGATAGCAAAAGATTTGAGAATATTGATTTTATGAAAGAGCCGATAGGATGATCGTATAGGTTAGAGTAGGTATAAGATGCATGTGCTATATATTGCTTAGGTTGCTTTGTTGCATTGTGTCTCAGGGCTGAGGAACCTGAACCTGATGCCACTGATGACAATACTGAAGAGGTCAGGAGGGAATTGCCAGCAATAGTGGAGCCTCAAGGTAGTAGCATTAATACTACTTTGGATACTTTCACTCAAATGATGGAGGCTATGACACAGATGATAAAGAGTACTCAGACTTAAGCTGGAGGCAGTGGAAGCACTGTGATGGACAAGAATTTAAAATTATTCCAAGATATGAAGCCCCCCATCATTCGTGAGAGGTGGGCCCATAGAGGCGGAGGATTGGTTAATGAAGGTTGAGAAGATTTTGTAAGGAATGCTATGCCCTCAAGATAGAAGGGTTTCCTTAGCTTCTTATGCCTTCAATGAGGAAGCAGAAAGATGGTGGAGAAGTCAGTTAGAAGAAATTTTTGGAGGAAGACCTAGCAGCCAAGTAACATGGGAGGAGTTTGTTAAGGTGTTTAGAGATTCGTATGTACCGATGATTGCTAGGAGGTCATTGCAAGACAAATTTATGAGACTAGTGCAGGGTGACAGGACCATTACACAGTATGAGGCTAAATTCACCATGCTTTCTAGGCATGCTTCTCATTTAATTCCTAATGCATAAGAGAAATGCCACCGCTTCCTTTGTGGCTTGAGGGATAACATTGGACAGTCATTGGTTCCTTTGGGTATTGAAGATTACTCTAATTTAGTTGAGAGAGCACGAAAGATTGAGCTAGACTTACAGAGAACTCAGAGGAGGAGAGACTTCCAGAAGAGGAAGAATGAAGATATATCCAAATCTACCCAATCTTTTCATTCTGGATGGCTTGATTGGAAGAAGCCCAAGCCTAACACATTAGAGAGCAGCACTCCTATTTTGTGCAATAAGTGTGGGAGGGCTCATAAGGGAGAGTGTCTTTCTGGCACAAATACCTGTTTCTGGTGCCATCAACCAGGGCATATGGCAAAGTCTTGCCCTATCTTGGGACAGAAGTCTACTCCAGAGGCCAGAATAGGTAGTGCTCCTCAAAGGACAGTTGGAAGGCCTAGGATGGTGGAGTCTACTGCATCAACTCCAACTCAAGGCCAAGCTCGGCAACCTGTTCAGCCGAGGGTTTATGGTCTATCCCCACAAGAAGCAAAAGACTCTCCTGATGTTATCACAGGTATGGACTTTATTTAATGTCAATGAATTCCTTTATGCTGTATAAGTAAAATGAGCTTTATGTTATGTTACATGCATGATATTTAGGAACAATCTTTGTATGTAACAAGCCTGTTAAGGTGTTGTTTGATATGAGAGCATCATATTCTTTCATTTCGGAGGAGTTTGTTAAGTCTGATGGTTTTTCTTCCTCAAGTATGCTCAAACCTTTATCAATCTTGATGCCCAATGGGAGTCAGTTGGAAATCAACAAAAGGTGTCATGTGGAGTTGGCTATTGGCTGTTGGCTATGATGCACCGACACTTCTCCTCAAAGAGGCGTGCAGTGTCCGACACGACACTTGTCCGACACTCCAACACATGTCGGATACGCTGAAAACGTGTCTGATTAAAAGATATTAAATGCAAATTGGACACGCGTGTCTGCGTGTCCGACACGTGTATCTTAAATATTTTATGAATTTTTTAAATATAATTTCTTGTATTTTGCGGGATTTAAACTAAATTTCTTATTTCCTATCCACAACACCAAAAAAAGCTAATGTACATGCTCGGTACTGCTAGGTACAAGCTCAGTACCGCTCAGTACATTTTCGGTACCGCTCAGTACATGCTCGATTCGCTCGATATATTTTTATACAAATAACTTACAAACTTTAACAAGCAGAACTTCAAAATTACTCTTACCCTGGCAGGTTGAACCCTGCCAGGGGGCAGCGCCCCCTTGGACCCCCAACAGACCGATATATTATTGTATTCATGTTGTCTTATTATTGAGATATTTTGATTTCACTTCATATCAATTATAATTTCTATGTTGAAGGATAGTAGTTCAAATAGAGAATATCCATTATGATTTAGGAGGAATATAATTATTCGTCTTCTACCAAGGAAAATTTCACTTTATATGACATGTGATAATAAGATGTGGGATGTTGTTGGAGATGGGTTCGAGTGTCTTGATGATATGGGATTATTGGAGGTTGCAAATCTTTCTCTAGATGAACCAGAGTTGGAAGCAATGATATTCAATGATTATGATATTGAAGGCAAAAGATCAACCTCTGAATTTAATTCTGTCATTCCCTCTATTAAGTAGTTGGACCTTCATGTTGTACTAAATGATTTTTTGCTTATATTTTTGTGGTTGTACTAGACATTTTATACTAAACTTCTTTATGTTATAAGCTAAACAAGTTATCATGAAATTGATTTATTATTGTTTGTCATTTTTAATATAATGTCATTTTAATTTTTATATATTATATTAAAAAATTATTATGCCTTGTCCATGTCGCACTCGTGTCCTATATTTTTAAAAAATGCCGTGTCTGTGTCGTGTCGTGTCCGTGTCGACGTGTCCATGTCGGTGCATTATAGGCTATTGGTGATAGAATCTTGAGAGCAGATCTTATGTTATTGCCTTTAATGGAATTTGATATGATTCTAGGTATGGATTGGTTGTCTTGCCACTTTGTGACTATAGTCTGTAATAAAAAAAAAACTTAAATGTTGTATGCCATGGGAGAAAGAATTTAAATTCATAGGGGAAAGAGGCATAACTTCTATGATAGTCTCTTCCTTGGTGACATACAAATTGTTGAGGAAGGGTCAGGAAGGCTTTCTAGCTTATGTTAAGGAGGAGAAGAGAGGAGATTAGAGGATATACCTGTCGTGTAAGAGTATCCAGAAGTGTTTGCAGATGATTTACCTGGCTTGTCTCCAAGCAGGGAGATTGATTTTACTATTGAGCTGGTTAGTGGAGTGGATCCTGTTGCCAAAGTCCCTTATCGGATGACGATAAAAGAGCTGATGGAACTGAAAGATCAATTGGAAGAGTTGCTTAATAAATGATTCATCAGGCCTAGCACTTCTCCATGGGGTGCTCCTGTGCTTTTTGTGAAGAAGAATGATGGAAGTTTAAGGCTTTGCATAGACTACAGAAAATTGAACAAGTTGACTATAAAGAATAAATATCCTCTTCCGAGAATTGATGATTTGTTTGATCAGTTGGAGGGTGCCTCTGTATTTTCCAAGATAGACTTGAGATCATGATACTATCAGCTTAAGATCAGAGAAGATGACATAGCAAAGGCAGCATTCAACACTAGATATGGGCATTACGAATTTGTGGTGATGCCATTCGGACTTACAAATGCCCCTGATGTGTTTATAGATCTCATGAACAGAATCTTTAAGCCATTTATGAATCTATTTGTGATAGTATTCATTGATGACATTTTGGTATATTTCCCAAATGAAGAGATACATACAAATCACTTAAGGATGGTATTAAATGTATTAAAAGGAAATGAATTGTATGCTAAGTTCTCCAAATGTGAGTTTTGGATGAAGAGCGTAAACTTTTTAGGACATGTGATCAATAATGGGGATATTTCTGTGGATCAACACAAAGTACAAGCTATAGCAGATTGGCCATGACCAGTTACCGTGACGGAGATCAGGAGCTTTTTGGGTTTAGCTGTTACTATAGAAGGTTTGTTGAGGGGTTTTCTCGAATAGCTATGCCATTATCTAGATTGACCTAAAAGGCCGTGAAGTTTGTTTGGACAGATCAATGTGAAGAGGCTTTTCAAAGGATGAAACAATGTTTGATGACTGCTCCAGTGCTTACTATTCCTTCAGGGACGGATGGATTTCAGCTTTATAGTTATGCCTCTCACAAAGGGTTGGGTTGTGTATTGATGCAGAACGGAAGGGTCATTGCCTATGCTTCAAGGCAACTGAAAAATCATGAAAGAAACTATCCAACCCATGACTTGGAGTTAGCTGCAGTGGATTTTTTCCCTGAAGATATGGAGACATTACTTGTATGGAGTTAAGTGTGAAGTATTTACTGATCACCAAAGTTTAAAATACATCTTCACACATAAAGAGTTAAATTTGAGGTAGAGGAGATGGTTGGAGCTTATCAAGGACTATGATTTGGATATCCAATATCATCCAGGTAAAGCAAATATAGTAGCAGATGCCTTGAGCAGGAAGACTTCTAGTAGTGCTAGTTGGATGATTACACAACAACATGAGTTGGTAAGAGATTTCGAGAAGTTAGAGATTTTAATAGTCCAACCCAATAATGCAGAATTTGTGGCCTTGAATCAGATGATCATTCAGTCCACATTGAAGGATAGGATAAGGGAATCTTTGCCACAAGATGCAGAATTTGAGAAAGTCCTAAATATGGTGAAGGTTGGTCACGTGGAGGAGTTTGAGCTTGATGAGGATGAGCTACTGCGGTATAGAGGCAGAATTTGCATCCCAGATGTTGGAGATTTGAGGAAGGACATTCTTCAAGAAGCTCACTATTCAAGTTATATCATTCACCCAGGTAGTAACAAAATGTACCAAGATTTGAAGGAATACTTTTGGTGGCCAGGAATGAAGAGAAGTGTAGCAGAAATGGTGGCTAAGTGTACAGTTTGCCAAATGGTTAAGGTAGAACATCAAAAGCCAGGAGGTTTATTGCAGCCTTTACCTATAACGGAATGGAAGTAGGAAGACATAGCCATGGATTTTGTGGTTGATTTACCCAGGTCCAGAAATGATCATGATGATATATGGGTGATAATAGATAGGTTGACCAAATAGGCACACTTTTTACCTCTCAAGCAATCTGATGCTGTTGAGAAGTTGGCAAGTGTTTATGTTAAGGAGATTGTTAGACTTCATGGAGTACCAAGATCGATAGTATCAGATAGAGATGGGAGATTTATCTCTAGGTTGTGGAGGAAGGTTCAGGAGGCAATGGGCACTAGACTTACTTTCAGTACAGCCTTTCACCCTCAAACATATGGTCAATCAGAGAGAATTATTCAGACTTTAGAGGATTTACTCAGATTATGTGTACTATATTTTTGTGGCAAATGGGAGACACATTCCACTGATTGAATTTGCTTATAACAACAATTTTCAATCAAGTATATGTATGACACCTTATGAAACTTTGTATGGAAGGAAGTGTCAAACTCCTTTATGTTGGGCTGAGACAGGAGAAAGAAAGATCATTGGGGCTGATTTAGTAGATGATGCTACTTAAAAGATAAAACTGATTCGTGATAGATTGAAGGCTGTGCAAGATAGACAGAAGAAGTATTATAATGCCAAACATAGATCTGTTGAGTTTGATGGTTGAGAGTTTGTATTCCTCAAGGTGAGTCCCATGAAAGGTGTGAAGAGATTTGGCAAAATTGGGAAACTGAGTCCAAGGTATGTTGGCCCTTTTGAAATATCAAAGAAAGCTGGAAGTGTGGCCTACAGATTGGTTTTTCCATCTCACATGAGTGGAGTACATAATATATTCCACATCTCTTCTTTGAGGAAATACATATCAGATGAAGCTCAGAAGATCAATACTGAAGCAATTGATATCCAATCAGATCTGACATTTGTAGAATAACCTGAGAATATCATATATTATGATGTTAAGCAGCTTCGAAGCAGAGAGATTCCTTATGTTAAAGTTGTGTGAAAGCATGGATCTGAAAAAGATGCTACTTGGGAGAAAGAATCATAGATGAGGGAGAACTACCCTCACCTATTTGACTAAGGTATGATTTTTTTAAGCTTGTCTTAAATTTCGTGGACGAAATTTTTAAAAGGGATGGAGAATTATAAAACTCGCAAAATGCCTTTAGACCTCGCATGCTTTTCAAAGCGCCGCGACGAGTTTTAAGTGAAAAACTTATATTTAATTTTGCTTAATTTAGAAAATAAAAATTTGAGAAGTCTCATAATACCCAAAGTACCCCTAATGTTTATTTCATATATGAATGATTTAAGTGAGGGCCAAATTGACATTATAGAAATCCCTTTCTCTTAAGGGGATTGAATTCTATTCGGTCCCCATTTCATTTCTTCCGCCCGAAAGCACGAAGAGGAGAAGGCGGACGGGAGAGGAGAACGGGTGGCTCCGGCGGCCAAACTTGAGGAAAATCGTAGGGGAGACTAAGGGAATGCTAAGGTATGCATTGGAATTATCATTTCTCCACTTTTCTCAAAGATTTTTGGACGAGAAGATTTCTAGGGTTTGAGAAAATTTTGATTTTCTTTAAGAATTTTAATGGGGAATTGTTATGGAATGATTAGGAGATATTTTTATGCTTAGAATGTGGTTTTTCTTTAGAAGTTTTGAGTTGGAAAAACTTAGGGTTTTACTTAAAATTGTTCTTCTTTGGAAATGCCTTCACAAAAGATGTTTCTAGCGACATAGGGAAGTTTTTATAGGAAAAATATTGTAAGAATGATGAAAATTTTGAGTTTTGAAATTTAGGATTTTTCCCTTATTAAGAAAATTTTGATCCCTATGATTTTTATTGGTTTTTGGGAGGATTTTAAAGACTAATTTATGGTTTTTACTTGGAATATAAGATTTTCTAATTTTTTATTTAATTTATTCCGAAAATTGAATATATTTTATTTATGTTGTGAGTGTAGGGAAAGGTGTTGCATGCTTAAAACCTAAGAATTTGGACTAAATCTTAATTGAGAGAGAATGTGGTGAGAGATATCATGAAATGGTGAGGAAGGTTTGAATTGAATAATAGATATTACATTAGGAAGAACTCTTATTACCTTAGATTAAGGATTTAGGAAATTGTATAGGGACTAGTTTACTTATGTATTTTTGTATGTCTCTTCTAGATATCAACCGTGTGGAAGGAAAGGATTTGACCGGACAAACAAAAGAGGTGCTTGAGTTGAGGTAGGTGAAATGGACATTCTTCTAAATTTAGAAAACTCTTCTTTCATGCAAATACATAGAAATGACAATTTCTTTTATGCTCATTATGATATTCTTATGACTCATGTTTCATGTTTCCTTGTATAAGTTCATGGACACTTGATGCAAATGTAAATGTTTCTTTTATGCAATTGAACAACTCATGAATGATTCTCATGCTCTTTTCTTTATATGTACTACACTTACCATTCATTTACATGCAAATGAACACATGAGCATAGAAAACATGTATATCATTATGAAAGCATACATTTGAATAGTTTACTAAAACATCTCTTATGAATATGTAAGTATTAATTGTATGTGCATGTTGATGCGGGAGTATCAAATGGTAAAAAAGGCTCTTATGAGCCATGGTAAAGGAGGTTCTTATGAGTCATGGTAAATGATGGTTCTTATGAACTAATGGTAAAGGAATGACCAATTTTATGTACCTGATCAGTACAAGTGATACTTACATATTAAGCTATTATGAACATTTTATATTAATGTTATATGCATTTGAGACTATCATTTGAACCATTATGTTTTTAGAGGAAAAGGATGGAAAGGACTATGAAAGGAATAAGAATTTGAAGGTTGAGGTAAAGGCATGCATCTCTTTGAGCAAAAGTTGCTTTATGTTGATGATTCTTTTGTTAAAATATCAAACATGTTATAGTTTTCTTCTCTTGATTCTAAATTAATTTGAATGTCATTTTCACCTATTGAGTTGTGACTCACCCATGTTGATCGAATAGACGATAGATGATGGATAGACCTCTCCTCACGTACCGTCGTAGGGAGACGACGGGCGGCAGGTTTTGTTATGTTATTTTTAATGTTTTGAATAGAAGGTTTAGAGACGATGTGTAAGGAATTGACTTTTTGGACACAATTCACTTTTTGTAAACTTTATGTTGATGTGTTTGAATGGAAGAAATGAATGTTCTTATTTGGAGACTCATTAGTGGCTCTTTCATTATGCTTGGTTTATGTTTGGAGATATGTTAATTGAGTAATGTGAAAGTTTTTATTAATTTCGATTGTCCGACTTTCGTTCCCGCCTCGCACTTGCGAGCTAACCGGGCCGAGTCGTGACATATAATCACTTCAGGTGAATCCTTAACATCCTTCTGAGTCCATGCATATACTCTAGGCAGAGTATTCTTGTAACGCCCCAAGATCTAACTTGAAAAGAATTTCAAGCAATCCATCAACAATTTACCAGAGCTATCTATAACATCAATATAACAGTTAAAACATCAATATACGATTCTATTCATATCTCAAAAGATCATATACAATACTCAGGAGCTACACTAGGAACATATGAACTGAAATCTATCCTGTCCTGAGTACAAAAGAATCACTACAATAAAAAGAACAGAAACCTGGAGATCCTGATCAACCTCAATCACCTGCTCCCTTGCCCTGACCTGAAAATATTAACCACATATAATGAGCTTCAAAAAGCCCAGCAGGTCACCTAATACCTACAACTGTAATCAAAGCACGGTACTGGAGACAATATGCATGTCAATCAGTCGAATCAATAACAGTCAATTACACATGATCAGTGAATCAATGTAGCGGAAATCAAGTCAGTAATCAATGCAGCGGTAGAAGAATCAATCAATAGTAGAAAATCAGCGATCAGTCAAATCAATCATATCAAATCAAATCAATCAAAACAATACTATCTGGTCAATTGAATCGATCGGTATGAAATAATAAAATCAATACAATAAAGTCCAGTCTATACTAGCAATGAATCAAATGCAACAGTTCTATATAATACAGCAGCAATAGTATCAATGAATCAATTACAATATCCATATCCATATCCATACAGTATCGATAACAGTAGCAATACGCAGTGACAGAATGAAGATATCAATGAAATCGTACGATAACAGTAAGTCCGTAAATCCGTCAGTAAAGCCAAATCGATAAAGCAATAAATCCAAAATGAGTCAATGCCGAACACATACATTTCAATACAATAGTCTTACTGAACAAGTACATCGCTGGCTATTAAGGCGTTTTTCAAGTCGATAATTCATAATGCTGTTGTAGAATCCATAGTGTTGTTGTAGATATCTATCTGTTGGTTCAATAAGAGTCGTCACTCTGTGTCCGTCGGCATGGTAATCTCCTTATGACTCCCAATCGTTATATCAATGAGCAATAGTTTAAAGGAAAGCCTGTCGGCCCACCATCCCGTACAGGTCAATATCAATGATCAATAGAGGATAACACCAAACCTTTTTTAAATGAAAGCCCGTCGGCCCACCATCCCATACAGGTCAATCAATCTCCAACCAACAGTTCAACCAGTCTTCACTTGTCTCTCAGTAACAATCATATATTCACATTCGTATGCATATCAGTTCAATTTCAATAAATCGGAAATCGTACGAAAATCCAGCGGCATAACGGCAATCTACGGAATTTATACAAAAATCACAGCATTCACAAATTACCAAATTAGTACAGAACGTTCACAACTACATTATAAGACTTCTATTCTATTGAAGCAACATCAATCAAGAACCTGATATTTCTCTATTCGATCAAAATCACACAGAACCCAAAATAACCGGTAGAATCGTTACAGAAAATACTCAAAACGTGTAGAATAATCATATCAATAACATATCAAAAGTTGTGCGGTGAAAGATTCGTCAATACAAAATGCGGCGCGTTTATCGGTAACGAAAACACAAATCTGTACACAAAACAACCAAAACTCAACATATTCGAAAACAGAAATAAGATTCGGAGTCCTTACCGCGAGATAAACCCTTTACTCAACAGTTGTAACGGACGAAAAGCGCTCCGCGGTCTCCGAAACTAAGCTTTTCCTTTATTTTCCTTCTCCTTCTCTCTCCTCAGATATTTTGAAAATATTAAATGATTTTCTCTCTCCATTTTCTCTCTCCTCAAAACGAGCTGATTTCCTTATAACCATGATCTGATCGGCCCGGCCGATCGCCACATCGTCCAGGACGATGTGACCAAATTTCAATCGTCCAGGACGATATTTCAGGCCGATAATTAATTTTCTTGGACGATAAAATCCCTTGCTCACTGACTTGACAATGAACTGATCGTCCCAGGACGATCCAAAAATCGGCCTGGACGATCCTGGGAGGAAAATCAGATTTTGGAAGGAAAATCAAAGGAACGAGCTCTCACAATTCTAGCGGCCTTGACTTGGTCCTAGAGTAGAAGCAGTTGATTCTATCGTTCTTGATCTTCCAAACTTTCTTTGAGATCCAGTGTTTATTCTTGACTCTCCTGCCGGTCTTTGCCGCAAAGTAGGACGGTTCTTGGCTATATGACCTGGTTAATGAACCAGAAGCAACTATTTGTGCCCGATAAACATTCTCTTTTATGTTGCCTTCCACACTTGTTGCAACTGTTCACACTTGAGCTGTCACTGCTATTGAACTTAATCTTTTTCTAATTAAACTTCCCAGCTTGTGAAAGTTGTTATGTGAATCCTGAGAAATTCCTATAACCTTACCACTTTTCCTCTTCTGAAAGTCACGTCTCCTTCGAGTGTTTTGCAGGTCCAATTCTACCCTCCTAGCCCTTTCCACCAACATTAAGTAATCTTCAATTCTAAGTGGAACAAGAGGCTGCCTAATTGCATCCTTCAATCTAGATAAAAATTGATGACACTGTTCTTTTGCAGTATGTATCAATTGAGGAGCATATCTGGATAAGGTTGTAAATTCAGCTTCATATTGCATAACTGATTTATCTCCCTGCACCAATCTCATAAATATATCATGCAGCTGCCTCCTTGTAGAAGGAGGTACGAACCAATCTCTGAACATTCGTGTAAAATCATCCCACTTAATTTGTATATCTTGAATTCCTCCAGTTTTATTTTTATACTGACCTCACAATCACCTTTCTACTTCTCCATCAAGAGCAAAGGTTGTCAGGGAAACTTTCCTCTCCTTTGGACAGAACATTCATTCTAAATTTTTTTTCAGCCATTAGTAATATGTTTTCAGCTTCAATTGGTCCCATCTACTCCTTTAAATAATGGTGGTCTCATATCTTGAAATAATTTGAGATATTTATCTATAGACATTCCACCATCGCTACTACTTCCGGATGTTTGATTCAATGAGTCTTGAATTAACTGAGTCATAGCCATCATCATATTTGTCAATGTAACACCCGCAAAATGCTATTTTAGACCTCGCACGCTTTTCAAAGCGCCACAACGAGTTTTAAGTAAAAATTTAAGGTTGTCAGATTTTGACGGGAATAATTTTAGAAAATCATACGCAAAATTCTGATCGTTTTGATGTATAGAACCTTATATTAAATTATGAGTATTTTGGGAATTATTAAATTCAGAAGATTAGAAATGTCAACATTACCCCTAAGCTTTTAGATGGTCGAATTTGCTTAAGTGAGGGCAATTAGGTCTTTTGGCCAATCCCATTTCTCCCTATTAGGCAAACCTAAACCTCCCCACTCTCCCCCATTCGGTCATTTCGCCCAAACCGAGCGGGCAAATGAGAGGGCGGACGGTAGAGGCGACGGGCAAGGGAGACGGGCGGCTCCGGCGACCTCTTTCCGGCGAGGAACTTTAGGGAAACTGAAAAGGAAGTCAAGGGAAGGAAAAGGTATGCAATAGAATTAGGGTTTTCCCTCTCTTTCTCAAGATTTTTGGATGAGAAGATTTCTAGGATTTTTAGAAAACTTGGTTTTTCTTTGAGAAAAGTTTAGGGATGGGTTAGGAGAAGTTTTTAAACCCTAATGTGAAATATTTTTGTGAAAAATGCGAATTTTGGGAATTAGGGTTTTACTTAAAATTGATCTTCTTTGGAAATGCCTTCACAAAAAATGTTTCTAATGACATGGGAAAGTTTTTATGGGAAGACATTGTAAGGTTTATGCAAGATTTTGAGTTTTGAGATTTAGGTTTTTCCCCAATCATGATACCTTTGATCCCTATGATTTTTATTTGTTTTAGGCAGGATTTTAGGGGCTAATTGATGGATTATATTTGAAATACAAGATTTCCTAATTTTTATTTATTAAATTCCAAAAATTGAAGATATTTTTTTATGTTTTGAATGTAAGGAGAAGTGTGGCATGCTTAAAACCTAAGAGTTTTTTACTAAACCCTAATTTAGAGAGGATATGAGTGAGAGATATCATAAAGTTGTGGGAAGGGTTTGAATTGAAACTTATACAAGACATTAGGTTGAAATCTATGTTACTTAGATTAAGGATTTAGAGAATTGTGAGAGGACTAGTTACTTATGCATTTTTTTTTGTGTCCCTTCTAGATTCTAACCGTGTGGAAGGAAAGGACTTTGATCGGACAAACGAAAGAGGTGCACGGATTGAGGTAGGTGGAATGGAAGTTCTTATAAATTTAGCCAACCTTTCTTTCATTGCAATTACATAGAAATGTTAAATTCTTTCATGCTTATTATGATGTATCTTTTTTGACTCTTGCTTCTTTGTAAAAGTTCTTGGACACTTGAAGCAAATGCAAAGGTTCTCTTTATGCAAATATACAATTCATGGAATGGATCCCATGCTCATTTCTCTACTCTTACTATACATGTCTTTCTTCTTTACATGCCAAAGTACACATAAGTATCAAGCATGCATATCTCTAAGGAAACATACACTTGGTTAGTTTATGAATGGTTTACATAAAGCATCTCTTATGTCTATATAAGTAATAAGTGTATGTGCATGTTCGACGCCAGAGTATCACATGGTAAAGGAGGCTCTTATGAGCCATGGTAAAGGATGGATTCCTATGAATCAATGGTAAAGGAAATGACCAAATTTTATGTACCTGATCAGTACAAGTGGTACTCCCGAGACGGGTGTTATATTTACATATTAAGCTATTATGAACATTTCATATTCATGTTATATGCATTTGAGACTATCATGTGAGGCAAAATGTTAAAAGAAAAATGAAAATATTATGAAAGAAATAAGAACTTGAAAGTTGAGGTAAAGATATGCATTTCCTCTAAGAAAAAGTTTCTTTATGTTGATGTTTCTTTTGTTAAAATATCCAAACATGATATAGTTTTCTTCTTTGATTCTAAGTTTATTTGAATTCCATTCACACCTATTGAGTTTATGACTCACCCTCGTTGTGTGAACAGTTTTCAGGAGGATCTAGGAATGGATAGATGGCAGACCAACCATCATGCACTTACCGTCATAGGGAGATCACGGGTGGCAGGTTCTTTTGAGTTTTGATATTTTTGTATATAAGGTTTAGAAATGATAAGTAAGAAAAATGATTTTTGGATCCCCTTTTGTATTTTGTAAACTCAATATGAAATCCTTATGTTGGTGCTTTGAAATGAAGAGATGAAAAGTTTTTATTGGAAGATTCTTTAGTGGCTCTTTTAGTATGTTTTGTACTTATTTGAAGATATGTTAATTGTTTATTGTGAAGTTTCTTTTATCTTCATCCTATCCGACCTCTGTTCCCGCCTCGCACTTGCGAGCTAACCGGGCCGGGTCGTGACATAGAGTGGTATCAGAGCAAACGATTTGAGGATATTGATTTTTATGAAAGAGCCGATAGGAGGATCGTATATGTTAGAATAGGTATAAGGTGCTTGTGTTATTTATTGCTTAGATTGCTTTGTTAATTTATGTCTCAGGGCTGAGGAACCTGAACCTGATGTCACTGATGGCAACACTGGAGAGGTCAGGAGGGAATTGCCATCAGTAGTGGAGCCTCAAGGCAGTAGCATTAATGCTACTTTGGATTCTTTCACTCAATTGATGGTGGCTATGACACAGATGATAAAGAATACTTAGACTCAAGCAGGAGGCAGTGGAAGCACTGTGATGGACAAGAATTTAAAGTTATACCAAGATATGAAGCCACCATCATTTGTGGGAGGTGGAGCTATAAAGGCGGAGGATTGGTTAATGAACGTTGAGAAGATTTTGGAGGGAATGCTATGCCCTCAGAATAGAAGGGTTGCCTTAACTGCTTATGCTTTCAATGGAGAAATAGAAAGATGGTGGAGAAGTCAGTTGGAAAAAAAATTTTGTGGGAGACCTAGCAGCCAAATAACATGGGAGGAGTTTGTGAAGGTGTTTAGAGATTGGTATGTACCAATGACTGCTAGGAGGTCATTGCACCATTAATAATCATCTTAATGGTTCTTCCAATATGATTCATATATTAATGATCTATGATATCACTTTTATCACGACCCGGCCGGATTTCGACTTAACAAGGCGAGAATGAAAGTCGGACGGTAGGATCAAATCATTTAATTCACAATTAATACAACATTAAAACATCATATTTTCTTCCACAATTTATCTGAAGAACCATTAATAAAATTTCTCAAATACTTAACATTTATAAATATCATAAATTATATGTTTTTAGTGTTACGTCGCCTTCTATAAATAAAATTTTCCATTTTTGTCATTTATAAATCTCTGAAGACTTACCTGAAACATTTATTTAATGGAATGAATTTGCAAAATAAACTCAGTGGGTAACTCTTAAAACAATCAACATGAAATTAAAAATATATATACAATAGACATATAACCTTTAAAATACATCTTATTCATTTCTCTTTCTTATCTTTATTTCATTCATTTCAATCACTTATACATATACAGTTCATATTCCTTTCTAACATTTATAAAGCTTTAATATTTATTTACTTTCTCATTTAATTTGTACATGAACATTGTCTAAATGTACCAAAGGTAAAATCATTTTCATTTCCTTTTCCATAACTTTTTTCTTTTTCATGCACGAGTATGTTACTTCCTCAGCTAATACTATATGGGGGTGAATTCCTGTAAGTTTGCATGCATATCGTTTTCCTTCTTTTCTATTTATTTAATTCATTTTGATTCATTTTCATATATTCATTTTCGATTTATTTTCATATATCATTTCTTCGTGTGCATACTTTCTTAAGACATACATGTATCATATATGTTTATACATCCTTTTTTCACATATACACACAATTTCATTCATTCATTTTCCATTGTAACGATATCTATATTCTTTTATGCATTTAAACTTACATCATTTCACATATGATGGTTTTCAAAAAGGAGTAAAACCTTTAAGCAAAACTATGATATAAAATGTCATGTAATGTTGAAAGAAAATATAAAATATTTAAATTTCACAACTATAATTATAATTACCCACTTTAATTTTCAAATCAATCATTGTCACAACCTCAGCTTCAATTTCTGTCTTGTTGAATCCTACAGCTTGATTTCTTTCCTTTTAAAATTCCTAAAATTAAGCAATATAATTTTCATAAAACAAATATGCTTTTAAAAATAAATCTAAAAAAATTCATATGAAAGTTTAATTACAACAACAGGATTTTCAAAATCCCAAAATCTTTCTCTTTCCTTCTCAAATCTCTTCTCCTCATTTCCAATTGTCTTACTTATCTTCAATTAAATGTTTATACTAATTAGAGAATGAATTAGGATATAATTTATACAAAATTTAAAAAACTAACATTTTTCCTCTTTTCCTCGTTGTTCCTCCCGTTCGTTGAAACTTCTTCCAAACTTATCACTCTTTAGCGATAGTAATGAAGAGGAGTCGTTAATTCTTATTCTTGAAGACAATCATTTGCTAAAATTGAAAAAATAAAACTCACCTCATGCTCTCGCATGAAATCGCCTGTCCGCCCCTTCTCTATTCGCAAACGCCCCTCTGTTTCGCAAAAGGCTTTGTCTGCCCTTTTAATAGATATGACCGGTTCAGTTTTTTAATAGATCTGGCCAGTTCGACTGAACCGGCCAAACCAAACCAATTATTACACGAATCCTCTTCACGCACTATGTCGACTTCCTCTTCAATCCAGTAACCGCACTTCCTCCAGTACACTGTGCCACACCTTAAAGTAGTGGCTGCTTGCTGGTTGCTTGAATTCATATCAGAAAGAGGATAAGATGAGAGGGCCCACCTTAACTGCTCTCACACTCTTAACCAAAGAATGCACCTATTTAGGAATTAGGGAAATAATTAGTTTCATTTATGTTTTGCTTTGTATTAATACTAGTATTTAACTATTTACTTAATAAGTACTTAACTATTAAGTAAATAATGAATTTTA
Source organism: Dendrobium huoshanense (assembly GCA_016618105.1). Lineage (NCBI taxonomy): Eukaryota > Viridiplantae > Streptophyta > Magnoliopsida > Asparagales > Orchidaceae > Dendrobium > Dendrobium huoshanense. Next base: position 60,399,641 of record CM028342.1, on the reverse strand, counting down.
ATAAAAATATTAATGAAACTCTTTTAAACTAAAAAATTAATATGTGGAAATCGTCATTACCTTAATTTTCTAGGTATTACAGACTTATTGTAGTGTTGGTTTGTGATATACCATTTTGTCCCTTCTTTGTTTCCACTCCTTACTTGAGGGCTTTTCATATATCTTCCATTATGTCTCATTTATGTGTCTTGATTTCTTGCAATAACTACACCAAAGAGAGTCTTTGTCTTTAGATTTTGAAAACTCCTTATCATTTTACATCCATGGCGCCTCTTTGGTTAAACACCATTGTTGAACCTTCAACTTCCTTTGGCTATAGCGTTATCCCTCATCGGCAGTACGAATGAGAGAAATGATCTCGTTTAATGAATTTGTTTCCTCTTTGCCAAATATCTGTACTATTACCTAATCAAACTCCGCATTTAATTATGCAAGAAAATCATACACTTTATCTTTCTCAATAAATTTTTTCAGGATAACATTCTTCTGGACACTTGGTCTCTATGCTTTTGTAGTGATCAAGTTCTCGTTATAAGTTTTGAAGGATAGTAGCATATTCAATCACGGTCGTGCTTCCTTGTTTTGTGATTCCCACCTTAACTTTAATTTTGAAGATTTGTGTAGCATCTCGAGCTTTTGAGAAGGTTTGTCTGGTGGCGTCCTATATGTCTTTTGCAGTAGATAGGAACATGAAAGTCTCGCTAATTTCTAGAGTATTGAAAGTCCACAACCATGACATAATCATGGAGTCTACTTCATCCCATTCCCAAAAATTGTGATCTTCTTCTTTTGGTCCTACCCCATGGAGGTGATTCATCTATCCTTTCCCTTTCAAGTAGATCTTCATAAATTGAGATCACTTCAAGTAATTCTTCCCATTTAAGCGATAAGAAAGTTACATATTTTGGATATCTCCTCTTCCTTGATGCGCCATAGAGTCCTCCATAGAGCTTTGAGAGGAATTAACTTTAGATATTTTGGTGGATAAGGATAGTGATGAAGGCTACATTAATCAAGCTAGCAACAATGAAGGCTATGTTGGTTATAAGAGAAGTACAAATAACAAGAGAAGGCTGGCAATGAAGGTTGCTTGCTCTTTGCTTCCTTCTCTTTAGTCTCTGAACGAGAACAACAATGAAGGCTGATGGTGAAACTCACGGATTATATCTCCTTAGGCTCTGATACCATATTAAGTTCAGATAATTGGAGAGGAAAAATGCTTAATTTTATTGCTCAACATGTCCTTATTTATAGATCTATACAATATATCTTAATAAATAAACAAATAATTACATAATCATATATAATTGTTCTAATATTATCCTTCCTAAATCAGCCACCTAAATATGAAAGGAGATCGGCGCAATCCAGGTGAGCCTCCCACAGATCCCCATCCTTGTTGTGGGATCAAAATGCCAAGGGACGATGGACATCGGCGCAATCTAGGTGAGCCTCCCATGGATCCCCATCCTAGCCAGGGGACTAAAATGCCAAGGGAATGCTGGGATTTAACAGAAACAATTTGACTAAAGGTTGAGAGTATGGCACCTATTTAGATGATTTTCTTGAAAGCTTTTTCCTCTATTTTTTTTTCAAACATTTTATGAATATGTAACATAAATTTGAATGGCAAGTGATGTATAGAGAATGATAGTTCATGTTTGCTAAATGCTAACTTGCTGTCAAGCTTTATAGTTGGTCAGGAATGTGTAGATAGTTCAGAAAGATGAAGGCAAAATAATAATAATAATAATAATAACAACAACAATAACAACAACAAATAAAAAGAATCTTTTATGTGCTTATCATGGCCAATTAATGAATGAGATGCTTACCTTAAGGCCAAGTATTATACAAATTGTTGACTACAAAAACAATAATAACAAATCTTTATCCCACTATGTGAGGTCGGCTACATGATTCCTTTTTTTCCATTATGTCATATTAAGAGTCAAATTCTCATCTAAATCTAATAAAGAAATGTCATTTCTAATACCTGTACCTCTCTTAATATAATTCAAATATAATACATCTACTTTCCTAACCAGGTCATCAAAAGGTCACCGTTTTATGTGCCCAAACCATCCATGGAGACTCTCTCTAATCTTATCTTCTACTGGAGCTACTCTAACCCTTTCACGTATATGATCATTTCATATCCTGTCTCTAATGGGTAAAGCCACTCATCCACCCGAGCATCCTCATCTCTGCAACACTTAACTTAATATTATGTTTCTATTTTAATGGCCAACATTCTGCACCATAAAGCATTGCAGGTCTCACTACCATCTTATAGAATTTTCCCTTAAGTTTGAGAGAGACTTTTCTATCACACAACAAGCATGAAGCATTCCTCCACTTCAACCTTCCAACATGAATTCTACTAATGATATTCCCATCTATTTGACCATCACTCTGAACAATAGATCCAAAATATCTAAAATGTATACTCTTATTAATGACTTGATCACCCAAAGTCACAATCCCTCTACTAGATCTATTATTACTAAAATTACACTCCATATATTCAGTTTTTTATCTAATTGCACAAAAGCCTTTAGACTTTAAGATTGACCTCCATAATTCAAGTTTACTATCAACTCCCTCTCTAGTCTTATCAACAAGAAGAATATCATCAGAAAAAAGCATACGCCAAGGTACAACCTCTTGTAAATGTCTAGTGAGAACAACCATGACTAAAGTAAAATGATATGGGCTTAAGGCCAATCCTTGATGTAATCCAACTGAAATAGGAAAATACTTGGTCAAACCACCTTGTGTTTGAACACAAGTAATAGCTCCTGTATACATATCCTTAATGACTTGAATATAAGCATTATTAACTGCTTTCTTGTGTAGAACTCTCCGTAGCACTTCTCTTGGAACTTTATCATATTCTTTCTCTAAAGTAATAAAAATCATATGTAGATCCTCTTTATTCTCTCTATACTTCTCCATCAAATCTCTCAATAAATGTATAGATTCCATAGTAGAGCTACCTAGCATGAATCCAAATTGATTTTGTGAAACATTAGTGTCACGCTGCAACCTATGCTCCATAACTCTCTCCCATAGTTTTAACACTGTCGTTGCCATGTATCATGTCCTGGATGATAAAAGTTAAGGGTTGTGTTAGATAATCGACAACCATCGTAAAACTTGTCTAATAATCATGACAATTGTTCACTTCTTTGATAAATATATTGAACTAATGATCCGACGTGATTTCATGGAGAATCTTAAGTTAATCTTTTCTTAGAGTTTTCCATAGGAGTTGTTTGATGAAAGGTGATCTTACCTCTTCAATGGATCAAGCATTTCAGATTGCTTTTGAGTTGGAATTGTAAGAGATCAAAATTTTACTTGCACTTTTTATTTTCACATGTCTTAGCTTGACCCAATAGGTGGTCACCCATTGGCTCAAAAGAGAACTGATAGTTCTATCAGGCGAAAATACACTTGGATCATAAACCACATCCAATGACTCTGGAGGTTGACTACTGACCTGACTAGTGAGGCTCATAGAGTGGAAAACTAACATATTAAGCCACTAACTCACCACCTGATGGGCTAGGGCACCAAATCAAATTGTCCCGATGACATATTACCTTAACAATTGAGAATTGTCATGTCAAATTGACGGATTACTTTATTGATGCCTCATTTGCTTTTTGACAAATTGGTCAGAGTTGGTACGGAACTTGGGTAAAAGCAAACTTCCTTGATGAACAAACGTGGGAAAAGTAGTCATATGGTGTCAAAATTTGAGTATGGAAGCGCCACTTGAGTGATCTGTTGCTTCTGAGTAGTGGCCCGGCAACAATCGTCTCCCCACATTTTTCTCTATTAATTGCAGTCTGAGACCCATAAGGAAAGGTAGTTAACATCAGGTGAAGATTTTGTTATTTTAACTACTGATGACTTAGGGAAATTCATCAATGCTAGACCTTCTTGCATACACTTTATGGGGGAGTTATAAACCCTCAAAGTTAGATTTTTACCAGGTACCATTTTAGTTGTCTTCCAAAAAGCTTTTATGCTCTAATGTTACTGCTAGTTGATCATAATAATAAGTAAAATTATTGCCTACACCATAATCAACTTCGCTATTTTGTGCCCAAACTCAACCCATTCAGATATATAACATGGTGAGAAAAAAAAAATAACTGCTCTAGAAATTATAACCAACTCAAGGTTTTTATAGGCATATTTTGCCATTTGAAAGGTTCTCATATTTCACGAACATATAGAATGATTAGTAGGACCCCTCTGATTATCATCGTACTTGAAACTACAATTAACACTGATCTAATCTTCGTCTCTTTTTGGATTATTGGAGCCTTTGGATATCTGAATTTCTTCTGATTGTATTTGCCTTCCCAGAATATTTGATTGTTTGATTTTTTTTTTTTTAGTGCTGCAAGAACTCTAGCATATTGATTGTTGTTTGATGGTTTTTTATTATTTTGGCAGCTACTGTGTTGCTGGAACAGTGGGGCATAAACTTATGTCCGGTAAACCTACTCGGATTGATTTGGACAAAGATACTTGCATTGACGTCCGATGCCAGGTTTGTTCAAAAGCTGTTCTCTACCTTGCTACCGGTGTTGCAAGTTTTATTTAGGCTTCATTTGGGACCGCTTTCTTACTGCTTCCTAAAGTAACTTTTTAGTACAAAAATTTAAATTTTTTTTATTAAAAAGCTACTTTAAAAAGCAGTAAGAAAGCCATCCCTAACGAAACCTTAGACTCAATGGTAAAAGTTTATCTACATGCAGTTGTTTTATTATGATTTACACGAAGATGGAAAAATCTGTTGGGTATCAATAAATTAGTTCCTCTAACTATTGCTCTTTTAGGAGAGACTATGCCAATGAACAACTCATTAAAAAAGGGTCTTCTCACAGAAATACATTGTTATCTTTAAATTTTATTCCCTGATAAAGCGTCTTTCCGTAAGCAGTTTTGGCTCCCTGATAAACATGCAAGTTGCTTAAGGCAAGGAGAATTATTTGCTATATTCTAGCATCATCAAAAGCCTAATACAACGAATTAGTAAGATTCATAACATAGTAATTCAAGGCTAACTATCTATCTATTATATTGTTAAGCATTGTTTTGCTTGATTTTTTCCTTTCTGTTTCTTATGCTCTAAAAAGGTTTTATTCCTGCCAGATCCATCAGATGTCTTTCAGCCCTCACACTGATGCAAAGGGTATCATGGATCTCCTTAGCTTTTTATCTCCAAAACATGTCATACTTGTACATGGAGAGAAGCCTAAGATGGCAATATTGAAAGGAAGAATAGAGTCTGAACTTGGAATTCCTTGTTTTTATCCAGCAAACAATGAGGCTGTGTCTGTTCCTGCTGGACAAACTATAAGAGTTGATGTCACCAAATCATTCTTGAGAAATCATTTTAATCGAAACTTTAACCGATCAAAGCACGAACCCCTTTGCGTTTCAGATACCATTATCAATCATGAAGAGATCTCAGAAATTTGCAGTAATGAAAGAATGGCTGAAGGCATTCTTTTAATGGAGAAGAACAAGATAGCAAAGATTGTTTCTGAAAATGACCTTCTTCACAAATTAGATGCAAAGGAGCATACGGTTCAGCTGGCTTTCTGCTGCCCGGTCAAAGTAAAGAACAGCCAGCAATCACTAGACTTCTCTACTGGAGGAACCAAACCTCTCCCAGGAGAATCTAATTCCGAACCAAATCCCCCCCACCAGCCTGAAAAATTATTACATGCAGCGTCCGAATTCGTTCAGAGGCAAATCCAGACCTGCCATGTCACCCGGGGCCCGGTGTATCCGGGTGACCTGGTGCGTCCGGATTCGCCTCAGGACTGTCCGGACACCGCACCTAATAATCTCTCCCAGCCTTCAGAAATGAACGCCTCATTTGGAACACCTTTTTGTTCTTTACTAGAGTTACTATCAAGGGAGTTTGAATCCAAAATTAATTGCTGCAATATCCAGAAAACTTTTGATCATCTCCAGTTGAAATCATTTCAGGCTCGAATTTGTTTGAATGATCTTTGTTCCTACAGGATCCAGCAGGGGCAAAGTGACTGTAAAACTGAAACTTTCTTCTGCTGTAGCTGGTCATTAAGTGATGATATTCTGGCCAGAAAGCTTCTTGGTATCATGAGAGAGGTGGAGCTAGATATGTCCAATATACCATTTCTATTATCTGATCAAGCGAGTGAGCATATGGAAATGTAAAATATCATTTATTCTCCCCATTAGCTTGAAAGTGGAAGATCATTCTCCCCTGGTCTAGTTCGCAAACAAGTGAGTAATATTTCTACCAGCTTATTCTTAGAAGTTATTGGCTGTTTAACTATTTTTTTTAAAAGTGTTTGCTTTTATGTTTTAAAATTACTTTTGTAGGGATGTTAGTGCTCATCTCTTCTTTTTATTAAATGAATTCACTTTTTTGAACACAAATGTTGGCCCATCTCTTTGTTCATCATGCTATGATAACATATAACATGATAAATGTTGTGAAAAATATTTGTTTTGTAGGTGTTGGAAGCAGTTATTGTGTAGATGAAGGCTTTGTTTGGGATGGATTTCTTACTATTTTTTTAAAGCAGATTTTTAAGAACTAAAAATATTTGTACTAAGAAGCTGCTTTAGAAAGCAGTAAGATAGCTGGCCCAAACAAAACCAAAAGCTGTGAAAAATTCTCTTAAATGCACTTTATTGGAATGAAATGGGTGCGATTAAGCATGAATTTTTTCTTTATAGAGATATGATTTGGATTAAAATGAGCATATAGTACTGTTACAAAAATTATTTAAAAAATATCATTCAAAATACACCCTTATTTATGTAGAAAATAGTTATTAACATTTTAATCTATTGCTTTTATGTATTATCTTATCATTTGCATCTAATATGATCAATTTTCACATATTTAATAATGAGTAATTTATCAAATTTGAATGTATTAAATAATAAAAGGATAAATTGTAAATGAAATAAATTATAATTCACATAGCACATATTTTGCTTGTTTTCATGTGAAAATTTAAATAATGGAGAAGAAAAAAAATAGGATAGAGGTATCTAATTAAATTTTAAATTTATTTTGAGGTTAATATAATATAAGTTTTGCTTGATTATTCTTATTTTGTATTTATTATAAAACAAATTTAAACATTTGTAAAACATTTGACCATTTTTTTGTTGGAATATTTTGATGCAATTTTTTCACATAGAAAATAAGTCATCCACATATATTTTAAATGGTATCTTGAAATAATTTATAAGGAATTGAATGCTGCAATTCTATTTTTGTTGGCTTTGATGATTTTATGTATCTTACAAATAAGTGGTAGTAAATGCTCTTTGATTTGCATAAAAAAATAAAAAGATTATAATAAAATGAAATATAGTACAAAATAGATATAATGTAATATTTTTTATATATCTTTAATATAAATCCCTGCCATCACCACATCCCCTCCTCTCACTTCACCGGGAAGGAAAGAAAGAAGGAGAGAGGAGAAATGAGAAAGAAGATTCATAAAATTCTTCAAGGCTTCAAAGTCTGTTGTTCCTATTATAAAGTTATTTTGATGATTGTAAGTAATCTTTACAGTGTATCTATTTTCAATGATTCTAAGTTTGGTATGTTCTTTCTCTTGAAAGTAATAAAAAAAGCTAATATCTCACTTTTCTGTGAAGTTTCATTGCGTAACTTTTGATGTGTAATTGAGATTATTATTATGAGCATTTTGACTAAAATATTATTGAATTTCAACAAAAAGTTGAGATTTATAATTTTTCGATGTTAACACATATTTTACAGATAGATTTTTCTGCATTCATGAATTATTGTATTTCATATATGAAAATGATACCACTGATATATGATGCATGTGGTAATTTCATGTAAGCAAGGAAAGATGGTTATTAACACTATAATTAATATGGGTTGGCTCCTAAAACTCAATATAATGTGCATGAGGGTGGGTCAATTAGGAGTGTCAATTTTGGGTCACGGGTCGGGTACGGGTCGAACCCGAAACTAACCAGGCACAATTTCGGTTCGGGTCAAACCGACCCGTTTTTATAAACAGGTCAATTTTCTCGACTCGAACCCGACCCGCTTCGGGTTTGGGTCAACCCGACCCGACCCGAATAATGGCTTTAATCTTCTCTTTTCGTCATTGTGTTGGGCTTCGTTGCTTCGCAGGAGGTATAGACTATAGAGATTGCACGCGTCGCTTCTTCGGCTCCATGGTGGTTGTTCGACATTGCTCCTTTGATGATTTTCCCTTCTCATCGATCAGAAGTTACAACATTTTGATCGGGAGCTACGACGGGAGTTTGCTCGTTGTTGTTCAGCTTCATTACTATTCGGCTTCGTTGTTGTTCGACTTCGCTTGTTGTTGTTCAGCACCTTCGCGGCTATTCAATATCGCTCCTTTGACTATTTTACCTTACCCTCAGATCAGAAGTTACAACATTTTGATCGGAAGCAAACGATGGGAGTTCGTTCATTGCTGTTCGACTTCGCTCATTGGTCGTTGATGTTCAGCTCATTCGTAGTTGTTCGACATCGCTCCTTTGACAATTTCCCCTACCATCGGATCGGAAGTTATAACATTTTGATAGGAAGCAACGACGAGAGTTTGCTTGTTGTTGTTCAACTTTGTTTATGTTCGGGTCATTCCTTGGTTTTCGGGTCAACCCTAACTGGTTTTGCAAACAGGTCAGTTTTCTGGACCCGAACCTAACCTGCTTCGGTATTCGGGTCAACCCAATCCCGAAATTTTTTGGTTGGGTTTGGGTTGGGTTCAATATTGACACCCCAAGGGTCAATGGACTTTTCTTTACATATAATTTGTAGTGTTATATTAGTTGTAGCTTGTAACAGATGACCAATTACGCCAATGGACAGAGAGTGGTGACTCCTTAAGATTGTTGAAAGCCACATGTAATGATAATGATGATGATTAATGTTATAAATATTTAATGAAAGGATTGATTGATGACAGATGAAAGGATGCAAAATACCATATTAAAGTTGGATGTCATACCTTGCTTAGTCATACGTTGATGCATACATATATTTATAATATGGTGAAGCATATAACATAGATGTGCGTGCATTGACCGCATATGATATGAATATATGTTCTTATCAAATGGATAAGACTAATGATTGATAATTGATATGATGTGATAGAAGAGAGAGATAATATATGATAGATAAGATATATTGACTATTGCTGACTAGTAATTGACAACAATGATTGTAACTGATTGAATAATATCATGAATATGAATGATAAGTAGCCATACTTATATGACAATGTTACACCACTGATACGATATAGCATGATGCATGATATGTAATCGATGATAAATGACTATTAATCTGATATGGTATGTGCATTGATTTCATCTATAGATACTGATATTTGCTGAGTTTTTATGCTCATTATGTAGATTTTACATATTTTCAACTAAGGATAAAAAAGCTTGAGAATGATCTAATGTATTGGTGTTTCGTAGTCTTCCTCACTTGTAGTCATATTCATTTAGTTGAACTAGTTCATTATGTATCATGACTATTGTAAATATGTTATTTTGGGCTTGTATCATATTGTAAATATTGATAAATTCTATAAAATTTATAAGCTCTAATTGAATGGTTGAATGAGTAAAAAATAGGCAAATGTAACCCGACAGTTGGCAATGATGGCGGGTAGCTTGTGGGTTGGCGATTGATAGGCGAAGGCGACATTGATCGACAATGGTTGGCAGCAATAAAGGGTGGCAACCATGGTGTTGGCCTAATTTTATTTATTTTTATATAAGAATATCATATTTACGATTTTAAATCAGATACAAAATATATTTATAAAAAAGTGTTTTTTATATATTCAATTTCTATGATAATAAAAAATAGCACCAATGATATAATCAATTATCAGGGTTGATGACCATATTATATCTCCTAATCTAATTCATGTTTTTATGTTTCTTTGTATTTGTCAAATTATATATATATATATATATATATATATATATATATATATATATATATATATATATATATATATATATATATATATATATATATATATATATATATATATATATATATATATATATATATATATATATATATATATCCTTTTGTGTTGGCCGCTTAATCCAATAAATAATGGATTAAGAGGTATTTTTTGGACTTCATATCATTTTTACTATTTATAAAAAATACTCATATTTCATTTGAGACATCTTTCTTAATGCATTGAACAGTTGTTATAGAGAAAATAACTTTTCAAAAATTATTGTAGAAAGTAGTTTTCTAGTATACAAAATTTTTAAAAACAGTAACCAAAAGTGGCCAAACAGAAATAGTGGTTGTGGTTTAAAAAGCAATGTAGTAAGAAAGTTGTTCCAAACGAAGCCTTGGTACAGCTTTTTTATTGCTTCTTAAAGCAGCTTTCTAGTATAAAAAAATGTAATTTTTGTACTAGAAAACTACTTTAAAAAACATTAAGAAAGTCATCTCAAACGAAGTCTTAGGCTTCGTTTGGGACAGCTTTTTTGCTGCTTCTTAAAGCGACTTTTTAGTACAAAAAAAGAAATTTTTTATACTACAAAATTGCTTTGAGAAGTAATAAGAAAACCGTCCCAAACGACGCCTCTCTGTTGTTCTCCAAAAATTACTCTATTATCAATTAGACACATTAAACATTCTTCAATGTATGATTTACATTTCATGAGAAAGTACTTACTATGTTCATGTCTATAATTTTATAATATATAGAATCTTATGCATTGATTGCTGATAACATTTAGAAGATATTTAATATATTTTTTTCATAAAATATTTTATAGATTAATATTTTTAGATGGGTTTATTCATATCATTATTTATATTCAATAAATAGTTTAATAATTCCAGCATTTATTAAGATTATTTTAAAATTAATTTGTATGCCATGAAATAAAATGTGTAATGCTTCTATCAACAAAAAAATCCAAGCAAATTAAATAATTAATTAGTTAAGCTTCACTTTCTTTAGATAATGAGCCAATTTAATTTATATATTATTAAAAGTATATTATTATTATTTCTAAAAAACTATAGTATTAGAATTTGTAGTGAGAATAAATTTGGAAGATAATAAATGCTTTATTTTGATTGAAATTTTTAAATGAAAAAAGAGTGAGAAAAACATTTTTTTCTCATAAAATTTTTTGTCTCTCTCTCTCTCTAAATGAGCTAAAAAATATAGTAAAAAAATCATAAATACAAATTTTATAATATCAAAATAATCTTTTTTAACAAATCTATTTTGTTTTTATTTTATGAGTACATATATCAAGTTAATTATATATATATTTTTCTTTTTTTTAGTTCTCAATAGAAAAAATTAGATGAATGATACTTAGCTTAATGTATTCATTTGCAATTGGTGTTATGTGAGCTCTTTCTCTGAATATATATATATATATATATATATATATATATATATATATATATATATATATATATATATATATATATATATATATATATATATATATATATATATATAAAACTAAAATTTTATGTATTTATATATCTAATATTAAAAATTTTTATATTTATTTATAAATCATTTTAATTAGGGGTGTAAAATCAAGTCATTAAGTCAGATTTGGATCCAACTCGAAATTGGTCAGTCCAAAATCCAATCAACCAAAATCTGACCAGTTTATTAAATAGGTCAAAAACACCAACACGAATTGCTAGTAACCATAATGATCCAAACCTGTTAGTGGCGGAGCCTAAAAAATTTCTAGTGGGGGCCAAAATTTATTTTAACAAAATTTTTATCCCAAATTTGAAATTAATAGAACAAGAAATGAAAGAAACACACACAAAAAATTGAAACTTACTAAGGGATTGTTGGGCTATATGTAGAATTGTAAAAAATACAAGTGTTAAATGAAAGTGAAATGCTAAGTATTCAAATGCTTGAAACAAAAAACACAAGATAGAATGATCATATAAAAAATATAAAAAAACCCCATTTCAAGCAATAAAAATGTAAAGTTTGGTTGATTAAGAGCAACCAAATAAACAAAATCTTGATAATAAACATAATATATAAGATTGATGGAAAAGTTATCCCTTAAAAACACAAAGAGGCTATTTGGTTGTAGCTTTGCTTTTCCACTTTTCCATTTGTTCGTTTCTATTCGACTTCCACGTGAGAGGTAGTTTTGAACAGTTACTAAATAACTTATTTGCCCCCTTCGACTATGTTCCTTCTTGTCAAATTTGAGGTCACACCTCCTTGCCTTTCTTCTGTTGGATCGGAAGTAACGATGAGAGTTTGCTTATTGTGAAGGTAGCCATCTTTCTTTCTTTCATGTGCTTATTCGACCAAATCCTATACATTTGAGATTTACAACAAAAGGAGGGAAACAAAGAATTTAACTCGTTGTGAGATTTAACAATTCTCTAAATCCTATTTGGCGGGATTTAACATAAATCATGTATCCATTATTTTATTTTATTTTTTTGCAGCGGGGTGGGGGCACGTGCCCCCACCCGCCTTCCTTTCTTCTGCCACTGTGAAATGTTAACCCATTTTGGTTAGTTTTTTTTTTCTAACATATTAACTATAAAATTTATGATATTTGATAAAAAAAAATAATAAGATTAAACTCACATCTAAAAAATTAAAGAAAAAAATGTTAAACATGTCATTTTTGGATCAAAACGAGTTCGCAGGTCAACTTGAATATGATCAGTTTAATAAACGGGTCGAAAAACCCAATCCAAAGTCAACTTATTAATTAAACCGATCAACCTAAACCTAAATTTTTCGGATTATATTTAAACAAGGTAGACAAGTCAGGTCAATTTTTGACACCAATAATTTTAATATCAAAATTTATGTAAAAAATGAATTTTATTTTGAATAAATTGATATTTCTGATGTTTTTTATCTATTTAAAATTTGAGAATTAAATATATAAATATTGAAAAATTTTGTACAAACCATCTGGCCATTTTTTTTTTTTTTGCGTTTTCAACTTTTCCCTCCGCTAAAAACCCTCAACCTTGTCAGCGTTGTTCCCAGAGCTTCTCTACCAGAATTCCTACAGTGATGGCGGCGTCCTCGACGGTGTTCTCAGACTCCTATTCGGCTACGAGTCGCCTTCTTCTTCCCATTCGCATCCGCGGCTTCCATCTACGCCGCACGCTTTTTCTCTCACCCAAATCCAACAACCGGAGCTTTGTGAGTTCATCTGCTTTCGCTCCAGGTTGATCGTCCCGCCCCTCCACTCTCTTCTGCTTCCCTTCGCCCTTTTAGTGATAAAAATCTTTTTTTTTTGGTTAAGTTCACAAATGCTCGCAAGTCTGTTAATTGAATGTTAAGTTACCTAGGAGCTCCTTGTCACTACACTGTTGAGTAACCTTGTAAGATGGGCAAATTATTGGGTCAGGTGACCGAAGCCATCTCTCCGTTCGGTCGCCAATAGAAATGCGCCATCTGTCAGTCGTTTTTTTAATTTAATATTAACGCTTTATGTCTTGTCAGAGTTAGCGACCCGACCCGATAACGCTATTCATTTGAACTTTTAAGCTTTTGCCGCCCTATTTTTTCATTTTGAGACCCGCGAAAGACGCAAATATGTGCTGCTGTAGAAGAAAAAACGAGCCAGAAAATTGCAGAGAAGAAATGGACTGCTCAGTGAAGAGGGAGGTGGAAGAGGGAGTGCATGAATCGGAAAGGATGCATGAATCGGAAGGGCTGGTGCATGAATCGGAATCGGAACATGTGCATGAATCGGAATCGGAACCTAACTTAGCCGGAAATTCCTCTAGTTTCAACATATCGGTAAGTATCTTGGAAAAACGAGTTAGAAAGTTGTTTGTAAGCAGAATAAATTTTTTAAGCAGAAAATTGACGTAGGTTTCAGCTCATTATTCTTAGGATTTTTGATTTTGCGATTTTTAAGCAGAATAAATTTCTTTTGTCGAAAAAGTTAAAAAATAAAAAAATCTAATGTTGTTGTTGCTTAGCATTCATTATTGATTTTTAGGGTGAAGATGATAAATAAAAGAATGCGCTATGGTTGCTCTATAGTTGCGCTATAGTTGCGCAATAGTTGCGCTATAGTTGCGCTTTACTTGCCCTTTACATGCCCTTTCAGGCTGTATACAAAGATGAGACAGAAGCATATGAATGTTTTTGCACTTATGCTCACGATAATGGCTTTAGTGTCCGAAAGGATCATCACAGTTTTTGGCCAAATTCTAGGAAGATAAAATCGAAAGACTTTGTTTGTTCAAAAGCTGGTTTCAAAAAAAGTGATGATCACAATTCAGGAAAGAGGAAGAGATTCATTAGACCAGTTGTCAGAACTGGTTGTCCAGCCATGGTGAGGTTTGTCACTGATGAAGACGGTTACTGGCATGTCAAAAGATTTATTGAATCCCACAACCATGAATTAGCTAGCCCAGCCGACCGACACCTTTTAAGATCATGTAGGAATGTTATTGAGGAAAAAGCTGCCGTGCTAAAATCGATGACAAATGCAGGGATTAGAACCGTTGATGCATATGCCTACCTTGCAGAGGAAGTTGGTGGATGTGAGAATGTCGGATTCTCTAAGAGGGACGCCTACAATTTGATTCAGAAGAAGAAAAGAGCAAGGATTGAAATTGGTGACACTAATTCTTTGATTCAATTATTTAAAGATCGACAAGTTGAGGACCACATGTTTGCATGGGATGTTCAATATGATGATCAGGATAGATTGTTAAATTTTTTCTGGGTTGATGGCATAAGCAGGATAGATTATGAATGTTTTGGAGATGTGTTGATTTTTGATACTAGTTACAGGCTGAACAAGTATAATTTTGTTTGTGCGCCATTTGTTGGTGTTAACAATCATTAGCATAATATTTTGTTTGGTGTTGTTTTTTTGTCAGAAGAAACAATTGAAAGTTTTACATGGTTGTTTAAAGTATTTGTACGAATAATGGGTAATAAATATCCAACAACAATATTCACTGATCAGGATCAAGCTATGGCCAGGGCCATAGAAGTAGCATTACCTCACACTCGTCATAGATTATGCCAATGGCACATATTTAAAAAGGTTCCATCAAAAGTTTCCATCTACAATAGCAATAATAAAGTTAGAGGACTCTTCCATAAGTGTATGAGGTGGTGTGATTCTGAGGAAGTGTTTGAGGAAGCGTGGGATGAAATGATCAAGGAAGGGAATCTTCATAACCATGAATGGTTGCAGGATCTTTATAAGATAAGAAGAAAGTGGTCAACTGCTTTCAACAAGGATTCCTTTTGCATGGGCATTTTATCAACGCAGCGTAGTGAGTGTACTAATAATGTGTGTCATGGCATTTCAAAGCCAACAAGTTCATTAACTGATTGTTTTCTTGGCTTGGAAAAGGTACTGATGAATTGGCGGCGAAATGAGCAAGATGAGGATTACAAATGCAGTCAATCTGAAATTGTTCCCGTGATAAAGAACAGCTCAATATTAAAACAAGCTGCTAGATATTACTCAAGAAGAATATATTCAATTTTTGAGGAAGAATTTATAAAGGCTGTGGGAGAAATGAGTATAGATTTTGTCTCGACTGATTCTTCAAAGTATATAGTCAACTACATAGAGAAAAAGAATCAAAACCATCCTTGGGTTGTTCACTTTGATGCAACAGAAGGTAACATTCAATGCAGCTGTAAGAAGTATGAAACCATGGGATTGCTGTGTTCTCATTGTTTGAGGGTTTTTAAACAGTTGGATATGGCTAAATTCCCTGAGAAGTACTTATTACTTCGTTGGTCAGCAAGGGCTCGACAAGTTTTTTATTCAGGTTACTTGCTTAATTCTCAAAGAAGTAATAATTTCCAAAGTGGTAGGGGATTCATATTCAGAAATCAGGTGAGCAGGTTTGCATATCAAATGAGCACGGAAGCTCAATGGAATGAAGAGGCAGAGGAGTTTATTCTTTCCTCATTGCAAGACATGTATAAAAAATTATACTTAATTCTTGGTGGCAAGAAAAGAAATCAGAAGGATGTTGCTAGTTCCCAAGGTGGAACTGCAAATTTGAAAGATCCTCTAAAGCGTAGACCTAAAGGCATATCAAATGCAAGACTGAAAAGCCATTGGGAGAAGAAGAAACGGCCTAAAAGTAAGTTTTTAATAATTTGTTAATTATTTAATTCCTAATCCTAATACTGAAACTCTAGTTTCTTATAGATAAGAAACCTTTGGTGGGGGATAATCCATTGGAGGAACCTTCTTCAACACAACCTTCATCAACACAGATGAACTTTTCAAGCATGCCTGAATGTTTCAGTGAGGAATATATAACCGGCATACCATCATGCCAACCTGGAGCTGAATACACCAAGTTGATGATGGATTTTCTTTCTTCGGAGTTGGAATTTAATGAATTTGCAATGTAATAATACCTATTTGGACTTATTGATTTCATTTATTGGTTGTAATAAAAATTTTTATATAAATCATGCTTTATTGGTTGTTAAAAAAATACTGATGTTGTTGTTGCTTAGCTTTTATTATTAATTTTTAGGATGAAGATGATAAATAGAAAAACTTAACTTGTTTGATATCTAATTGCGCTATACTTGCGCTATACTTGCGCTATGGTTGCACTATAGTTGCGCTATAGTTGCGCTATACTTGCGCTATACTTGCGCTACGGTTGCGCTATAGTTGCGCTATAGTTGCGCTATACTTGCGTTATGGTTACGCATTTATAAATTACAGATTTTAGAGAATGCTCATTTATAAACAGAATATAACAGAATATGCAAATTTTGTACAACAATAAAAAACTATATAAAAACATAATAAAATGCACATCAAAAAGTATATAAAAATATAATAAAATGTATATTTATAAATCATGGACAATATTTACAATAAGTTACAGATTGTTTACTTTTTTGTTTGTAGAAAAAGAAAATATGCTAACTCTGCCCTAAATTTTGGCATATGCTTTTGCCAATCTTTAAGAGTATTCCAGTCTATTTTTTTTCTTTGCACGGCATTTTCCATATATTTACAAACGAACATTCCACAATCGTAGTCGTTTGATTGTGTTGGAATTCCACGAACCGCCTGGACATTCCATTTCGTAATATCGCTTGAAAAGCATCCTATGGTGTCCTCGTGCAAATATTTTATCTGTACGAATAAAACATTATAAAAATTTATATTATGTATATAAACATAGTAATCTGGATATAACTTGAAATATGAATTTGAATTTACAACTGTATGACAAATATTCTTGTGTTCAGGATTTGGTAATGAATCATACATTTTCCAGACTTTCTCCTTCAATTTTCCAACAAGAAGAACCCAATGCTTCTCGTGAATTATGGGCTGCACAATAAGTCTGCTTTCTTGAATTGAAACTGGATTAATATGATTGATAAAAATTTGATATTCCTAATTGTATGACTTGTAAACCTGCAATAATTCAGTTTTATAAGGAAAAATAAAAGTGAAAAAAAGGATTAAAATATTATTTATACTTACCCTGTACAATGGAGAAATGTACAAGTAACGATGAAATTTCTGAGCCATTAACCTACTCTGCTCAAGTAAAAAGAAAGCAAAAGCATCTACATGGTTATCTGCTAACCAATTATTTGTAAGCAGCATGTCAATATCTGATCTTTTTATCTCGATATTTCCAGATTCAAAAATTACGTGTTCCCTACAAAAACAAAGAAAAATTTAATGTTAAAACGCAACTTTAATAAAACTATAACACAACTATAGCGCAACCATAGCGCAACTATAGCACAACTATAGCGCAACCATAGCGCAAGTATAGCGCAAGTATAGCGCAACTATAGCGCAACTATAGCGCAACTATAGCGCAAGTATAGCGCAAGTATAGCGCAAGTATAGCGCAACTATAGCGCAAGTATAGCGCAAGTATACTTACTTTGTATTAAATTTCTTGAAACATTCATCCATCATTCGTTGTTTTTCCTCTGTTAGAAATTGCTTCCTTGATTATCCATATTTTTCAATGCTGGTCTTGTCTCAACTATTATATTTTCTACAGAAATAACCTCTTTATTCTTCTTTACGTATGGTATGATTGGTTTTGATGAATTCTCTTCTTTTTCATCATTTTCTCTTTTTCTTTTTTATTGTGGAAGTTCTTCGGCCATTGGTGGAGGTGGAGGTATTGGTTGTTGTGGGGGTATTGGTGATTGTGGAAGAATTTCTTTGGCCAATGGTGGAGGTGGAGGTATTTCTTCGCCCAATGGTGGAGGTGTTGGTATTGGTTGTTGTGGAAGTTCTTTAGCCATTGGTGGAGGTGGAGGATGATCTTGTATTGATGCCTGTCCTGAAGGATACATGTTGTGGAAGTTCACGGATTGGAAGCTGGAGGCAGATGTAGATACATGCGGCTTATCTGGATTGTGATCACACTGCATTTGAAATTCAATGAATTTGTACTTCAGTGAGTCTTGATCAGCCTGCAGTTTCTCCAAAATATCTTCAACTCTATCCAATCTTGCTCCCACATTATCTTGAATTTTATTCAACATCTTCTCAAAAATTTCAAAACATTTATTCTGAACAGCCTCTAAATCTTCCCTTCTAATGGGTGGCTGTTCAGCAAAAGGTTGACTGGTTGAAATTTTTTCGATAGGTGGACGGGTAGAAGGTTTAGTTGGCGGCAGAGATTCAGTTTGTGGAGGTTCATTATGAGGAGAATCAGGGGGAGAGAGAGGAGGAGAGAGAGGTGGGGAGGGAGGTGGGGTGGTGTCAATTTTCTTTCTAGCGGAAGCCTTAATTTTCTGGGGTGAATGCAATTTTTGTGGTTCATGACCTGAACGGGTTTCCAAGTTTTGTATGTCAGTAATGTCAGCCCCGTATTTTTCGGCCTCCTCTTTGGTCACATTGTCAAGACAAATAAAAATCTGCAAAAAAAGAAAAATTTATTAAAGCGCAACCATAGCGCAACCATAGCGCAACCATAGGGCAACTATAGCGCAACCATAGCGCAACCATAGCGCAACTATAGCGCAACCATAGCGCAACCATAGCGCAACTATAGCGCAACTATAGCGCAACCATAGCGCAACCATAGCGCAACCATAGCGCAAACATGCTATAATCTTAACATAATTTGCATCAGGTAAAAGAAAAAATTACCTCGCTTTTCTTTAAAAATTTAAATAATTTGGCTGCATTATCTTGAGTAAAGTATAAATCTGTATACCCCTGCCATCTAAGAAAACGTGGTCTTATTTCTGAATCGGTTGGTTTATTCAAAGAAAAATGTTCCAAAAACCAAATCTGTATAATGCCAAAAATAAAAATTTTAATGTTAACATTTAAAAACTTTAAACATATAGAATAACCATTATGAGTGAAAACTTACCAGTAGAAGAGGAAAAAAGCCATTGATGTAACCCAATGGTTTTTGTTGTTGAAACTTCTCAAAAATTGTGTTGAACTCCACAACCATGAAGTTCCTTAAGCATGAAGCCCAGTTAATGGAACTGAACTTACTTAAATTATTTGCTACAGTTGTGAGCCTTCTAGGGGTTTTATGACTATTTAGTGGAAAGAAAATGTTAGATAACAAAAACATAATAAAGGTCTTTATTTTTGTTGCATTATCAGATAATCTGTCTAAGTTTGACATTTCAGTTTTAATTTCAGTTGACAGAGGTCCATTTAGAGGATCAATCCTCCATTTGATATCAATGCCTCTGTTTGGCATACCTGTCATAAAATTTCAGTTGTTAAAGTTCAAAAAACAAATAGCTATAAAAAATTCCATATTCAAAATATTACCTGTCAACAAAGCAACCTCGTCAGTAGTGAATTTTAGAACATGACCGAGGACGATGAAGCCCTCATCAGCAGGACTCCAGAATTTGAGAACCTCAAAAAGAAGAGGTATACACTGCTGGACTGCGGGGAACCTCAAAAATTGATGAATGTTCAGATTCTTCAATGTTTGCTCCACTTCATCATCAATGATCTCGGCAAAAGCATCACAATGTTTGCGGAAAGAAGTAACATAACATCTAGATGTTACTGGCCTTTGATAGGGTGTCCTCATCTATAACAAAAAGAAAAATCAGAACTATATCGAAACCATAAAATAGCGCAACCATAGCGCAACCATAGGCGCAACCATAGCGCAACCATACATTTCGTAATTAATTAGCTTAAAAGAAGTTTAAAATTTAAAAAAAAAACCCAAAAATTGAAAACCACATTGAACATATATGCTAGTTTTACAACTATTACTAAACCCTAAAACTTAGAAGATAGCGTAAACCTTTCGTATCATTTGCTTCATCCATTTACGAAGAAAAGAAGATTAAAAAATCAGAAAATAAATATATGAACAGTACATTACATTAAACAAACATTGATAAAATTATAAGTAAACCAAACCCTAAAATTTAACGGCAATATAGCTTTAACGCAACGAAAGCGCAAGTAAAGCGCAAGTTAGGCGCAACCATACCTCTTCATGATTGATGATCTTCTACAGTCGCGTCGTCAACCTCCGGCAGGAATAAGCAAATGCAGAACCGAAGGTAATGGAGGAATCCGAGAGCGCTTACCAGAGCTGGAATGCGGGTGAAAATGTCGCTCGAAAATAAAATACGCGGCGTTTCCATTCTTTCTTTTCCGGAATTCAAATGAATAGCGTTATCGGGTCGGGTCGCTAACTCTGACAAGACATAAAGCGTTAATATTAAATTAAAAAAACGACTGACAGATGGCGCATTTCTATTGGCGACCGAACGGAGAGATGGCTTCGGTCACCTGACCCAATAATTTGCCTGTAAGATGAGGCTGAGCGGATAGTTTGGTTTTTGTATTTTATCTTCTCTTAATTCCTTACGGGGAATTTCGATTTGTGTGGTGGATTACATATTTTCATGGGATTGAAAAGCTGTAAGCGGAAATGTCTCTTCATAATTGAATATTGGTTTATCTACCTGGGAGTTTTTTTTTTTATTGGAGTTAAGTTATAGTTTTTCTTTGCTTCCATGTCATTGGGGTTCTTACCTTTTAAATTGTAGGATTAAAGTATTCTGTTTCTATGGCAAATAGTGAGGATCCAATCACTGTTCAATGTAGTTCTATCCTAGCAGGAAGCAAAGTCAACTGGCTTTCCTCCACATTGTTGAAAGGGGCATCATCATTAGAGTTTTTAACATACTCAACTCTTCGAGCCTGACTGTTTTCCAACTCACAGTTACAAATGACCATGGGATTGACTGTGAAGTTATCACAGTAATGGAAGCTTTTGTTTCTGTCATGCATGCATATAAATACTATATAAACTGGAAGCAGTTGTAGTACTTAACCGCTTACGCTTTTTCTTGATTTATTTCCTTTATCCTTATAAATCCATGGTTTTAATTTTTCTGATCCATTAAAATATGACTAACCTTCTCATCAGTTCAAATGAATTATAGTTAATAAGTTATTTTACCTGGTATTGCCTTCAAATTCATTTATAGTTGCTATGAAAACTGAGACATCTTCAAAGTTGCTTGATGGAAAATTAATTGCAAAGAAGATCAGAGATGAAATTTCTGGTGAGATAGATGGCATTAAAGAATCAACTGGCATTGTACCTGGATTGGCAGTTATTCTAGTAGGTTCTAGAAAAGATTCCCAAACCTATGTGCGCAACAAGAAGAAGGCTTGTGAAGATGTAGGCATTGCATCTTATGAAGCTAATTTGCCTGAGGATTGTTCTGAGGAAGAAGTTATCAAGCATATTTCCAAATTCAACAGCAATCCTTCAGTTCATGGCATCCTTGTACAGTTACCTCTACCTCGGGTATGTTGCAGTCCTTGCTTCTTTAATGAGGCAATTTGATTTTGCTTTTTTAATAAACACTTCAGTTGGGTTTGTATGTATTTAGATTTGAATTGATTCATCTATTTGTTATTTAAAGGGCTCTAAGAATCTCTTCTTTTAGCTGAACACCTAGAGTTGTATCATGTCGTGGTTTTCGCATTAGCTATGACTATCTGTCCTTGTTTGATGATGCTTTGTGTTTTCATGATTGCTCATTTTGTTAAGAATATCCATGATATGACATGTTAATCTTCTATGATGATGGTACCCGCCAAACAACTAGAAAAGAGAATTGAAATATGATAAAGAAAATTGAAACACTTATTTATCAGTTTGCAACTGAATCCTTTGTATCTTTCTCATTATAAAGAATGGGATAGTTGATTTATGCTTTGTTGGTTATTATTGACAGCACATGAATGAGGAGAAAATCTTGAATGCTGTTAGTATTGAGAAAGATGTTGATGGTTTCCATCCTCTGAATATTGGTCGTCTTGCCATGCAAGGTAGGGAACCTTTGTTTGTTCCATGTACGCCAAAAGGATGCATGGAACTTCTGCACAGGTATGAAATTGAAATCAAGGGGAAGAGAGCTGTTGTGATAGGAAGAAGCAACATTGTTGGAATGCCTGCTGCACTGTTATTGCAGGTATTTCTCCTTATTATCTTCTGTGTTTTATTTTTTTTAATATAATTATATAATTCATTTGAAGTTTCTTTTGGTCTTTTTGTAGATTCTATCTTCCTTGGGATGATTTTGTTATACTATGTTATTTTCACTATTTAGATTTCCTTCAATTATTAGAGTTCAATTACGAGACAATTATGGGGTTTCCTCCCCAAGATTATGTAATTATTTATCCAAAGTTTGGTTTCAAATTATATAGTATGATCGTTACAGAAAAGAGGTTGTTCTATTGGAATGCCTGCTGCTTTGTTATTTCATTTCCCCCCCTGATTGAGAGGTTTTTGGACATTTTTGTTATGAAATTATGTTGCTGTTGTAATTTCTATTTTGCTTGTGAATGATTTTAACATATTGCAGTATTACTGATCAGATTTTGTGGTTTTGTTCTTCATTTTAAATTCATGACTCCCATTTGAACAGCGAGCAAATGCAACAGTAACAATGGTACATTCGTGCACTAAAAACCCTGAAGAAATCACAAAGCAAGCTGACATAGTTATCTCAGCTGCCGGAGTTGCAAATCTGGTGAGGGGTAGCTGGCTAAAACCGGGTGCTGTTGTTGTTGATGTTGGAATTAATCCTGTTGATGTAAGTTGTAGCCATCTCTTAAGGATTACCTGAGAAATCTATGCTGCTACTTATATATTTTTTAAAATATCTTGCATGCTTATTTTTATTATATTTTTAGATAATTGCGATAATGTTAATTTGTTCATTCTGGCTTCCTGATTATTTCCATGCTGATATTTGACTTATTTGTCTGGTTATGTTGATCTATTGTCAGAATGTCAGATTAGTTTATGATAAAATTATGTTTAACCATGGGCATTACCAGGTAGAATTTTTTGCAAGTAATATATGTACCCTTATAAAAAATGATGAAATCTAGAGGTTCCAATTTTTTAAATTCCATTTAATTATGAGTTGCATGCCAACTACTAGATTGAACTCTTTTGCACCATATACAGATGTGTGCATGTTGCATGACTTTTTGTATTTCCTGATAGATCTTGATTAGAAATCCTATACCCTAATACATTTTACTTCACAAACCTTATAATGCAACACATGGTAAAATGAGTTGATCAAAATGGTCATTTTTTAGGAAAATTATTAGAGCAAACCAATGTTTAAAATTGCGTATTCGGGTATTGAGGCGTTTTTCATTCGTGAGGCGAGGCGTAAGCCTCAAGGCGTTTTGAGGCGTAAGCCTCAAAATCAAAAGATTGCGTAAACATAAAATGATAATTTTTTTATATACTAATGAGTGAATAATATAAAACATAAAAAAGCATAAGATATGAAGTGAGATCAAAATATCTCAATAATAAGACAACATGAAATATAGTTCAACTCAAAATTTTATCTTTTCTAAATCCTAGTATTCTTTTCATTAACATATAATTCAAATTTCCAAAAATAAATAGCAATGACATATCACATAAGAACTCATAAGTCATCAGCAGTGTCATCACTAAGGGGTTATTCATTTGAATCATCATTATGGTGAACTGCTCTCTCCCTTTCCTCCTCTCCTATAGAGTCCAATGTCGAGAATTTACTTCAAGATTTATGTAAGTTTTAATATATATAGCGTGAGGTGTAAGCCTCATGCCAGTGAGGCGAAGCGGGCCTCAAGGCGGGCCTCAACCAAGTTGAGGCACAAGCCTCATAAAAAAACTCAAGGCGTAAGCATCGAGGCGTTTTTTACTAGAATTGCGCAAAGGCGGGCCTCAAGGCGAGCCTCATATTGCGCAATTTTAAACCATGGAGCAAACCATTAAAAATGTATAATTGTTTAATGGAGTAACAAAATTTCAATTATCAACTCTAGATGGACATCATTAGTTCATTGCTACTTGCCATTTCAACCCTTAGGCTGCAACATGAACAGTGTAAGTGACATTATCGGAGTGGATAGGAGGTGCCTCTTCATGTGCTTTGTAGTTTTGTGTTGATATTATCTATTCCCCCTTTGTGGATGCAATCAAGCCAACTTCCCTAAACTAGTCTATATTTGATATATGTATTGTGGGATGTGAGCTGAGAGCTCGGGTGAAGCAGCGAGAGGTCATAATGCTACGCACACATTCAAGCTAGGTGTCTGATGAGGACATCCGTAGAAGATTCCGACATACGTACCATCGGAGGGGTCGTCGAGCGACGGCCATGATTCAGCAGCTTTATTTTTTATGCTTTATTTTATTCATGTCATTTGCATTTCCTGTTTTTTCATTTGTACCCCTATGAGGGAATTAGTGTTTGTTGTAGCCCAAGGGCAATGTTGTCTTTTATTTTCTTTATGTTCGATGAGCCTATATAAAGGCATGATCATTGTATTGCATGAATTATTGAGGGAATGAAAGTTTTCTATTATGTTCTCTTTGTGAGTTCAAAAGATCTCTTAGTGAGTTCTTTGCATGAGATCTCTTTGTGAGTTCTCTTGGTTTTTGCATCATTAGTTCATCGCCTTGTCCACAAGATACCACAATCCATCCTCACGAGAAGAAGAAGAAGCAAACCCGCCCACCTTGCTTTCTCCTTGGGATCCCCCACCCGTCGGCCAACCTAGCCCCGCCGGCCGGCCACTTTGCCGCTGGCTCTGCCTCACCTCCATCCTCCCACCACCACTCTCCTTCGTAACCTACACCGGAATTTGAAATTTAAATTTCAAATTCTTTCTAAATTGGAAAATTCCATATATGGAAATTTTTCTATGAATTTAAATTCGAAATAATTTGATTTGGATTTAATAAAAATTTTTTCCAGTCATCATCCCTGTTTGGAAACCCCCTCCCTCGCTCCCTAAACCCCTCTCCCCCTACTCATCCCGCCGCCCCCTCCTATTTGGCTCCCCACTAATTGCCCTCATTACTCCTCTAAATCTAATTGAAATTTGAATTTGATTTCACTTAGATTTCCCTCCCATCCCATTTAAAACTGAAATTTATTTCAATTTTCACATCTAGCTCTCTCCCCTCCTCTCTCCTTGCCGCCGGCCTTCAATGGGCTTTTCCTCAATTAATTCCCTCATTAAGGAAACAATTGCAATTAAAGCTTGGATTTGAAATTCAAATCCCTCCCTCCAAAATCCCTAAAACTGAAATTAATTTCAGTTTTCTAATACCCAACTCCCCCCTCTCATCCTAACTCCACCGCCGGCCTCCCCTCCTCTCTACACCCGCCGACCTACCCTCTTCCCCTTCGGAGAACTTCTCGTGGCGACCACACATCATCAACTCCATGTCGCATGGCGGATCCGGAGCTAGAATGGGGGCTTGTGTTCGATGCCCAAGGTAACCTCGACGTACTACAATCACCGTTTTTTGATGCGGGAGTTGAATCCGACGAAGACACCGTGGGAGATTACTTGGATCGGATCCTCCCGACCCTCATCCAAGTCATTGATAGACAACGTCCGGACTACGAGTGGACCATCGACGGACGACCTTCCACGCCACCTCCACGTCCTACGCCTTCCTCTCCTTCACTACGGATCTCCGGCACCGTCGCCCTCGGAATGGTTTCATCTCTTGTGTGGTTCTTCTTCTCCCGTCAACCCTAGAAGTAGACAAATGAGCGTAGCCTCAAGGTGAGACAATCGCTTTGTTAACCATCGGATTCTCGTTGGCTTTTCATTTGCTTTACTATTTATTACTGTCGTTATTTTATAGATCTTGTTAATTTAGCGGTAATAACTTGCCTAAGCATAGTTGAAATCTAAGATCTCTTGGAAGTTTCAATTGTGAGAATCATTAAGATTGTATTGTCATTATTTTAACAAATTTTATTAATTTTCTAAAATCCAATTCCTGGTTTCACATCAGTGTCATTACTATGTATCTTGTCAAATGCTTAACTCAAGGAGTGAAGAAGTAAGGCAAGAACCTATGATGGGGTTTACTGCCTCAGGCATTGGATAACTATATTATCTTGAGTGTGCCAAATGTTTTGATTAAGAAGATGGTGATTGCATTTGTAACACTCCACGATACCTCTTAGCAGTAGTAACGTAGAGTGTCACATAAATAACACATAACATTCATCTTTTTAACATTTAATAGTTCTCATCAATTTGATGCTCATTTAAACATTCACTGACAATTCCATTTGAATAATATCGGAAGCACACATAAATAATCTCGCTTATTAGGGAGAATAATCTCGCTTTCTAGGGATCTCTATAGGCATTTAAGGCATATCTATTGATTTGAACTTTGATCCCTTTGACACTACTCAATACTATTGAGCTGCATCTGAAAGCTCTTCATTAATAGTTGTTTCGTGTTTATGCTTTATGCTTAATCTCATGTTTAGTTATTAAGACCTTGCTCTGAGTAATTGAAATAAAGAGTCTCTCTCTTGTCTCTACTTGAATTTGTTTCCGTGACCTTTTCACTTTGCTCGAATGTTTCAGGATACAGGAAGTGCTCGAGGATATCGACTAGTAGGTGATGTGTGCTTTGAGGAGGCTTGCAAGGTGGCCTCAGCTATTACTCCAGTGCCCGGTGGAGTTGGTCCCATGACTATTGCCATGCTTTTATCCAATACATTGAGCTCAGCTAAAAGGTTACATGAACTAAAATAATTTTGATGAATTTTCACAAGATTGTATGGATGATCACTAACTATTACATTTTCAATCCAAAATCTGAGGGAATATGGAATAAAATTGTTATCATTTCGATTCAGAGGGAACTGTCGTGAAAGATTGAGAGATGAAAGCCTTTAGAGACTTCTTCCATGTAATAATGTTTTGAAAAATTTATGTATTATTTTTGTTAAATTGTAGGATTAAAGCATTATGTTTCTATGGCAAATAGTGAGGATCCAATCACTGTTCAATGTAGTTCTATCTTAGCAGGAAGCAGAAAAATGTAGTTGTTGATAATTCTTTCATCTGTGACCAAATGTACAAATTCAATGTTGGGCTTATAGTCACTAACTTATTGAAATTCTACACATATTTCTTTATTCTGGACAATTCTCTTCTGTTCAAAAAGGTATTCCTATCCTTATTGAAAAAAATTGCAATATCTCTTACCAGATTTCGAATTTGATGGTTAGGATTTTCACTGGAGGAAAAAAAAATAATGGGGAGATATCCAAAGAATGATTAATTATTATGTGCGGATGCCAAACGTTGTCCGGAGATTAACCAAAATATGTCACATCACCTCTTCGCTCGGTATCGTGGCTCGGTATTGCTCAATACCACGGCTCGGTATCATTGATGTGGCGCATTCTAGTTGGTCTATGGATGACGTTCTGCGTTCGGACTCCGCACAGAATAATTTCTCCCAATGAACAGCCCTATATGAGTCACTATCTTATTTCTCTTGTTTTTTAATAACAAGCTCAATAAACCAACTACTTGGTCGTCCTTGGAGATGAGAGATTGTTCCATTTGGAACAATTTTTGTTCTTTAGGATGAAGCGTGCATTTCTCTTATTGGAAGTTTAGAGATAGAGGAAGGTCTGTAATTCATTCTTGTTCTCTCTCTGATGCTCTTTGTATTCCCTAATAGAAAGTAATGAAATTGATGGATCATATCTAGTTTAGTAGGTCTTAAAGCACTTTTTCATGTTTTTTTTTTCAATGCCAAAGGTTTCGTTTGGGATGGCTTTCTTTTTACTTCTTAGAGCAATTTTATAGTACAATTTTTTTAATAATAGAAAATTGCTCTAAAAAGCAGTAAGAAAGTTATCCCAAACAAAGCCTAAGTTGTGTCCCAAAAGTTTCAGCAATTGCATGACAGGATCTAAATGTGTTGGCTAAAAATAAAAATCTAAATTTGTTGGCGATTGTTGTAGGCTTGTTGGATGTTTATGGAGGAACCGGGTGTTGACCTTGATTTTGCCCAGACTTTTGGTCAAAGGGTTGACTTGGTCAAATTGACCAAGTCAGACTCCAAGACCCTCTCCAATAGGTTCAGTGAGTTGAACTGAGTCTGTTGAGTCTGGACCTAGGTCTTGGGTCAACCTGGTTGACCAGGTCAACCAGGGTTGACCCAATTAGACATAAACCCTTCCATTCAATTTCAAATCCAATCCAGAGCTCCTTGAGCTCATTTCTCCCCTCCACGACACTTAGTGGGTCAGACCAAGTTCACTGGAGCCAGACTTGGGCCCTGGGTCAACCCAGTTGACCAAGTCAACTAGTTTGAACCCTTTAATCCTAAAATCAATTCTAAACCAATTTCATGGATCCATGGCTTGATCCTCACTCTCCCTTGCCCCCCTTGACTGGTTTGACCAAGTCAAACTCTGACTTGGTCAAATCAGGCCCTTAATAGGTCAAATCAACCTATTTAGACGGAATTAATGGCCAATTAATCGCATTTAAAGCCTCCAAGCATTTTGAAATTCAAATCCATGGCATATCCCTGATTTTTTCCTCCTAATTGTCGTGTGATTCGATCCCAACTGTCAATGTTAGGTTTGGAGCCTTTAAATATAAAATAATTAAGCCCAATTAAGGGTCTTTTTGCAATTGCTCTCGCTCCAGACCTCCTTAGGCCTTTGAGATTTTCTGTGAGAGCTCCCACATCCTTCCTCCACCTTCCCCATCGAATCCCGACGGCCAAAGCTTGCCGGCGGCGAAATTCCGACGACCCGAAGGCTTGGACGTTCTAGGTTTCGATCCGACCAATCCATAACTCGATTGATCATGGTTTCAAGAGGAGAAACGTACGAGGAGAGTCTACAAGCTCAACCGTATGAAGACCTCCTGAATCCAGTAATTAGATTTAGGTAAAACGCTAACCCTAGATTAGAACACATGGATTTAAATAACTTTTCAATAAGGCCGTTTTAAATCACAAAATTTACTCCCCACGATTGCTCTTCATGTTCTTAGTCTAGGTTTCAAATTTCACTCAATTTGATCCATCCGATCGAGAGATTTTAACAAAAAATGATTTAGGGTTTCGGTATACGACCGGCTTGCATGGCAGACGTGTTTAAGTAATGGGCGCTGATTCCCGCGCGGCCCAATCATTGCTCGGGACTGCGGAGCCAATCCCAGGACGCCAACTGTGCCGTGCCGCCGCGCGTTTCGAGACAGCGAACCCGTGTGTGCGGCGTGTTCCGTTGACCGCCGCCGCCGCCTCCGCGTTTTGACCCCCCAACCCGAGCGCGCCGCGTGGCGCACTCAGTCGCCGCCATTTTAATTTTAAATAGCTTATATTTATTTAATAACTTAAAAAAGAGTGAAAATACTATTTTAAATATATATATATATATATATATATATATATATATATATATATATATATATATATATATATATATATATATATATATATATATATATATATATTATTTTAATTATTTTATTGCTATTATATTATTATCATTATTTATTTAATTATAACACTAATAATAATAATTATTTTAATTTTTTTTACTGCTTTAATTTATTATTATTATTATTATT
This sequence comes from Dendrobium huoshanense, assembly GCA_016618105.1. Classification (NCBI taxonomy): domain Eukaryota; kingdom Viridiplantae; phylum Streptophyta; class Magnoliopsida; order Asparagales; family Orchidaceae; genus Dendrobium; species Dendrobium huoshanense. Next base: position 60,369,599 of record CM028342.1, on the reverse strand, counting down.
ATTATTATTATTATTGTTGTTGTTGTTATTATTATTATTATTTTTATTATTATTTGAATATAAAAAATATTTTTATAATTAAATGTTATTGTAATTCTTTTTTAATTATTTAAGTTATCAAAAATATTATTAATAATTAAGATATTATCATTATTATATTTTAAACTATTTTCAAATTTCAGGGACTTTTTATTTTATTTTTATTCTATTTAATAACTATTTTAAACATTAATTACTTCCAATTATTCTTTAAATATAGCCTTTATTGTATTTAATCTTCCAAAATTCACATCTTTTTCGTTTTAAATTGAATTTTGGCATGCGACCCCTCATTCTTTTTAGAAAAATGCCTTTTTTATTTTAAAATTATTTTCAGTAAGTGATTTCTACTGTCCTGACATATTTCTGTTTGGACTTGCTTATTGGAACATTTTAACATTATTTATGTAATTATTATTATAAATATTTTAAAATAAAAAATGCTTTTTAAATTGTTTTAAAACCTCGATTGGGTGGTCAGTGAGTTTCCCATATATTTATCTATTACAAATCGACCTATTCTTTTTATTATTATTATTTATTTTCCAAAATCTATTTATTTATAAATATTTTGAATTACTTTAAAACTATATATGCTTTAAATCATAATCTTGGGAGACTCACTACATGAAATTTTTGACATGGATTCTACTTGTGAACAGCAATCAAGGGGGAATGGATTAGTAGATGGTTGAACCCCAATCATTCACTAATCCCTTCATTAGTCGTACTTATTTTTCTTTTGTCGTAATTTGCATGTGTAGGTTTCACCATAAGCACTTAGCTTAGGCTCTCCTAGATCTATGGACATGGTGTGTTTACTTTGTTTGTGTACTTCCATGCATTTGTTACCTTGAGGGTTAGTGTGAAACACAATTTAAACCTTTATAACGTAGCGACACCCTAACGACAATAATTAAGGACCCGTCTAGCAAACTTAGAAAATTTCTAGCAGCCATGGTAGATCACTGATTGACATGAAACTTCAACATTGAAACTTAGAGACATCTTGAACCTCCCAACATTTTCTAGGAATTTTTAGGACTTATTAGACCCCTTAATTAATCAACCCTAATCAATCTGTTAAATAGGGTCCCGAGACCTTCTAAAAATTACAATAAATCTATTTTAGGTCAAACAATTACTCATAATATCTCAAATTGTTCAGATTCTAATCCTTGACCTTAGATAAATAGGGCTCCGTAGTTTAACTTTAGGTTGACTTTTAATTTAACCTTAGGTGGAAATTATCTTTTAGCCCCTAATAAATTATTAAAAATTCCAAATTTTCTCTAATTATTTGGGAACACTTTCTCTGGTCATTCCTGACCTTTGGGAGTGATTCCAGTCAGTTTGGAGCCGATTTGGATCAAAACCATAAAATCAGCCCTTTAATAGATAATTTAGAAAATTCCCTTAAATACCCTGAACTTAGAAAATTCATAACTAATTGTAGAAAATTCCAAATTAGGCAAACTCACTTGCATTAGAATCCAAATAGGGTCTAGTATTTATTAAAAATATTAAGATTCTATAAACTCACATAAATTAGAAAGTCAACTTTTTGGTCAACCCCAGCATATAGTCTAGGGCCCGAAACTTAGAAAATTCATAGCTTTGCCTAGAAAGCTCCAAATTCAGTGTACTAATTGGAAAACTACTCATCTTAAGGTATAGTATTTTTCTAAATATTAGGAGACCCATACCTAGCTTATTTCTAATAGTGACGTTTTGGACCCCCTCAACCTAGTACCTAGGAGGACCCGAGACTTTTCAAAATTGGCTAATGCAATTTAAACTTCAAATTTCATCACCTTAAGCTTTTAAAACTGACCAACAAACTAAATTAACTAAAATGGGTCCTAATCTATTAAAACTTTGACTTGAACTAAAATTTCTTTTTTTGGCCTATAACAAACCTGAACTATAAGCAATTTTAACTAACTACCTAAATTAGGATCTATCCAAACCACACAAGCCTTACACACACATACAATTACTTGCTAGGGCACCACTTATAGATCTAGGCTAGGCCGGTGATTTATTTTTCTGCTGTGTGCCAGAGCTTCCGTGGTTTTCATTGCATAATGTATGAAACTGAATTGCTGTGTTTGCTTACTTTTACTGCACTGTGGATAATGTGATGAGCGTTAGATCTACCCCTAGGTTAGGAGCACCATATATGTATATTGTTCTTTCGTGCAGGTGGCCATGCTCAAGCTAATAAAAGGGGGCACCATTATGATTTCTAATATTGTCTTATGCAGGTGCTTGCTCAGCCCCCCCTAAATAAATGAGGGCTAAATAAAAAATAATTATAACTGTTACAGGTGCTACAGGTGGACTGCTTATCCCTCATAATTAAGAGCATGACTTGGCACAGTGTCAATGTGATGTATTTGATTTTTTATATATAACTGCTTGAGATTATAACTGCGTGGGATTTTTATTAGGATAACCTTGTAGAGAGTCTAGAATTTTTCTATTTTCAATTAATGTAATTTGTTTGTAATAAATTTATTAAGAGTTGTGAAATTGATATTTGAGCTGGGACATTATTATCCAACTTGATTTCTAAAAGAAGAAGGCATCCTCAAAGGGGAGAGTCTTCTTCCATTTGGAAGATCGAGTTGGATGGCTTTAGATATCCAAAGAGAAAAGGCAATGCCCCCTACCTAGGGGGAATTGTCTCTTCGTTTGGATATTCAAGTCACGACGGATCCAAGGAGTCTAAGGAGGAGATTTCCAAGGAGTCCAAGGAGGAGAGATCCAAGGAGTCCAAGGAGAAGTGATCCAAATAAGACTAAAAACCTAAATACCAATATCCCACTCAAAGTCATTTACGTCTGTCATAGGCTTAGAAATCCGGTTGTTGGCAGTGGTGTCCGGCCACTTTACTTTCTGCGTATCTAGGTTGTAATAAGGGTAGTTGGCCTATGGACATTTACTTGATTAGTTTGATTTATATTGATGTGTTTACATTGATTGCGTAGTAGAAATACCTGCTTTTTCTATGTTTCTTTATTGCATGCCATTTTTGCTTTCACCTAGATTTCAGTAGGCTCTCCTAAGGACTATAAAATATTTTATACTCATAACTAATCTTTAAAATTTTAAGGCTTAAATAACATAGAAATCTAACGTACCTAGGGAACTACCGGAATCGTCCGGGGTCGCATGCATATTATTGCATCTTTCTTTCCTTGTTATAAGACATCTCCCTGTCTGAGGGTAGAATTCAAATAATCTGGCTTATGAGGATGAAGTGCCGGACCTAGAGAGACTCAGTCTTTTCAAAATATTATTTTTTATAAGCTTGATTTTTTAAAACTCTATAGCATTTATGAGCTGACTTTTCAACTAGCATGTATTGCATTAGTAACTAACTAAATAAAATTTAAATTGCATTAGCTAGGAGCATCTGACTCACATAAGTCCAGGACCACTTAGGAAACTCTCTAGATGTCGGTCATACTTCCAGAAACTGTACCTCCCACCATCTTTCATAATTGACTTAATAGAATGGCTTTAAATCGATTAGGTGGTTAGCTGGTTCCCCAATCTAGGCCGGGATAAGTCCAGATCTTTGCATTGCATTAGCTAGGACATGGGTCTTAGTGTTGTGTAGAACACTAAGCTCAATCTAGACTTAGGGTTCGAGGTTACTACACTCGGTCTTGTAGTATGCCTTAAATAGTAGGTAGGTCCCTTTCTTTCAGGGACTATAAATCCTACTTATCAATGTCACATGATGACCCCACCTCCATCTTTTCTCTCATGCATGTGATTGAATGCTTAATTTTCTTTTCTCAGTTTCTCTCTAGTGCCCTAGAGCCTCCTAATGCTGGTATGAGCCATGCATGTTGACTGAGCCTTTTGGGACTTTTCTTCCCTTTGAGTAGTACTTCTTAGTTTATACCCCTATGCCAATCCCATTTTAGGAAGGGATAATGTATGATCCTTAATCGGAGTTTTCTCGGTCTCTGGCTTGGGATGTAATTAACTACGGGGGCTTACGCCCGTGGGAAACTCGGTCCCACATATACTAAATCTCATTTGAACTGTTGTATCGGGTGGGGGAAACCCGTGATTAGGTCGTGTATATTACTACCCATCGGGGTGTGTTGGCGACAGCCTTTATCCTCAATGGTTAGTCATATGCACGATCCAATCTGCCCTTCCATCGACCTATTCGTGTCAAGTGTAGAGGCATACGATCATTTTATTCTACGGGATAGTACGGTCGTACCCTCTGTGTTCGTACCCCACGAGCGGTGCTCTTTCGGAGGTCCACACCGGGCTGAATTATAATTTGTACAAGGGAAAGAGGTTTTAGCTTTCCAAGTTTGACATATAAAAGGAATTTGTGAAATTATTAATCATTTCCTTTTAAATTTCTTATTTCGGTGGGTCTAAACTATTTTTGCATTACTCAAAGCGTCGGTAACAACTCTTACGCAAATTGTAGCTTGGTTGAGCAGGAACAGCCACTCTCTCAGCTAATTAAAAATAACCATCCGATCATAGCAAACCATGCTATCACCACCATCTAAGGAAAACAAATCTCTATTATGTAATAATCCAGTTCCTTATCTCTTTGCATAAATGAAGTGTATTCTTATATACTTATATGCACGGGCGGAACCAGCCCTAATTTTTAGGGGGGCAAACTTATAAGACATATATGTCGGGAGTCCTAGGGGGTAACGCCCCCTAGTGGGGTTCAACCTAATGACCCAAATGGGGGCAATTACCTAATGACTATATTATTTTAAAAATGGGGGGGGGGGGGGGGGGGGGGGGGGGGGGGGGGGGGTGCAATTGCCCCTTAGCTTATTCAGAATTGTCACAACTAACCTTACTATAGAGCAAGATCATATGGGTTTCATAATCATAATTCATAGGAGGTACTTTGTCGCTTCTCCATAATTTCTTCTTAGGTGTGTATTTTTTTAATTATCCATTTGATATTTTTTGGTCCACCCAAAAACTATAGCTCAATCATCATCATGAGGATTTTGATTGGCTAATATAATTTGATATTTATTGTTCACTAAATAAAGTGGCAATGTTTTGATGATTGAGTTTCATTTCGGATGGCTTTCTTACTGCTTTTTGTAATAAAAGTTGTTTTGAGAAGCAATAAAAAAGTCGTCCCAAATGAAGCATGAATGCCACTTATATGTTAGACTATATTTCTCAAATTTGTTAGAATGAAATTACATTTGCTTTTGTATGGGTTCATTTGGGGTTTCTTCTACGTAGGAGTTGAGAGTACTACTTGCACTTCTAAGATTTTGAATGAATGTGAATGTTGATATGAAGGTTTATTATATACTTTTTCACAAATGATGATGGTATAATTACAATAACTAAAAATTTATGAGGGTTTAATATATAATTTCACAAGTCAAATTAAACTCTAGAGGTTCCAAATTTTAAATTAGGACAAACAAATTTATAATAAAGTCAGTTGATATGTTATTGGGAAATTTATTTGAATGAACATGAATGTTGACATAAATTTTACAACAGGTCTAATGAGTGCTAAACTTAAATAAAATTTATCTCATCCAATTTTTGTTGAATTTAACATATATCTACTTTGTGCTACTAGATGTAGCACAAATGTTAGGGTTGATTTAAATAGCTCTTTTTGAGTATAACGTAGAAGTTGAAGTTAACATATCAAATTTTTATCTTGTTTAGAACTATTAGGCTTATAAAATCCAAATTTTGTATGTCTAGCACACATGTCAAACACTTAGGCTTGATGTCACCACTTCTTCCACAACTGACACCCTCTATGATTAGCATCTTGTTAGTTTAACCTAGCTTCCTTTTGTGTTACTAGGCCAATTAATGCCAGCACGTGCAGTGTTCCATAGAAAAACACCACACTTATTGCTGAGCCCATTTGATGACCTCTCTTTTAGACCAACTTTAAGTCATGTTGGTTCAATGTTAGTTAAAAAATACTGATTTAAATTGATCCCCTATATACACACATATGCATAACACTCAAAACTAGTCAATTTACACGTCTAATGCTTAAAATTATGTATTAACTCACATAACATTAAATCCTTTAAATAACATCATAAACACCTAAAAAAATCACTTTCCTTACGAAACCATTACCTTGTCATGGATGCATACACCGTCGAGCCCCTCGATGAACTTCCTTGTAAAATCCTATTGTGATGCACAAGCTACCAATCTCATGATGTTCTTCTTAGAAAAATCCTCATCTCTTCTTCTTCCATGACTTTCGCATAACATCAATTTTGTTAATCCCCTCCTTTAGCAAGATCTCATTGAAGTATTAAAGTTGAGCAAAGTGTTGCTAGTCTTTTCTATTCCTATTATGTTGTCTAATTTCACAATGTTGGGCACAACTTTGCTTGACTAATCACCGCTCTATTGTACATCTCAGCACCCTCATGCTTATGCATATCTGATCATTTGCACCCCAAGTTGTCTTTATTGGTTCTCATTTGACTTTGAATTTTATTAAGTTAGCCTATCCAAGATCTCACAAAACAACCTCATTATTGAGCATGATCATATGGAGCTTCAATGTTACAAGTTGTAGGAGATAATTTTTCTCTCCTATCCAATGTTCTATGAGGTGTGCATTTTCATAAATTTCTAATTGATATTCTTATGTCATACACCCAATCACTCTTCCTCACTAGTTCTCTTAAGGTAGTGAGGATGGGTATACCACCCAATTAAATAAACTTTAGGTTAACTTTAGAAGTGCCTCAAAGCTCTATTTGGTGGTAGACCTCAATGTCTAATTAAAAGGCTAGGGATTTATTTGATAAGCAGGACACATTCTTGACATCATTAGATAATCATATCATCTCCACCACTTCATCATTGTACCTCTTACTACAAACATGAAGAAATATGTACATCTTTTACTATTATGAGATGATATCTAGTCATCTCACATCTAAATAATTTGTCATCTCTCAAAAGATAACATACACTATCATGTTACAATATGACATTTTCACCTTAATTTGCATATTGACTTCTGAAGTAGTTTTTTGCTTGATTAAAATATATATGTATGTTATTATCTTAAATGGGTCATATTTGACTTGATTGGGTTGTATTGATAAAAAAAGAAAAATCTATTGAATAAATGTGTTATATGGGTCTAGTTTAGATTAGACAGGTCGAATCTAGATTTGGTTAAATATTTTACCCATATAATAATAAAATTCTTTAAATAGCATGAAATGCCACATTCCTTAGCCCTTCAATACCTTTCGATAATCCTAATCGTGTTTCATTCCACATTCCTTAGCCCTTCAATACCTTTTGATGATCCTAATCGTGTTTACCCATTGAGTTGAGTTGTCAATGCCACTTAGATTGTCAAGTCAAACCCAACAATCCCTCGAACCTATCACTATAATTGCAATTTGGGAGAAGTTAACAATGAACCACCATTGTGCCTAGGGGTGCTAATACGTAACCTAATATGACAACCTTACACAAGTGCGACTAAAAAAATTAGTTTGACCTGACCCAATTACTATTTAGATCATATTTATAAGCCTAACTGTTTTCAGGTCCAATTCAGGTTGACTTAAATAACTCAAAATCAACTCCAAATAAACCTAATAACCACTTAGGTTATCATTTTGAAAAGCAAGAAACACATTATTTAAACAAACATGTATGCTATTAGGTTAAATAGGTCATATTTAACTAAACTAAATCGCATTGATTCAAAAAATTAAACTATCCATACTAATTGGATTTGGATTAAGCATTTTACCATATAATAAACAAGTTGGTTTCAAGTTAAACATATTTGAGTTGGGTCAAATCTGAACCCGACCCATTAACATCAATTAACACCCCTGCTTATGCCAATTGGGCTCCATTCTTTCAGCCCTAATAGCTGATGGTTTCTGCCCTTTCACATCAAATTTTATTAATAATATTTATATATTGCACAAATAAATCTAAAGCAAAGAAACAAAATAGGGATTTTTACATACCTAACACCTAAAATTTTTAAAAATACAAATTTAACATCTAAACTAATCTATTTACTAATATACCACCTAAACCACTCATTTTAAATCAATTATACCACTCCGTCTTCAGACGTTCACTCAGTTCATCTTGTTCGCTTCGTTCATCCCGTCATGTTAATAGCACTTTGGTCCTTAGTCCATTCTCCACTTCGCAGTCTGCAGGCACGTTCGCGAGGACTTCGACTTCTCCTAATTTTATCGCTTGCACGCCAGGTTTTGTCTTAGTTCGGGAGTCTTAAGTCGGCACTGTGACCCATAGTTTTTCTTCTTCATTCATTTTTCTTTTTTAATAGATTTATAAACACTTTTATTGTTGATGGTGATCTTCTCCATTAGTTGTTTAGGGTGAACTTCTCAAGTATTCATTCATTATGTTGAGTTTTTAAATTTAAAGATCCATGTTAGGTGTTTGATGAAATGCCAAAGTCTATTTTCTGATTGTTTTGTTTCATTTTTTTGAACTTATGTGATCATTACAAACTCCTGAGCATATATGGTGTTTTCTGAATGATAATTGTAAATATGTTTTGTTTCATTTTTTTGAAGGTGTATGTTACGAAGGCAATCTACAATGAGTTTGAGTTCCTCGACAACGCCAATCCAAAACTTTAGTAATCAAATATATTGTCATTGCAACTTATAATGTACGATATTTACATCTTATCAATCTCGTAGCATAGGAAGAAAATTCTACAGATGCTCCCAAAATAGAACAGAAGACGATTGACACTACTTTCGATGGTGTGATGAAGTTAATGAATTTACATATGATAACAATTTTTGAAGTTCAAATGTTGCTGGAAGCAGTGCAACACATATTACTTCAATTAAAGCTGAGATGTTACAAATAAAAATCATGTTGATTATAGTGATTTTTCTTAATGTTATTGTAGCGTTCATTGTAAATAAAGGTCACTATGCGTAAATGTTACTTTGAGTCAATGTAAATATTTTGACAATCAATGCAACCTTGAGTTCAGTTTGCTTATGAAAAGAATTTAAGATTTTTGGCCATTTTTAGAGAGCACCTGATTGCTTTTGAAAAGAATTAGAAATTTCTCCATTTGGCATCTGATGCTAACAAATAACTCAAAATATTAGAGAGTAAACTGTTAAGTTGAAATATTAGAGAGCAAACTGTTAAGCAAACTGTTAAGTTGAAATGTTAGCCTAGCTGTTACAGATGATTTCTCTAATAATTTTTACACAACACATTTGAAGGAAGTCCAAAAGCACTGAACACATGGCTGATTTGATTTAATACTTTAATGCTACCAGTTGGGCTTTAAAACATTTCATCATTGCCAATGAAGCTTGCTATGCTAATGTGACACTTGTTCTACTGACAACAAAGTAATGACATTTCCTTTAGTACGAAATATGAAATAGATACATACAAAAAACTACACTTCAAATCAACACCTAGAGCAAAGCATCGTTATGAAGTACCAAATGAGTTTATAACAATAACTCTTGGCCTAAAAAAATAAGCAAAATTATATGTTTTTTGATCTAAAGGCATACAAAAATCAGTAATTCAACCGGGACCACTAAAGGCATACAAAAATCAGTATTTCAATCGGGACCAGAATTATAATTGCTCACCAAATGGGTAATTTTGAAGAAACATCAGTTTGAATATCTTCTCCCTCAAATCTTATAGGTTCCTTACATGTGCTTCTATGGTGACCCCAAGAATTGCATTGACCACATTTATGGGTTGTTTTCAATTTCTATGAACCTTCCAAGAAGCTTTTAATTCATCTTTTCTTGGGTCTACCACATGGCTTGATTGTAACAGGTGGGAAAACAAACTGGTTATCAGTTACTAAGTTCCACTGCTCTTTTCCTGGCAATGTTGAAATGGCTCATTCATATGCCATTTTATATCTGCACAAAATAGTGTTATTTAGATACAAAAATTAATGAAGCTTTTAATGAAGTAAGATTACAAACCTATAACTATAATATTGCTCGTCCACATATATGTGCCACAACTTGTGATGTTTAGTTCCTATAAATGCTGCAACATGTAGATATTGTAAGCCCGAAATCTGCCAAAAATCACATGTGCACGTATGATTGTTTATGTCAACTTCATGTCGCTCAGAAAGCCCTTCAACCTCAGCTTTGGTTGCAGTTGATTGTCTTATGATGAAATGTTCTTTTCAAGTTGTAACATCACTAATGTATTCCTCCACACAAGGAACAAGAGGGCCTCTCCAAGAAATTGCATTTGAATTTTGATGAGAATGTTGTTACATCAACATACCTCGAATCATATCAATCAAATCCACAACGGGCTTACTCCTTGCCTCCTCAACCCAAGAGTTAAAGGATTCAGCCATGTTAGTGTTGTAGAGGTTCTTAATATGGTTTGAAAAGGTAACTTTCGACCACTTACATGTTAATGATGTCAGGTATGAATGAACTTGTGGATTAATGTTAAATATTTGTTGTAGCTTTGAATTAAACTCATGTGGGCTATGCAGCAGTCCATACAAGTTTTTGCAAACTGTGGTTATCATCACAACGAAAAAGTCTTTTAAGATTTTTCCAAAGGTGTCATATACAAACTCTGTGCTCGGCATGCGGAAAGACAGTTTTAATTGCTTCACCAAGCCCTTTCTCCATATCCGAAATAAATGCTAAATGTTCTATATGAACATTAAAAAATTGGGAAATTCATAAGAAACTACTCCCAACTTTTCTTCGATTCAGATTCAGCAATGACGAATGCAATATTAAATAGACAATTGTTTCCATCTAACGAATTAGCAGAAAGGAGGACACCTAAATATTTTGATTTTAGATGACAAGCATTAATGCCAATTAAATATCGACAACCGGCAAGGAAACCATCAATGCAAACCTTGAAGATAACAACAAACCTTTTAAATGAGTCATTTTGTTTGTCACTTTGGTACTTTATATGTGATCCAGGATTCCTATTCATTAACTCAGACCTTAATGTGGGCACCCACTTGTAGTTATCATCTACTAAACCAAATATTTGTTCTCTTGTTAACTCCCTTGAATGCTATATTTTCATGTATGGTAAAGATAAACCAAAACTGGTCTCTAAGTTATTACCAATATCCTTTGGAGTAACATCAGGATTCCTTTTCACAATGTCCTTGATTTCATGAGCAATCCAGCTTGAGGTAGCTTGTTTGTTCCCAGCTCTGTTAACTCATGGACATAAATGTGTCGAAAGTAATTTTCTAACTTCAAATAAATGGCCATCAGAACATAAAGAGGCACGTATTCTCCATGGACAACCACGATATGTGCATGTATCAATAACTCTTGATTTTTCACTTGCCTTTATTATGATAACAAAGTTCTGTAATATTGCATTAGAACGAATAGCTTGCTTGAAACTTGACGAATCCTCAAAACGCGAACCAACACATAAAATATTTTTTTCTTCAACTTCACCCACAAATGATCCATCACACAAACCATCTACTAATATGTCATTGTTCACCGTATTCGTGGCACTTAAATCTTGCACATTGCCACATTGAGTTTCATCCGTATAAATCATATCTTTTTGATGATCTATCACTACAACCACCACCTCCACTTTGTTGACATTACAGTAACCTATAAGCATGTAAATCACATATGTATCACTTTTAATTAACATGTACATTTTAGGTGATGTTCCACTAATATGATAATGTACATCATAGGCATGACCCCTTATCCACTGACAAATTGCTTCAATATGTTCTTTCAATAATAGCAAATTAATGTGATCTCTATCAAACTTTAAAGTTTTTTGACTTCCACTGGCTATTTCAGCTTACTTTGGCCCTTCACCTCAGTCTAATATCCTCCATATTTTAAGACAATAGAGCACACATTGTTGCACTCCATATCTGTAAGTAAAATAAAAAAAGGATTATATCAATTAGTTATAAATGATAAAATAAATATAAATGATAAAACACATTTACTGTAGATGCTTTGGATTAGAAGACAATGGCTAAAGACATGAAGAAGGGAATTAGAGAGTTGTGCATAAAATAGAACTAAACATTAATAAAAGCAGAGCAGAGGAATCAGAGAGCATATTTCGCCTGTGTCCAGAGAGGCTTTTTCGATTCTTAATTTTGTAGCTAATTCTACATAACCTATTTTGTCGCTAATTCAAGTGGAGAAGATGCAAACTGTGCGATAAAGAAGGGAAAAAGATAGATGAAAAAAGACGCTAACTGTGCATATTTCGGCCTGCCATCGTATGTTTGAGAACAAAAGTTTGAGAAGAAAACGAGATGAAGACTTTCTTATCCAGAAGGGATGCAGAGCAAGTTTGAGAACAAAAATTCATGCTTGTATCAGATGCCGAAGCTGAAAAAGACGAGCATGTGGGATTTGCGAAGTGTGTGATTCAAGCAGAAGTTCGCCAAGCAGATTGATTCGCAAAAGAAATGCTGTGTCGCACTAGATTCGCGAACTATGTGATTCACATCAAGAGAAGAATGCTGCTCTACTGAGTTATGGGTTCTCGCCCTCTTTCGCGGTTTTGTGTTGATGAGAGGCGACGGGGAGGTGACAGAATGTTATTTTTGATGAGAATAAAGGTTTTAAGGTGGTATATAGGTAAATATGAAAGTTTAGGTATTAAATAAGTAAATATTTTTGTTTTAAGCGTTAGATAGGTAAAAATCCCAAAAAAAATATTAATGTGCTCGAAATATAGTGATTTATTTAGATTCTTCAAATATTAGAATATCACCAATGTGATATAGCCCGGTTTGATTCGACGCTTGAGTAATGATGGAAAATAGAATCGGTTCGACGCCTGAGTAATGATGGAAAATAGAATCGGTTCAACTTGTGACCGGTCGGTCGAACCGAACACCCGGTCCGACACCGAGTCGCACCTGACAACGTGGATCGCAAGGCGGAATTAAAGATTTGGTCAGCCCTTGCTCAAAACATTTCATCCTAAGCTCCTACGTGATCTCGCTATTCTTCCCAAACACCAAACAGTTTACTAGACCTCTCCGCGTCTTCCAAGTAATCATTTATTACTTGCGTGGGCTCCGATCAGATTCTCTGTCTTATTCTTCCTTCGGCTTCTTCTTCGCGGCTTCATTCTCTCTTCTTCGGGGTTCCTGGCCACCGCAACGCGGCTCGGAAGGTTTCCTGCTTCGTTCTACGGCCGGAGTTGGCTCGTTCTAGGAGAGTTGGCCGGTGAGTGGATTTGGGTCGTCGTGGCAATACCGTAACCCTTCTTATTTGCGGATCTGATTCAGTTTTCTCGTTTCTTTTCAGTCTTCGGTATGGAGTTAGGTTTGTTCTATTTATTTATGTTAGGGTTGATTTGAATTAGGTGAGATAGTATGGTTGCGCCCTTGTTCTCCTGGTTTTGTTTTGTATTGTTGGTTTGGTTTGCTTAGAAATGATTGACTAATGGGGTGCAGGTATCTGATTTTCCTACCAGCTTCCAACTCATTGCATTATTTGTTGGTTTCTGTTAAATCGCAGTTTAGTTGACGGGGAAAGTTTGCTGGTTTTTCGATCTGCTGGTGAAGGTAGCGAACATGCTTCTATTGAGCTTTTCCTTTATCGCTATGGCCATGAAGGGGGACGCCTGCTCAGTTCATTTATGTTCTTTTGTTTGATTTTGATTTCCTCTTTTGGATTCTAAGAGCTTATTTTGGATTAATATTGACTATACTATTGTAGTGTTTTATTTTATTTTTTGTATAGTGTAAAGAGGGGTTTCAATTTTTATTAAGGTAGGAGGGTTTGGAAAGGATGACCTGTTCCTTGTTTGCTGTTTATACTTTTTTATTTTTTATAAACTCGAATTTGCTGAAATTAGGGAGGGTCCTCTTTCCCTTGTGTAGTTTTTAGAAGATTTGTTATAGTCAGTCCGGTCCATTTGTAGACATATCAATTTTGATTGATGTTGTCAGTTAATGTGTTCATGCGGTCATTTTCTGCATTGACGATCAGATACTTTGTGTTGTTGTTTCAACCTGTTGAAGTTTGGATAAGGCGGATGTGTTTTTCATGTAAATACCATTTCAGTGCTTGATTATTGAGTTCTATTGTTTTAGAATTCAGAGGAGAGGTTTTTGTTGGTTTCATGCTTCTAATATATTGATCTTGCTTTCTCTTTCTGGGCATGAAGGAAATCTCTTTCAATCAACTTCTTTAATTCTTGAAATTTATTTGTTTCATTGTCATATTTGATCAAGCAGCTCAAATATCTACTGATTCTTCAGATGGTTTTAGGGTTTTTGCAGCCATTATGATGCACAAGAATGGGAAAGGGGCAAATTTTTTTGAAATTTTATTTGCAAAGAATTGTTAATCTAAAGATTCTAAACTTAAGATTATTGCAACTCAGATATTTTGTGGTTAGTTCTTGGTTCAGTGTATGTAAAGAGTAGTTTGTGTCAAATTTTAGTTTTGATGATTTGTCTATTAATATCTTGGGACTATTGTTTAGATTGATGGTGAAATGGATGAGGATATTATTTGTAGAATTCAAGTTGAATGGTTGAAGTGGAGGAATGCATCGAGCTTATTGTGTGATAGAAAAATACCCCTCAAACTTAAGGAAAAATTCTTTAAAATGGTGGTGAGACCTGCAATGCTTTATGATGCAGATTGTTGGCCATTGAAAGAGAAGCATAATATTAAGTTAAGTGTTGCAGAGATAATAATGCTTAGGTGGATGAGTGGCTTTACTCTTAGAGTCAGGATACGAAACGAGCATATACATGAAAAGGTTGGAGTTGCTCTAGTGAAGATAAGATTAGAGAGACTCGCCTTAGATGGTTTGGTCGCATAAAACTGCGGCCTTCCGATGACCCGGTTAGGAGAGTAGATGTATTAGATTTGGCTTATGTTAAACAAGTTAGAGGTAGACCTAATAAGACTTGGTTAGAAAATATTAGAAATAACCTTTCTTTATTTGATTTAAATGAGTATTTGACTCTTAACATGATACAATGGAGAAAAAGATTCATGTAGCCGACCCTACGTATTGGGATAAAGGTTTGATGTTGTTGTTGATGATGATTTTGCTATTGATGTTGGTTGTTAGTGTTTAATTGGTACTAAGGCTATTTCTTCAAAACTTATAGCGCAAGAATTTATGTATCTTTTTTGGCTTTTATAAAACTCTATTTCTTTTGCAGAGCTAATTAATATCATATGGTGGTAACATAGAGGTGATGAAGACAGAAAAGCCCTTCCATTCTTTAAAAGATGAAAGGGCCAAGTTTAAATAAGCTGAGAAGTGTAAAACTTTCAATATCTCTCATAGCATTAATTTGTACAACTCTTCTTATTTGGGCATGGGAAAAAACCCCTCTTTTAGCTTCTGTTCTACCGCCATCGGATCACTTTGATGTCCGCTTGGGCATTTCCTCTCCAGGTTAGTTTCCCAGCAATCATATATATATTCCATTTTTTTTAGCTTTGCACGCAATCTCAATATTTTCATATATTTTTTGTGTATTATGTCTATTTACTGTTTTTTGTTATTTAGGTTTGTGTTCTCTGTTTGTTGCTTTTATATTTTCTTGTTTATTTACTCTGTTGTTTCTCTAGTGTGCATCACCTAATTCTTACATATTTATGAGAAATAACTCTCAAGTGTTGCTATTTATGATAATATCATCATATTCTTGAAGAGTAGAACTATAAACTTTCATTCTCAATGATTTGGTTTTCAAATCCAAATCCATGAGTGTGCTAGTTTATTTTGAATGCTTAGGTGTTTATCATGTAAATGAGGAAGATTTCCATGGCACACATGTAAATTTCCCCTTTTTTTACTTATATTATTTATCTACGTATGCAGTGATTCCTTCAGAAATTCCTGTGAATCATTTTGATTTCGAAGAGAAGCAGCATCCAGCAGAGGATGATTTCCCACAAGCACAGGCACTTTCTGAACCTGTTACTGATGTGATACAGCATGTTAGCGAGAATGCAAATGCTAAGATGGCACATGATGCAGTCAATCCACTGGCAGAGCTTGGTATTCCTCCTCCTTCAGGTACCCTGAGCATGAGCTCAGGTGTAGCTCTTGATGACAAAGTTTCAAACACAACGACTGACAAGAAGAAAGGTAATTCTCTATATCATGCTTTATTTGTTTTCATTTTTATATTCATGAACTGAAAACATTCTATTTTTATTTTTTAATACTATCCATTATTAGCCATCCATTTAAACTTTGTCACATCTGCTTTAGTTTCCTCATTTTGAACCATTGATACTTTTTGAATGAAGTCATAGTAAGAGTTGTTCGTGAATTTTTCTGTGGAGCACTGGAGCTAATACCCTGAATATGTTTTTTTGGTGATTCTGTAGACTGCAATTATGCCAAGGGAAAATGGGTTGCGGATAAGCGACGACCATTGTATTCAGGTTCTGGCTGCAAGAAATGGCTCTCTGAAATGTGGGCTTGTAGATTGACCAAACGAACAGACTTTTCATTTGAAACTTATCGATGGCAACCACAAAATTGTGAAATGCCAGAATTTGAGGGATCTGCATTCTTGAACCGGTATTTTTTAGCTCTTGAAACGCTGATTTCATTTGGATGTACCATTCATTTTGATTAGATTAGTGATCTATTTTCCAGTTGTGTTTATCATACCAATGTTGTTGAACTCCAGGATGCAGCACAAAACTCTTGCTTTTGTAGGGGATTCCTTAGGAAGACAGCAATTCCAATCCTTGATGTGCATGATAACTGGTGGTAGAGAAACTTCTGATGTGGAAGATGTTGGAAAGCTTTATGGCCTTGTTAAAGCTCGCGGTGCTGTAAGACCTGATGGTTGGGCCTATCGCTTTCCTAGAACTAACACAACAATTCTTTACTACTGGTCAGCAAGTCTCTGCGAGTTGGAGCCTCTGAACCAATCAGATCCAGCTACTCATTATGCCATGCATCTTGATCGCCCTGCATTTTTCCTAAAGCATTTTCTTCCTTGGTTTAATGTTTTGGTGCTTAATACTGGGCATCATTGGAACAGGGGAAAACTCATAGCTAACCGGTGGGAAATGTATGTTGGTGGGAAGCCAATTGCGGATAGGAAGCTTGCACAGATAGTGAATGCCAAGAATTTTACTGTTTATAGTATTGTAAAATGGTTGGATTCACAGCTTCCACTTCATCCAGGACTGAAAGGATTCTATAGGTCTATATCTCCGAGGCATTTTGTCAATGGAGACTGGAATACTGGTGGCAGCTGTGATCATACTACATTAGCTGGTGGAAGTGAGGTTACTCAAGATCACTCTAGTGATGCTGTCGCTGAGCGTGCAGTGATGGGAACAAAGGTTAAGCTTTTGGATATTACTGCTTTTTCACAATTGAGGGATGAATGTCACATATCGAAGTATAGTATTAAAGCTTCTACTGGTGTACATGATTGCTTGCATTGGTGCTTACCTGGTGTGCCTGATACATGGAATGAGTTACTTTTTGCACAAATATAAAGCATCATTCTAACACGAACTTTGGTTTGAGTCTTAAACACGGAGTAATGTAATTGAGAAGATACGGAGATGTCTTGATTTGTGATTGGTCTTCTTATTGTTTGTTCAACTTATGAAATGCTTGTGAGCTGAGCTGCATTCTCATACTTGACTGGCTTTCTTTTGGAAGGCAGCAGAAGCCAGTGGCTGTAGAGTAGTGATATTCAACGGGACAGATTAATAAAGAATGATTTTTTTTTGTGATAAACATATTAATACTGGCTGCATATGCTTGCACTTTGATCATTATGAAGGTGCTCCTTTGTTGACTCTGAAGATTTTCTTACCAGATTTGAGTCCATCAAAAGGCCTTCAGTATGCTGGAGTTATTTTTGTGACTATGATAAAAATGTTCCTTTAACTTAATCTTGTAGTATTTGTCTTACAAAGGAAGAACTACTGTGCTTCTATCCGCTTGCTGTGAGTTTGTTAACAAATGCAGAGTTTTGGAAACTATTCATTCAAAGTGGAATAACATGTATGAAACTACTCCCTTTTATGTGCCTGAGCTCTTTTTCTGGAGCGCACACTTGTAAGTTGTCATCACATGTTTCAGTAAATTTGAACACAAAGAGGCCAACCAACCCTCTTTTATCTCCGCTT
This sequence comes from Dendrobium huoshanense, assembly GCA_016618105.1. Lineage (NCBI taxonomy): Eukaryota > Viridiplantae > Streptophyta > Magnoliopsida > Asparagales > Orchidaceae > Dendrobium > Dendrobium huoshanense. The sequence continues at coordinate 60,351,369 of CM028342.1, read as the reverse complement.
CTTTTTTGAAGGGTTGAACTGGCACATGCTTACTTTTGATTGGTAATGTATGATGCTTTTTAGTTTGCAAAAGCTTTCTTCTCAAGTTTTTTAATCAGCATTTTCTTTTTAAGGTCTAGAGTTGTTTATAGAATGGTTTTATGTAGATTTGAACACAGAAAGAAGCCAAACAAACCTTTCTTCTTTTCTTATGAAAGGATTGGTGTGCATTAAAGTATTGACACGCACCTAGCTTTCTACACTAATGCATGATTTTTTTGTTTATGAAAGCTCTCAACTCAGGCATACTAGCCATTTATTCTGTTCTTATGGCGTAGAATTATGTTTTAGGATGGTTTTATGGCCTATTATCTTGGAGATGAATTTTAGGCAAGAGATGCGAAATTGCTGATATCAATGAGCATCAATAGCTCCAATGATTTATACTGATGTAGCCTCAGCTCTGTAAATCATTGTTTAATGATACCATCTTGGTGCTATACTTTCAAGCTTCATTAAACTTGAGTACTTCTCCGTGTTGAACTTTGGAGCTTCTAAGGATTCAAAATTCAATTATGTTGATATCTTACTTCCAATCTTTCACTTCCCCTTTTGGATGGTACTTTTAATTGACTTACTTAACTTTCATCCATGGAGTACTCTCTCTCTCTCTCTCTCTCTCTCTCTCTCTCTCTCTCTCTCTCTCTTCGTTGATGTGTTTATATTTTGAAAAATTACCTATTTAAAAGATATTCATGTTTATAATTGTACTTTCAACAATTCATTCGGGCAGAAATGAAATATTTTTTTTTTAAGAAAAATACTCTCTTGTATCACCTTGGTAGGCTGAAGTATTTGAAGATTAGCTATGATGTTGATTTTTGGCCAGAAACAATTACCATTTTCTTCTTACATCTTTCTGTCTGCTTGTTAGTTTCATTGCAATTTATGTTATGATATTGAGTGAAAAAACAATGACAGAATATCCAACCGAGGAATGCACTGCTAGCGAACGCATATAAAAAAATAATGACAGAATACCCAACTAAGGACTGAATCTTTTGGGATTTTGAATACTGACCTTAGGATACTTATGATCAAAATTGATGAAGGTAGGATTTCTTAATATAAATCTAAGATGAGATGCATGAAATTACACATAAAAGATCAAATTTATAGTTTGTAAACTTTTAATTTACACAAGAATTCATCTTTCTTAATGAAATTAAAAGACATGTTGAATTTGATTCAACAATAATTTAATGATTGCAAATTTTGCGTATAAATTTAAGACCAATAAAACCTCACGTTGATAGGAAACACACACCACAATTGAAAAGGAATCATATTGGATTAGATTTGAATATGTTTAATCACTCAAGTAAATCAATCAGTAGTTTTAGAGAATAGAAAGATGGGAAGGAAAAGTGATGAGGACATCGAAGATCAACGGCTACGATCGTGTCTATTTATTTTCATGTATTTTATTTGTTGTTTGTACTTTTCCATTTCTACCCTCACTTGAGGGCTTTGTTTTATGTTTGCCCTAGGGGCAATTGTGTCTTTTATTTTCCCTAATGTATTTGGCTATTTAAGCCCTCCCCTTCCTCTTGGAAAAGGGATAATGATTGCTAATGAAAATTTTGGTTTTGGATCTCTTTGTGAGTTCTCAAGTGAGGAAAGCCTAGGAGAGGCACAAAGCAATACCCGCCAGTCGTTGGAAGCGTCCTCGACTCGTGGTTTATTTATCTTATTGTTTTCTTCTCCAACTCTTGTTTTCCTCCTCCCCACGCCAAGCCCTACCCGAGATCCCTTCATCCACCGCTTTACCCACTAGCTTCCTCCACTACAACCCAAGCTCCATCAAGAAATCCCCAAACCCGACGGCAAGCCCCCTCTTCCTCCTTTTGGCCGCCGGCCAGCACCTTGCCCCAAGCCATGATGAAGATGTCAATCATCATAATGGCTCCTTGATTGTGGTCTAGTAATAAAGAAAGGAGTTAATGAATTTTGAAATTCAAAATTCGAAATTCAAAAACTTTCCTTATTTGCAAAGTCTAAATAAGGAAGTTTTTTCGAATTCAAAATTCAAACGGAATTTAATTGGATGACTCATTATTTTCCCTCCCACATTTTGATTTCAAATTTCCCATAAATGCTTTCCTAATTTGGCTCCCCTAATTTAGGAATAGAATTAAGTTCAAATTCAAATTTGAATTTCAAATTATTCTTAAGTTATCATCCCATAAATTAAGAGAAACCTCCAAATAGTTTAAATCTGAAATTAATTTCAGATTTAACTATTCAATCCTCTTAATTACTTGGGCCCACCTCATTAATACCCAACCCCTCTCCCTTTCTCTCTCCATGGCCGGCCACCCATATCCCCCATTTAATTAATTAGATCCCACAAATTAAGGATCTAATTAATTCAATCCCCTCCCCACTTTCCCTCCTAAACTCCACAAATTTCAAATTCAAATGTCTAAATCAATTGCTCCATAATTACTCCCTAAATCTGAAATTAATTTCAGATTTCCCCCCTATGCTCCTCCTCAACTAAATGCCGCCCAAACCTGAACCGAAATCAAAGGGAATTGACTCCATGTTCTCTCCATTGCTTTCCCCACAACTTTCCACCCTCCCTTTTCATGCTCACGTGCACCCAATAGGAGGAACTGGCTGAATTTCATCTCCCAAACGGGCTGCCAAGATTTCTGGACAGAGTCACGTTGCTGTCTCGAAATTTTGCTGAATTCTGCACGGCATCTAGGGATCTCCAGCCAAACAACTTGCTGACCTGCATCCTGGAACATAGCTATTTGCTGTCCAGAAGTTCCGGATGTCCCACAGCAGCTATCCAAGGTCTTCCTAGGCCTTATAGATGGCTGTCCAGTTACGTCCAGTTGCTGTCCAGAATTTTGAAGCCCAGAAAACTGCTATCCAGCATCCTTGAGAACCAAAATTGCTGTCCGGAATCTGCTCTAGGTCACCTACTTCCGATGCAACCAACAAAGCACCACCGGAACGTTGTATAACTTCATTCCTTGGGTGAAACTCTTCTCCTAACACTCTTATCTTTCTAGTTTACTTTTCGTTTATGGTTATTAATGGACTCATAAAGATCATGTCAATTATGCGCCGCTAGAACCTAGTAATAGGAAGAGTTGTGTGAGGGATCTTTCATAGCCTAATCTTATTGTTAGTATTGGAATTTATTGTTGGAACAATCTACGTATGCAATGTTGGATTAAGATGGCTATCTTTTGAACTTAACTTCTATGCATGAAAATTAACCTAAGCTAAGTACCACTTAATATTTATCTTATCGTTCAATTCTGCATAAAATCTTACTTATTATTGCCTCTAAATCTAAGCGTGCAAACTTCATTAAGAAAATCATTTTCGCATGAGATTGTTTCACATCAAAAAGTAATCACTAAATAACATTCCATGCATCACACCAATAGATAAAGATAACTTTCTTTGAAAATTTTACTTGTTAATTGTGACATATTAGGAAGATCTACATCCAACTAGCAACTAGAACACAAGTTAGAGAGAAAGGAAGAAATTTCATCAATCATTCAATCCCCATTGCATGCCTCAAAGATCCTTTTTATAATTACAGAAAATTTCACAATATCATATAGTTGGTAAAGGATTTGAAAGTGGATAGGGTTAGTTGCAGAATGCATAGACCTTTTTCATAGATCATGTGCTAAGAGTTTAGTGATGACGCAATAAGGAATACAGTGCTATCAAATGCATATATGATAGAAGTTCTGCTAGAATCTTGCATCAGCTTGTTTGTGAAATCTTACAAGTAGTTTTTAACCTCATGTGCATTACTCAATAGCACATTAGCACATATGGCTCAATCGGCGCTATGAACATAATACTAACATAACAATTAATGTCCCAAAACAATAATACTCTACTAAGCTCATAGCAAGGTACAAAGCCCAAAGAAGTAGCCTAGTGATATGCTTAATACCCATCTAATTGTAGACCTGCTTATGGACAAAACCAAACAGAGACTAAAGGCTTGTTTGAGGAGATGTTTTAGCTGCTTTGGTTTACAAAACCGAACCATATAATTGTTTGTGATAGTGCATTTTAGTGGAATCCAAAATATTTTTTTCATCCCAAATGGAGTTTAGTAATTAGAATCCTCTTTTATTGGTTGCTTTCCATGGTTTTAGGAAAATATTATGTAGAAAATACCTATATATTTAATATTATTACTCCATATCTCATTGTGCAAAGGGTCAACAGACTCCTCCATCACGAATGAAACAGTATCACGATTCCCTTAATCTCGTTGAGCTGAATGGTTTCTTGCATGGGATATATCTTCATGTCGCTTGCAATATGTCTCATTGGTTATAGTTGTCATCCTCGAGTAGGAGCTCACTCAATCAATGAATTGAAGGGAGACAATCGTCAATGCAATGGCTGATATCCTTCTCTTCCTTTTTACTCGTTGGCATTGGATTGGTGTTTGGATGGTTACGAGACAGAGCTTTAGTAAATAATTTTTAAGTTTTAGAAATTCAATTGCTTTTTTATTTCGTTATTTTTGCTAGAAGAGCTCATATTACTTTTATGTAAATCTTGAAAATAGCTATTAGTGATGGGAAAGGAACATGGAGTTAGATAATTTTTAATCTTTTGATGACAAATTTTTGTAGTTTTGAACATTATTAAAATTTATGGTCATTTAAAATACTTACAAAATAGTTATAAATATAACTTTTTATTTTAATTTATTATTCTTTGTTGGTACACTTAAAGATTTTGCATTGCAAAATCATATATGTTGAATCCGGATTTACCTAGTGGATGATACCCAACTTGACTAGCTAATCTATCTGGTGAGCTGACAATCTATTAGTGAGGTTGGAGAGTAAAGAGAGTAGAAAGGAGAGTAATCTAACAGAATTTTCACAGTCTCAGTTAGAAAATATAAGAAGTAGGACTCAAGATGCCCAAAAGAATAAAAAAAATCAAAGAAAAAAATGCCTAAGGGTCTTCAACTACTCATCACCCTTTATTTATAGGGTTTTGAGAGCTACAAGAAAGACCATGCAGGGGAAAGTAAAAATTAAGGCTACACAGAATTCTCATACAATAATACACGTTAATATAGGATATGTATCACCTCCTGATTGGATGTAAGAGGGTAAAGTCAATAGTTTGACAAGTTATTTGTCATCGGGGGAGCTCAAGAGAGGCGAGTAGTTGTAGGGTGATTTTGTGGGAGAGTTCAGGAGAAGATGGACTCGTAGCTGACAAATTGTCTTATCAGGTCGACAATTTTTGTAGGGAGCTCGAAGTCTCCTTGTTGTGAAAGGCAAGCTGAGGCCTTTGCTCCCTAAGCTTGATAATGGTAGTCAAATGGAGTTTGAAGTCTCTGTGATAGGTGCTTCCGTGTAGCTAAATCTGGTGAGCTCGGGTGAGTAGGATCTTATTGAGATGAGTGGCAATATGTTTGTTTGGAGAGGAACTTTCTGGTTGCACAGTGTAGGGCGAGCACCTTGGCAGATATGGGAGAGTAATGCTTATAGCTTTCCTTGGGTTAGTTCCTTCTTTGCTTCTGGGCGAGTCCTTTGAGGGATCTACTCTTGAGAGGAAATACCCTCTTAATGACCCGACCATTACCTGTTAAAACACCTGAGAAAGTGATAATAGGTACACATTTATAGTTCCCCAATTCACTTGGCTTTTGGTAGTTGATTCACAAAAAGGGCTAGTGAATGAAATTAAAAGCGACTTATCTTTTGTAAAATATAGAAATAAATGTGAATTTACCATCCTATTTTTACTTTAGTCTTGAGAACTGTGTTGACTTAACATTAATGACTTTGACGCAGTGTCATGTCATACTAGGCTTCTCTATAAACTACTCATTATGATAAGAGAATCGACAAGTTCTTTGAGAAATGGACTTCCTCACCTCAGTATAGCTTGTTCTCACGGCTAATCAAGAAGATGGCCTTCTATCAAGGTCAAGCTGGCCAATCTCAAAAGAAAGCTTCAGATACTATGGCAGCGTCTCTACACAGAGAGATCAATAAAGAGGAGATTTGGTAGCTAGCCGAATCCGTGGACCCCCCTCCCCCATGTGAAAAATGTAAGAGCTTAGGTTGGGGATGTGAACATTTGCTGAGGTGTCGATTGTCGTTGCTAGAGGCGAGTTATGTGCTACTAGTGCCCCTATTGGCTCGTTCTCGGGATGTTGGTGGCCTTGCTAGTAGTGAGTTCTTTAACACATTTGTTAGAGAACTTATAGGGACTTAGAATTTTCTTTTAAGTGGCGTGCATGCTTTTTGATGCATTTGCATGCTCTTTAGTGCTCTTACAAAGTCACTTGTAGTCCCCAAATGTTTGTAGCCACTTTATGCCCTAGATGACATCAGTGCTGCCTAACTCCAATGAGAGGAAATCCTCCCTTACCTGAACTCCTTGTAGCTTTACTCTCAATTCCCTGCAGATACGCCTGCTTCTCTCCACCTTTCCTGACCTCAACATCACTCCAAAATATCCCGTGTCTACCAATTTCAACCTCAGCCTATCTACCCCCTGGTTGGAGATGAAATTGTGAGTTGCTCTACTATCCACTAGTACTATTTCTCTCTCAATCTCCCCCTCACCTTCATAGTGTAGTTAGGCATAAATCCTACTACTGAATTGAGGGATACCTCTACCATGTCCAAATGTAAATGCTCCTGCTCTCCTTCGTCCTCCTCCTTGACAACCTCCCATTCTGATTCCTTGTTATCATAGATGGTGAGAACCTGAAGGGCCCGTTCCTTGCAACTGTGCCCTAGGTTGAACTTCTCATTGCACCTGAAATATAAACCCTTTGCCCTCTTCTACTACATTTCCGACTCAGTCAGCCTCTTGAAATTTTCTAGGGTTTTCCTCCTCCAACTTTCTCCTTAGGAGCTTCCCTAAATCATCTTGGTATTGCTCCCCTCGGAGCAAAAAAGGTGGTGGTCATCCGATAAGGCCCTCTCGAACTACCACTCCGGCCACTCCTCTTTACATACCTCTAATCTTCGGCCAATCAGGCTAACCTCATTGCCTCCCTGAGCTCCCGCTGCTACCTTACCTGAATTGCTGTCTGGATGTTTGGTTTGTGCCCCTTCATTAAATTTTCCTCAAGTACTATCTTCAGAAGCCAGTCCACCCTACTCATCAGGTACTCAAGCCTCTCTATGTACTCTCCCATTGACCTCTCCTCTATCAAGGCAAAGAATTGCTTTGTAAAATTTCCCTCCCTTCTTGGTCGGAAGCGATCCACCAAGCATTTCTTGAACTCCCTTCAATAGCGCATAGGCTGCCGCCTATCACTCCATTTGTACCATGACAGAGCTTTCCCCTCCAAACACAGCCCAGGCACCGTCAACTTCTCTTCCTCGGTCAGCCTGTTGACGGCTAATTTTCTCTCCTCCCTGTAGATCCTGTCGTGTGTATTCTCCCCCTCCAAGAGCGCATATGCTGCCATCTATCACTCCCATCTCTCGCCTTGCTCTCTTCCCCTCTCCTTTGAAGAATAGGCTCTAGGGAAGGCATTCCTTCTCCTTCCCTTAAGAATTCGACATCCCAATCCACTTTCCCAACTTCGCCGTTAGGATTTTCCCCACTTCCTTGCCCGACCGTCGGTGCCCTAACCTCTGATGATGCTGGTTTGGTTCGATTCTCCATCATCTGTCTCAATAGGTCTTCTATATTTGCAAATCTCCCTTCCATCGACGACATCCGTTCTCCGAATCCATCAATCTTGGTTGTGAGTTGTCCAACTTCTCCTTCCAAACATTCTTCTAGCACATCAACCTTCTTTGATGCCATAGATCCCAAGGAAAGTGCTCTGATACCACTTTGATATGATTTACCTCAACAAAAATAGGAAGGAAAGATGCAGTTGAATCACAATTCGAGAGGAGATCTGGGCTCTCTACAAGCCCTAGCCTCCTAGGGAACCAAAGAGAAAACACGAAACTACAGAAATCTGGAATCAAACATGAAAACCCAACCCTAAATCTATTCAGCCCTAAATAACCCTAATTAGAGAACAATACAAACTTCCTAAACTATCCTTCCATAGCTCTCCTCCTCCTTTTGAAGGTGAAGAGTGGTAATTTCGACTGCCAGGAAGTTTCTGCCCCTGCCTCTTGTCTTCGCCTGCTCGAATGAATCCCTCGCGGGATTTATTGGACCGGCTCAACATCAACTTTAGAGTCTAAAGGTTTTTGTTTGAGTAGATATAAAACCAAATACATGGAGTGTAATTTTAGTAGTAATAGTTCTAGTGATGATATTGTAACTTGGGGCGATCAAGTCATTAATAAGATTATACATTTTAGATATCTTGGGTCTATTGTACAGAGTGATGGTCAAATAGATGGGGATATTATTAGTAGAATTCAAGCTAGATGGTTGAAGTGGAGGAATGCATCGGGATTGTTGTGTGATAGAAAAGTACCTCTCAAGCTTAAGGGAAAGTTCTAGAAGATGGTGATGAGACTTGCAATGCTTTATGGCGTAGAATATTGGCCATTAAAAGAGAAACATAATATTAAGTTAAGTGTTGTAGAAATGTGGACGCTTAGGTGGATGAGTGGTTTTACTCTTAGAGAGGATACAAAACAAGCATATATGTGAAAAGGTTGGAGTTGCTCCCGTGATAGATAAGATTAGATAGAGTTGCCTTGGATGGTTTGGTCATATAAAATGGTTGCCTTCTGATGACCCAGTTAGGGGAGTAGATGCATTAGATTTAGCTTATGCTAAGAAAGGTAGTGATAGACCTAAGAAGATTTGGTTAGAAAATATTAGAAATGATATTTCTTTATTGGATTTAAATGAGAATTTGACTTTTAATAGGGCACAATGGAGAAAAAGTATTCATGTAGTCAACCCCACATGGTGGGATAAAGGCTTGATGTTGTTGTTGGCGAAGATCTTTGTTTGGGTGAATTTTGATGGGATCATTAGTAGGGTAGAATTTGCGTTGGAATTGTTGGCTTGTAAGAAATTTGCTGTGTATGTTGCGAGAATCAATAAAAGTCAAACATAAAGGTTTTAGAGGACAAGTGAAGTAAAAAAAAATCATGTAACCCCGACATGAATGGGAGAAAAAAATTATAAATATTAATCATGGTCAGAAGGGACAGGGTGCAACAAAAAGAGCTTAGAGGTTGGTTTTTATTTCATTCAAGATGTTGTACTATCTTAGAAAATTATTACTCGTCATGACTTCAGTAAGAACAAGTGGTTAATATTCTTACACTGGCTGAGCCTTTCTCTAGGTTATGTAACTAGTTGAAGCTAACTAATTATTATGTTCCAGCTTGAGTGAGAGTGCTAACATAGAAAATATTAAGATATGAGACTTATCTATATTTTTAGATTAAGATAGGAGACTTATCTATATTTTGAGAATGGTGTTTGAGGCTAACTCTAGAACATTATACTCATTTTTTCCATTATAAAAAAAACACACAAATTCCATTTTCGTTATTCTAGTTTTATAGTGGACTGTTGATTTAGGCTTTATTTGAGACTGCTTTCTTGTTTTTTCTTAAAGCAGCTTTCTAGTAAAAAAATTAAAATTTTTGTATTAAAAATCTGCTTTAAGAAGTAGTATGAAAGCCATCCCAAACGAATCATTAATATGCCTGATAGTATTGTGTAGTTGCTTATCAGATTATTTTTTGCTAGTTTTTGATGTTGAGAGGTGAAAAGCGCTGTGAAATAGTTTTCTAAGTTATCAAGCTAACATCTCCAAGTGCTGTTTGGTAATCTGGTTTTGTGCTTGTATTTGAATACGTGGATTGGTTTCTGTAAGAGAGGGAGTTATAGTTATAAATTTTTATCTGTGAATTACGTTTATGTCGCACCTTTAACAGGTTTCACTTAAATTTAATCATCATTATACATACCAACTTTTTCAGACCACGAGTACTTCTGATTCATTTTCTTTTAATTTTGGATGTAAGGTTAACATTAGTTTATGCAAGTCTTTATCAAATCGATTAATATTGCCTGTAGTATGATTCGTTCTTTGCATGTGCAGTTTACTTCCCATCTATTGAGTTGTTACTGTAAACTGAATTTGTTTTGATAAGCTTGTACTTTATTTTATATAGTTATTCAGTATCTTGAGGGTGTGTTCGGAACAGTGATTTGATTTCATCCATTGTGATTTCAAAAATTACATATTTGAATTATAGAAATAAATTTTTTTCATAATATAGAGAAAATGCTGGTACATCAATATCTTTTTGCATTGTATTGTGAATAGTTTAATCAAAAAATGATCAAAATAGTCCATTGACTCTTTATGAAGGATCAAAATGATTCTTAATTATATTAAAGAATCATTTTGGTCCCTCAAGTCTTTAAAATGGATCAAAATAGTCTCATGATGGGACTATTTTGTCTCCTCTTTAAAGAGTTAAAGGGACCAAAATGATTATTTAATATAGTTTGGGACTATTTTGATCTCCATGAAGAGTCCATGGATCATTTTGATCCTTTTCTCTTAATTTAATGCATAATTAATGCCATTCCATTAATATTTTATGCACGAAGAAAATTTTGATTCTCTTTTTCATTCGTGGTTGGATGGTTTATTCATAAATTCAAGATGGTTTATTTGAGGTCGCGAAATGAATTCCTCAAAACAGGTCTAGTGGACGTTTTTGGACCTTTTTGCTAATCATAACAAGACTAGTGATTCATGCAAGATTTATAGACCAACTGTCTTATAATTTATAGTCCTTTCATCCCATTAATTGCACCAAATTATGCAGAGTTTTTGTTCAGTTATTTCATTGAAATGTGATTATTAAAATTAGCTGTAATTATTTTATGTTGTTTCTAGCAGCCTCTTTTGAGAAGTTTTCAATCTTTCATGTGGTATTTTGAACAAGATGATACAAACATTTAACTGTAATTCACATTACTTACATGAGCATCTCTGTAGTTCTTCTATAATATTTCTTATTATGCTTCATAAATGCATCATACAACTTTTAGACCCCACCCAATATAAAGGTTTCGTTTGGGACAGCTTTCTTACTGCTTCTTAAAGCAGTTTTTTATTTTGTTCCAAAAAATTGCTTTAAGAGGTAGAAAGAAAGCCATCCCAAACGAGATCAAAATCAAATTGCAACATTCCAACTATTATTTAGATAATTTTTAGCTCAAGGGTAATCTGCATTAACTCAATTGTTTTGAAGGATTGTATCCATTTTTGTGAATATTAGATTCTTTGATTTGAAATAAAATTCGCGGTAAGTATTCTAAATGCAAAGGTTTAAAGGATTCCATTGTCGTGTCCATCAGCCGCCGCCGGTCATCAGCCACCACCATTATTGGATATTATACTACATTAATTTTACTTCAAGTAAAAAAAAATGCATTTATTCTATACTCATTCAAACTATTCAAAAAATTTTAATTGTTTTTACATTGTGTTTCCTTTTTAACGTATCAAATGGCTCAGGGTGGGAATGTTTTATATTCACTGTGCAAGAATTAAATTTTCTTCAATGACTTGAAAAAGTCTACTATTTTCAACCTGTACAGTAAATTCTGTAGCATCAGAATTGAGTAGGTTAGTTTATTTGGACCAACTCATTAGATCTTGCATTATAGAAGTTATACCCTGCTAGTATTTTTGCTTCATGGAAGAGCCCTAATGCAAATCAACAACTTTACACTTAGCTTAATGTAACTCAGGTTGGGTTTTGGTCTCAACCTAACCTAATACTCAAATTGAGCCCCATTGGTTCTTCAATTGTTGGAATTTATTTAACACCTTAGCAACATTGAATAAGGTTTGAATTATTGCGCATTTGTTTTATTTATTGGGTCCAATTAGACCCCTAGAAGACAGGGTGTCAAAATAGGTTGATGAGTTTTGTTTTGGTTTGATCTGAATATGACTCAACTCAAATCCTATCAAATTGGACTGAACTTGTTTAATAAATGAGTTAAAATAACCACACTCAAATTTGACCCTCTAGAAACTCGAATGATTTGAACCTGATCCAGTAACCTATTTTGTTTATTTTTTATAGTTTATTAATTATAAAGTTTTGCATATTTGATTAAAAATATGAAAATTAGAACCACAAGAAAAAATTTCAAGGAAAAAAAAAGAAACCAGTCTTTTTTGGGTCAAAATTTAGTTCATGGGTCAATCAAATTGACATGCTTAATAAAGAGGCTAGAAAATTCATTTAAAATCTAACCTAATTAAATCAACATGAAACCTAATTTTTTAGGTTGGATCATTTATTGCACTCCTATTAGAAGATAGACCGAAACTTAATTTTTTAAATTGGTCATTAATTGATACTCCTAATAAGGGGCGGCAATAAGGGTTAGATGGACAAAATCAATTAGAATGAAGAAATTAATGGTGATTGCTACCATTGAAGTGATTATCAACAACATTGATGACTAAAAAAAATTGGCAATGACAATGACAATTAGGGGTGTCAATTTTGGGTCACGGGTCGGGTTCGGGTCGAATTCGGAAATGACCCGGCACTATTCGGGTCAACTCGAACCCGACCCGTTTTTACAAACTGGTCGATTTACTGGACTCGAACCCAACCCGCTTCAGGTTCAGGTCAACCCGACCCGACCCGCGAACATGGCAAGGCTGGGAGCAACTTCACGCCTTCACGGCATCGGCGGCTGTGATGTCCGGCAGCAGCGAGGCTTCAGCGCGGCAGCAGCGTCCGGCGGCCAGCGGCTGCTGTCACGGACTCACAGTCACGGGGCAGGTTCGAATCAAGCGGCGGTCACACGGCGAAGCGATCGCGGGCAGCGATCACGACTCTCTAACGCGGACGGCTGGCCTGACGGCTAACGCAATGGCAAATGCAATGGCATGCCTTACCGGGTCAAAAATGGGTTGATTTCGGGTTTTCGGGTCAACCCGAACCCGACTCGGTTCGGGTTCGGGTTGACCCGAACACGAAATTTTTGGGTCGGATTTTCGTGTCGTGTCAAATATTGACAGCCCTAATGACAACGATGAATTAAAAATCATTCAATAATAAAGGTGAATATATATATATATATATATATATATATATATATATATATATATATATATATTCTTTTTTTTTTCAATTTAAATTTTAAAACATCTCCCTTTTAGTATGTTATTTCGAAAATAAAATAAAATAAAAGAGCTTCATTCAAAAATATTATAATTAACAAAAGCCTATTCAGATTAAAGAAAATCATATTAAGCTATATAAAATCTATATTATATGTGAAGATAAAGTTCCTAACTCCTTTTTACATCGGGCGTGGGCGTTCGAGCAGTTTGCGGCTTCTCCAACCCTAATTCGTATACCAATGGAGAGAGGCGGCGATCGTGGTGGATTCGGGCGGGGATTTGGCCGTGGCGATCGCGGTGGGCGTGGTCGTGGTGATCGCGGTGGGCGTGGTCGTGGTGGTCGACGTGGTGGTGGCCGCCGTGAGGATGAGCAGAAATGGGTTCCTGTCACCAAGCTAGGGCGACTTGTGAAGGAAGGGAAGATCGTTAGTCTCGAGCAGATCTATCTTCACTCTCTTCCTGTCAAAGAACATCAGATTGTGGAGACCATACTCGGTCCGCAACTCAAGGACGAGGTCATGAAAATTATGCCAGTCCAGAAGCAGACCCGAGCCGGTCAGCGCACGCGCTTCAAGGCCTTCGTTGTCGTTGGAGATGGTAACGGCCATGTTGGTCTCGGTGTCAAGTGCTCTAAAGAAGTGGCCACCGCAATCCGAGGTGCAATCATCCTTGCGAAGCTTTCAGTGGTGCCAGTGAGGAGGGGATACTGGGGAAACAAGATCGGGAAGCCGCATACTGTACCGTGCAAGGTCACGGGAAAGTGCGGGTCGGTAACCGTGCGGATGGTGCCGGCGCCGCGAGGGGCCGGTATTGTGGCTGCTAGAGTTCCGAAGAAGGTGCTGCAGTTTGCCGGGATTGAGGATGTCTTCACCTCTTCCCGAGGATCCACCAAGACTCTCGGCAACTTTGTTAAGGCAACTTTCGATTGTCTGATGAAGACCTATGCGTTTTTGACTCCAGACTTGTGGATTGAATCTCGCTTCGCTAAATCACCATTCCAGGAATATACTGACCTACTTGCGAAGCCAACCAAGGCCCTCCTTGATGATGTTGTTGAGAGGGTTGATGCCTAAGTTTCTGTGGTATTTTTCTTTATAGTCTTTGCCAAATTCCTCTCCCACCTTTTAAAATACCTTATTAGCTGCATTTTGTTCATCTTCTTATTTATTATGGTCTTGCTTGTCACTCACTACACATTGTTCCCTGTCATAACTTTTGAATTGTGCTATTTCTAAGAGAGTATTAGCCTCTCTTTTGTTTTCGTTTTCTAAGATTTTGCTGCTTGGTTCATTCAATTAGTGTCCTGTATGAATGGACTTTCTGGAGGAAAGGCCAATCCATTGAATTTTGTAGAAAATTATCTGGATGGTGATAGTTAAAGTTTGCGCTTGCTGACAAAGGCAAATTGTAGCAAGTACAGAATAGCGTTTTTTTTTTGACTAACTACAATTTGGTTCGATGAGAATTGAATTCAAAAATTCATATGAACATGTAATTACATCCACAAATATCCTGCTCATTATGTCAGATCTTTCCCCTTCAATTGATTTTACTGAAATTCCCATGCAATTATTTTAATTTTCTTCAACAATCTATAATTCAACAGTCATCTAAAATTTCATTTGTTTTCAATAAAAACAGAGAAACAACTTAAATATTATTAAATGGCTTTAATATAAGCTCACATCATACAAAATCATCTCATAAAACACTAATCAATTCATCAAAATCTCTCTACTCTTTATGAGAAAAGTACAGAGCAATATTTTAACTAAAATCTAAGAACATGAAAGCTTCCATGGAAGTGCTTCTGAGCTGCAACGTTATTGAAACGAGCTTTGTCATCTTCATCAATGGCTTCAGCAGGGTTAAGTTGAGGGGGGTTCTTCAATAGAAAAGAGAGGAAGGTCCTGAGGAAGAGGAAGCTATCAGCCCAAGCCATGGCTTCTGGTTGCCAGTGATGAAGGATTTTGTGTTATTTATAGGGGAATTGGAGCTGTGGCAAGTCAAAGCAAAGTCTATTTTGGTAGTAGAGAGAGAGTCAGATGTGCTTGGGGTGCAAGTTCCCTCTATCAATTGGACTTTGACCATTTATAAAGAGAGAGAAAAGGGAGACTTGTAATTTCTTATGTTTCATTTAGTTGATCTTATGAGAAGTTTATTTTATGAATTATTATCATATTTTTATTATATTTGGTTGAATTTTCCGAATTTTTTAACAAAAAGAATGTTTTCAAAATAAGATAAAATAATTATTATAATTTCTTTCCGAAAGAAAAAAAAATTATAATATTTAAAATAATTTTTCGAATTTTTGTTCTCGCAATAATATGACAATTTTGTAAGTATGATTGTCTTAAACATACTCTAATAAATTTGATTGCCTTTCATAAAGGAAGCTAAGAAACTACAATTAAAAACCTATTGTGTGAATTAACTTTGTTTTTATTTTTGTAAAAAATATATTATAGCATACTCACTTATGTATCAAAGGTTATTTTAAGGTCTTGTTTGGAACGGTTTTCTTACTGCTTCTTTATGCAATTTCATAATAAAAAATTAAATTTTTTTACTATAAAAGTGTTTAAAGAAGCAGTAAGAAAGTCATCCCAATCGAAGCTGAAGTAAATTGACTTGATTGCTTTGCTATCAAGGACTGGACAGTTATACTACATCTGTTCTGCAGTTTTAAGGGGGTGATGAAAAATGCCAGCCAGCATGTTCATTGCTTTGAAAACTTCAACTATGAGAGGTAGAACTTAAGTAATTGAAACTTGAAGATTTATCATTTTAAGTTTGGCAAATAAATTTTAAAGCTACATCAGAAAAGAATTACATAGCTTGCAAAAATCCCATTTGATTTGTAGAAATCTATCCAATCTAATACATTTGAATTTCCAGAATCACAACAGCAGAAAAAGGAACAAGTCTAGACCCAATTTTATGGTACACAATTGATAATACTGAAAGCTAATAAACTGCTTCCAGTGGTAATGAATTGCCAAAGTAACATATAATAACAACAAATGAAGAAAACTATATAAAGAATGATGATTGATGAAGAGAAAACAAAAACAATCTTATACTCTACCTATATTGTGTTCATCAGCAGAGGCTACAGGAACAGTTGCAGGCTCCCCAAAAGAATCATCCAAGTGAAACTGTACAAATTCACTCACCATCTCCTTCCTCTCCCTGTATATGATCTCATTCTTCTCATCCTCGACCTTCTCCACCTTCTCGCGGGTCATCAAAGTCACATCCTCAGCTGCTTTGGCGACTCGATTTAAGGCATTTGATATCCATGATGCGCCGGTCGACACGTAGTGGTTTCCCATGACTGCAGAGCTTGCAGTGCTTGCCTTCTGCTCAGCAGCAGCAATAGCTGATCTTGTCATTTCTGACACTTGGTATCGCTTATCCACCTCAAGCATCTTCTCATTCACCATGGCTGTCCCCATGCTGATTTTCTCGCTCAGACCAAATCGGCGATCGAGGGAGGCCACCGTTGCGGTTGCGTTTGATATGATGTGGTGGTTTTCATCAAAGGATTTAGCTGAATGGAGAGCATCTTTTCCAAGGACAAGGCTCTTGGCTATCATGCTGCTTACAATATCTTCTGCTCTCTTGACAGTAGAATCCTCCAAGGCAATCTTGTTTGAATGGATCAGAGTTGAATTAGATCAGTTTAAACAATATTTATTCAAGTCATATATAAAAAAGAAAATAAGAGAAATTTACTTCGGTAGTTCTCTAAGTATGCACAACAATTTCTTTTGAAATGTTTTAAAAAATGCAAGAACTTGCAATAGCATTTTAGGTTATCAAAATTCGGAAGTATCTGGAATTTGCATTTGTATCCTGAATACTGCTTACTGGGTTACTTTTTGGTCACTGAAGCTATGATTATGCTAGGAAACACATTTTTTCTGCTTGCCATGATTTTCTGTTCGGGAACCTGAAGTAGCCTGGTATAGCTGGTTTAGATGTGGGAAGAACATGCTAGCTCTAGGAGAATTAAAAAGATTTTCATTGTAAAAACTAATGCAGCCAAATATGAAAAAAAAAAAAAAAGAACTTGGAAAGAACAAAACCAGTTGATCTTACACCAATGAAACTCTTCTGTTTGCTATCAAAAGATTTGCTAAAAGAATCTGTTTTGAAAGTGAGGAGAAGCTCTTGAAGTTTTCAGGTAAAAGAATTTTTTATTCGAGAGTTTAATCGACTGTGCAGTTGCAATTACAGTGGAAATGGAAAGTGAAGCTCTTAAATGGAAGTAGCTTCAACTTGTAGAGTTTGAATGAATATTTCGTTTTGTTCTTAAATGATTTTCCAAGAGATGATTTTAGAAATAAAAATAAGTTATTTGGAATGAAGAAAATGGACTTCAAATTTGGCTTTGTGAAGAAACAGCTTGAAGTTTTTTGGAATGTTGTGCAAATATCTTTGGTTTTATATTCAAATACACTTGAACTCTTTCAGGTATCAGTGCAACAATTGAAAAGAGCTTAACGGACTTGAACTTAACGAGCATGACTGACTAAGGTTATGAGTGGGTCGAACCGAGCCAGGTATATTATGAATTAAATTTGGCCCGGTCAAACTACAAATTATTATTATTTGGGTCGAGCTCAAGCCGAGTTTTCACATATATGTTCATACTTGACTCATTTAAATTCTTCGATAATCAAATTTGATTTATACTTGCCAAATTAATTGAAAAAGTACTTGCACTTAATAATAAATAAGTTAAATTTTTTATTGAGTACTTGAATTATTCATATTAACAAATATTTTATATGTCTAAATGAACAAGCAATTCAATAAATTTAGTATTAATGTCAAGAACTTAAACTGTAAGTATTTTTCATCTTATATTTATTAGTTTATATTTTAAAAAAATTTTAAAACTGTCAACGCTGGTCCCAAGTCCAGATATAAAAAAGTTGTGAGAAAAAAATAAATAAATTAGGCCCCTTCTATGAAAAATTTCTGGCTCCGCCGCTGCATATATCCACCCATTATTCAATAAATCCTACCACCTTTTATCTTATAAAATATTTTCGCTGGTTAAAATATTTTCGCTAGTCGTCAATCAGATAAGCCTTCCCCTGGGTGGTCCCGCCCAGGGCTAGACAAATATTTAATAACTTACCTAAAGAGGATGCTGGAAAGTAAGGAAAGCGAAGAATGAAAAGCAAAGAGAAGAAGAATGGCTGAACTAATGGGTTGTATTCATACTAAAATCAAAAGATAACTACAATGTTACAGTAGTAGTGAATATATAGAAGCATAAGGAGATATGTGAAATAATGAGGTGGAGTGATTGTTGCTATCTGATAAGGGATGGCAGACGTAGTGGAAACAAGCTGGAGCAGACTTTGTTTGTGAGCGGGTGGCTAGCTTATCAACTTCTTATCACTTATCTTATCAGGGCCCCTCAAATTTAGCCTCTAGGGAGCAATGAATGAAATCTGGTAGGAGAGAGAGGCTTCGTGAAGATGTCGGCAGGTTGATCAGTGGTGTCAATATGGTGGATGGAGACTTCTTTGGATTGGATTTTCTCGCGGATGAAGTGGTAGTCTATCTCGATGTGCTTAGTTCTTGCGTGGAATACTGGATTTGTGGCTAAGTCGAGTGCAGAGATATTGTCACAATGTGTTGGGGTGGCGTGGGGTTGAGGTATGTTGAAGTCAGCCAGTAGATCGCAAAGCCAGACGACGTCGGAGGCAATGCTGGCAAGAGCTCTATATTCTGCTTCGGTTGAAGATTTGGAAATGGTTGGTTTCTTCTTTACGCTCTAGGAGTGTGGGCTCCGAAAATTCGGCCCCGGCCTCCACTCGCTTTTCTTATTCGGCGAGGGAGTTTTAACGGATATGTTCCGGGGTAAATTTTGGAAGGCAGATGGGTTTGTAGATAAGACACTACCCAGAGATTTCGCCCTCATTTTGTGAGGACTTTATGATCTGAGTTCTGGTTTCCTATAAGCGCAAGCCCCTATAGTTAATTACCCCTCCCGATCACGAGAGAGAACTTTCGATTAAGGCTAGTCGTCAATCAGATACGTAGAGTATACGTGTTATCTGGCATATAGTAGCAGCAATGGATTTTGATATTGGTAGAAATTGGATTTGGAAATTGGGTTTGGAAGGGTTTAAAAAGTTTGATATTTAAAAATAGAAATTTCACCATCGTGCACTTAAAACGGATGGTGGGGGAATGGATGATAGACCCGATCAAGATCCCATGATTCCGTCGTCCCGGGCCATCATGGTCCCTGGTCTACTTAGTCAGAGGAGGTAGTCGACCCAACCTGACAGAAGGATCCTTGTCGGCAGCCATGGGTTGCTTCGTCCAAGGGGACCTTATAGACCGGGGTTGAATGTTTGTCTAAGGGGACAAATTTGAATCCACCTTAGCTGACAGAGGGCTTTGTACCCTATCGATCATATCCTATTGATTCATATCTCAAAGATTTAATGCCATTAAGGAGCGTATTGGCTCTGGCCATAACCGCTATCTGTGGTGCCATTTGGCGGCAAAACCACTCGGTTCAGAGGGCCCCGAGTCATAACCGTTTACCTACAGTGTCATTTGGTGGCGAAATTGCCGGTTAGAGGACACGTACCACATCCTTACTGGCAAGAGATTGTTTGAGAATGGATCCTAGTGATATTTTCGACTAGGCATTTCGCTCTTTGTGAGCTGAAGTTGATTTTAATTTGTCCACCTCGACAAACTGTTGCGGAGGGTGAATGAATTTTGTTTTTAAGTGATTAATGAGTTTATTTCAATTTTAAATATTTTTGAGATTTTTGAGAATTTTCTGGATTTTTGGGTATTTTTGGATTTTTTTGTGGATATTTAGGAAACATTTAAAAATATTTGGAAACCCCTCCGGTTGAGATCTGCATTCAACACGGGCATCATCGGGGTGTTTGGGGGTCATTTCTTTCTATGGATTGAACATTGTCAACTCTATCGGGCTGTCGACAGAGGATCGGGTTTCGTAGGCTTTATGCCTTTTGATAGTGAATTCTCATTGTTATAGGCCTTAAAGGCCTAAGATGAATGTATTAAAATAAATATTCTAGTAGCCACGGCCACATATTTATTTGTTGGTTCGAACCTTGTCGACTCCTATTAATCCGTATAGGAGGATCGGGTTCGAGCCTGAATTCACTTGTCAACCCGCGCAGCATCCCTAGACGTCACGTGTGTACCAATAACACGCTCTCCAGGGCCCATGCGGGTGATTTTTATATACCCTCTTTAGTGTACCTATGTGTATACAATTTATAGTGCACGTGCGGGGGTATTCTTGGGATAGACGCCTTATGTCTGCTTGTGCAGATATTGCAGATTCGGTGGCGTGGCGTGGCGTAGCAGCTCAGGGATTGAGTTGTTCGCTGCTTCATACAGGTAGACTGTCGTGCACTACTTCTTGCTTTATGCAGGTGGATCATAGTGCACTAACTAATCTCCTGCCTTGGGTCGTAGAAGCTTGTATTTGTCGTATATCAAATTCCCTTCGCTTGTTGGAGACAGATGTATCTACTTACCACTGCCTAATTATGGATTGTATTAGTATCTTAACACTTGTGGCAGACTCCTTGTATCCTTCTTGTAGATGACATGTTGTGTGTATGTCGAATCCCTTATAAGGACCCTTTACTCTTGCTTGTAGGGAGCTAATATATTTGCTTAGTACTGGATTATTACTGATTGTAGGAGTATTATAACATTCATGTATATTGCACTGAGTATGTTGAATTTGAGATAAGTCTCTCACATCATCATTAGACTCTTCCATTAGAAATAGAATAATGTATCATTGACCACGGGCGGGTCACATTTCATTGTCAACCCCTCCACATATGATGCTCTTTTTCACTCATAGATGGGCCATTGTAGGCATATCAAAGAGTCTTATGTTACTGCCAACATATATCTACATCTACTATATATTGATCACCACTACTTTCAAGGGTCGAATATGTTTGCTCAAATAAAATTTATGCCAAAAGCTTGTAGTGAATTTGTGCACAAGTCCTTTGTTTGGATGAGATTTGGATAGGTCTTCCACCTTTACCTTAAGCTTGTTTTTTTATAACTCACTCAAGTCGGATCCTTTATGACTCATTCAAGTCCAAATTAAGTTTCTTTGCATTTGCTTGAATATGGGTCCAAGTGATCCAAGTTCAAGTTGTTCAAATCAAGTCCAAGATTTGTCATTTGAGTTAAAATTTGTTCATGCTTAAGTCCCACATGAGTTTAAGTTAAGTCCTTTGATAATTGTCCAAGTCTTTTATGTTCACTTGTAAGTTATAGTCAAGTCAAAATCGGATTCAAGTTTGATTTAGGATCAAATATTTCATAGTTCAATTTCTTTCAAAGTACAAGTCCGAGTTCAATTGTCCTCTGTGATCTTGTAGAGTCCAAGATGAGTTCAAGTCTTGTTATCCAAATCAAATCCTTGTTTGATTTCAAATGATTGAATCAAGTTCAACTTTGTTCAAGCGTAGTCCTTGTTGTCTTGTAGAGTCCAAGTCTGATTTCAAATAATAAGCTCAAGTTTCATATCCATAAGTTTGAGTTCACTTTGTTCATGCTTGGGTTCCTTTGCTTAGTCATTTGATTTCAAGATTGTGTTCAAAACACAAGTTCAAGCTTACAAGTTTCACCATTTCATTTGAATTTAAGCTCATTTTGATTAAGTTTTTTGTAGTTCATGTCACATTTGAGTTCGAATGAGTCCATGTACAAGCCATTCGTCGTTCTTGCATGTCATTCGAGTGCAACCAAGTTCGAGTCCCAAATCGTTCTCTTGAGTTCAAATGAGATCCAAATGTAGCAATATTTCACCTGAAATTTCGGCAGCCTTCCGGCGTCTCCCCCGTTTAGGGGAAAACTACGGAAAACTGGGCCTTTCCCACCACGCTAAGAAAAGCGTGCATGGTAGATGCCCTCTTTCGAGGACACCGCTGCCGTATAATTTTTCGATCCCCCACCACGCTAAGAAAAGCGTGCATGGGTATTTTTTGTTTGTAAAAAAGTATTTTTTTATTTTTTTGAAAATATTTTGTAAGCAGAAAGGCAGTTATTTCCCCACAAGCGGGTACTTAAGGGTATCCCCGCTTCGTCGCGCGCATCGCACCGGGATCCCTTCCCACCACGCTAAGAAAAGCGTGCATAGGCGGGGTTTCCAAGGCGATACGAACTTCGAAGAAGGAATTTGGTGATTACCCGCTTCGTCGTAAGCGTCGGGACGCACTCCCTCCCACCACGCTAAGAAAAGCGTGCATAGGTGGTCGTTTTGTCTCGATGAATGTGTTGAAACGAGTTCTCGGAGTTTTAGGGTTTAGGAGTTATACCTGCGTGGGGTCGTCGGTGTTGATCGAAGGAATGGAAGGATTTCATATGTGCTTTACCAATTATAATTAATTATAAGTTATTATATTTAATTAAAATAATTAATTATAAATAACCCTAATTAATTATAAATAATTAATTTTAATTAATCTTAATTTAAAAATATAATAATTAATTAATATTAACTTCGATTAAAATTAATCATAATTAATTATGATTAATTACTTAAAATTAATCACAATTAATCATAACAATTATAATTAAATTTAATAATTATAGTTAATTAAAATTGATTATGATTAATTAAAACAATCTTTAATTAAAATTAATTAAATTTAATTAATCATTAACTCTAAATGATTATAATAATTATAATTAATTAAAATTAATAAATATTAATTCTAATTAAAACTAATTAATATTAGTTTTAATTAAAATTAATTAATATTAACTTTAATTAAAACCAAATAATCTCTCATCCTCCCTCTCTCTCTCTGTTTCGGCAGCATACTAGGGATTTGGTCGAAAAGCACGTGAAAGGGAGCAAGTTACCTTCAGAGCAAGTGAGCTCTTGCTCTTGCTTCTGATCCAAATGTTATAACTTCCGATTCGATATCGTCAAATGAGCGAAGTCAGATGACAACAGAGGAGGCGGGATCGGGAGGAGTTCGGCAAGGTGTGGAGGTAGGTCGGTTCCCTCCTCTTCTCTCTCTCTTTCTCTCGGCCAGAGGAGGTCGGAGAAGCAAGGAGGTTGGTGTCGAGTCTGGAGATCGAAGAGGGAGAGATCGAGATTAGAAGAGAAGAGATCGTGAGGCTAAGGCAGAGGAACGGCTTCGACACTTGCGGCGTCGGAGCGGGGCTCGGTCTGGAGATCGAGCGGCCCTGATCGTGGCTTGGACTTGTCGTGGGAAGGAAGAGGAGCTTCGACGGGAGAGCAGAGAGTGTCGTGTGTGAGGAGATCGGGCGTCGATCGTTCGGTATTTAACGATGCTCATGGGAGAGAGATCGAGGCGAGCTCCTGATTTTGAGCAGGATTTCACGGGATTTTGACAGAGCCGATATGATACGAGGTTTCCGGGATTTCAGGCGGGATTTCGGGCAGAATATTGGGGAATCTGACAGAGGTATGTTGTGTTATATTTTTTTGTTCTCTTTTGGGTTTGATCCGGAGGTCAACAAATTGCCCCCCAACAAATATGGTACGCGTCTAGAGCGAATCACGTTTGTTGTATGCTGATTGATGCTGTGGATCTCTAGATATTTAGTCTAGATGTCACATAAAGGGTTTCATTTAGTGGATCTCCAAAAATTTATTTAAATGTCACACTACGATTCTCATTTAGTGGATATCCAAAATCTTACTTGGATGTCACACTTAAACTTTCCTTCATAGAGCTCTTAGATGTATCAATAGATAGTTGAGATACTGATTTCTTTTGTCCTGTACTTTGTGCTGCGGACATTGATGGAGGATTGCCTGATTTATCTTTACTGACTTGTTAGGTGATTTTTGTACATTCGGCCCTATGCTTTCTGCTTTGGCGGGCTTGTTGAAGAAGTAGATGTCGACGACCTAAACCCTTAGGTTTATATTAGGTCGATGGCGAGAAGTCATCGGTCCAGAGCTTTGTGCATAACGAACTTGTTGATGACGGAATCCACTTAGTTCAGCCTTGAGTTTTGTGTGAACTTTGGGATAATTTTTTTCGGTCCTTTGCTTTGTGCTTTGGCGGACTTGTTGAAGAAAAATTCCTTCGATCCTCGCTTTGTGCTTTACGGATTTGTTGAAGGATTTGCAGGTTCTGGATTCAAATGATAATACCGAACGTATATAGTATCTTGATCCTTAACCACTTGAGAAGACTTTAATTTGAATCACTCGAGTTCATCAGATCAGGAGAGCTGAGATTTGATAGCTCTTCGTCCTCTGGTTGCTGAAATGAGGGTTCCTCTACTGCGACCTTTCTTATGGCTTGTTGAGTAGATGGAGCTGCCAGCGATCCGGCCATATTTGATCTTGTTGGATCTGACCTCTTACACCCATTCAGGCTTCAGACTTGAGCTATGGGAATTGCGCTTCCCAATGCTGATTTTGCTGAAGTTGACAGATTTGGAGTTTTCCTTTGTGATTGAAGATTTTGGAGCTTACGAATATTTGGTAGTCGTTCGAGACTCATCCTTCCACTGGAACTTTGATTCTCCAGTCATTTGGGGAGAATTTTGTAGACTACGATCACTTGAACTGGTCGAGTCAAATTAGCTTTCGTACTTCTTACAGTCCCTACTGACGGGTTGACGAAGTGGGGGTTTCGCTACTACGACCTTTCTTATGGCTTGTTGAGTAGACAGAGCTACCAGCGATCCGGCCATATTTGGGCTTGTTGGATCCGACCTCTTACACCCATTCGAACCTTAAGCTTCAGGCTGTTGAAAGACTTCAAGCTTTTCCGGCTCAATTTTGTAGAAGCGTGTAGCCACAAAAGTCTCTTTCTTGACTTTTGAGTCTTGGTTTGTTGGAGAAGGTATCTCTAACCTTTGAAAGATCACCTGCATATACTTTGAAAAACAAATATTTGTATTATTTAGCACAAAAGAATATCTGGATTGATAATTTTAAATATTTATTCGGGGATCTTGGCATGCAGCGCGATGTCGACCCGAATAAATATTTAAAATGCCCCCTGTCTTGTAGGGACATTTCAGAATGGAATAGATTTGAAATTTTAAGATTTTAAATATTCATTTGGGGTTCTCGGCGTGTAGCACGATGTCGACCCAAATGAATATTTAAAATGCCCCCTGTCTCACAGGGACATTTTGGATAGGCTTTGTATCTTTAAGATTTTGAATATTTATTTGAGGATCTCGGCATGCAGCGCGATGTCGATCCAAATAAATATTAAAAATGTCCCCAGTTTGATGGGGGATTTTGAAATGCGTTCTTGCCATACAAGAGAATTTCAAAATATAAATATATGCATGTTCTGATAACTATGTATATAAAACTTTGTTCATCACAAAATACATTAGTTATGAAACTTTTATGCATGATACTTCTTTAAATGTCGGCCGTTGATTGGCGGCATAGGCCTCTTACCGTTCAGATCGATCAACTGATATGCTCCTCCTTGGTACACTTTCTCGATGATGAAGGGGCCTTCCCAATTGGATATGAATTTGCCACCAATTTTTCGATGTGGAATAATTGGTCTTCTCAGCACCAGGACCAATTCCCCTTCTTAAAATGATCGAGGACGCACCATTCGATCAAAGGACTTTGTCATTCTTCCTCGGTAGATTTCCAAGTTTTGTTGAGCTTGTAACTTGATTTCATCGAGTGCATCAAGCTCTTCCATTCTGAGACGGACATTTTGCTCTTGAGAAAGATCATTTTGGATTGCTATCCAAAGTGATGGTAGTTCAATCTCTAATGGTAATACGGCTTCAACACCGAACACTAGAGAATACGGAGTGGCTTTAGTTGGAGTTTTGTAGGTTGTACGATACGCCCACAGTGCCTCTGCCATTTTCGTATGCCACTCTCTTTTATTCTTAGTGAGAATCTTCTTCAACAATTTCACCAGCTGTTGACCTCGATTTTCGTTCGAGTGTCATTGAGGGGCTTTGATTGATTTAATCAAGCCCATAAGGCTCAATTCGAGCACAAATCAGCTCGAGTTGAGTCTGTTGACCTCGTTTTTCGCTCGAGCACTTTCGATCGATTTAGCCGGGCTTCGTCGAACCTAATTCGAGCTCGAATCGACCCGACTCGAGCTGGATCAGACTCGCATGTGTCCAACTAGAATCGATTAGTTTGTTTTTGTCGCGCCGCGCCTGATTTAATTTAAATTATCATTTATTTTGAATCTAATTCTATGTGATCAATTTTATTGAGCCAACTCGAGCCCAAATCGATTCAGATTGAGCCAAATTCGGACTCGAGTCTAACACGAGCTTAGTCAAATATGATCTGGTTCAATTCAATTTAAATGCCATTAAACCCTAATGCTCTTTTTGATGAATTCGAATAGGCGGGCTTCCATCTATGGCATCGACTCATATCTGCTCCGAATGAAGACTCCAGGATGACTTCGGCTAGGGATGACAACTCACGAGCGCCTTCTCTCTCTCGTTCTCTCTCGTTTTCTCCTGGACCCGAGCGCTCCCTCCCTCTTTTTTCTTTTTCTCTCGGTAGAAGCTCCCAGGTGGAACTCCCTACTCCCGACATCCCTCTCTATCGCGCGAGCCAGGGGAGACCGAGACCTCTCCCCACCTTCAGCTTTCGGTTCCGCACTCCAGGGCCGAACCCGACTCCAGCTCCAGCCCCGAAGCCGCCTGGACCGAGCAAGCCCCTCCTTAGCAAGGTGAGTATCTTCCTTCTTCTATCCTGCTTGATCTCCCATTTCTTCTTGTCCTTCTCCTTCTTCTTCTTCCATTGATCTTCCTCTACCCTTCTCTCATTCTCCTTCTCCTTTAAAAAAAAAAAATCTGAGAACTCATCTTGTTTGAGTTTCATTTCTCTATGCTTCACATATGCGTATTTTGAGATGGCTATCACACAAATTTTAAGTGGTTTTGTGAGGCTTTGTAGTGTATATGTCATTACACTCCTAGCCCTATTGGTTTCTAAGTGAATGCCCACATTCTCTATGGTAGATTGCATGATATCGTTGAAACTCTTTACAAAAATCTGAGAACAAAATTGCTTTGGATTGTTCTTTTAGCCTTTATACTCATGTTTTTTTTTTATGATTGTTATGTGGGTAGAGAAAGAGGTCTTTGATAAATTGTGTGGAGAATTTTAGTTGGAATTTAGGCGTGAGCCATGGTTCTCATGGTAGCATGTTTTACAAAGCTTTACAAACTTTGCATATAAGATGTTTGTGGAAATGCTTTCAAGAGAAAACCATAGACATTGGTTAATTTGGTTAGATCATTCTTGAGAATCCTCTTTGGTGCATTGTTAAAAAAAAGAGGGGGAAAGGGAAAATCTTAAAATGCATATGGCCACTTGATTAAATATGTGGATGGCCATGGGTTTTTTTTCTTTCCATAAGTGTCTCTTTTCCAACTCATCGCTTGCTAATACGTGATGGTTGAAATGGCTTTGAACATTGTTATAAATTAGAGGATGCATTCATCACTATCTCTTGTCGTCTAGTTTTACTACATTTACTTGGTTATCAAGTGATGTTTTAATCCTTTTTGGGAGAGGCCGAATGTTATTATTGAGTTCGCCAAAGTATTCATGGGCTTGTTTCATTTTGAGAGGAATAATTGATACATGTACTTTACTTTTGGGATTCATAGCATGTGGTTTAGAGGGCTTTGATATGACATGGAAATATACCTAAAAGATTGTTTTGCATTGCTTCCTAACTTTCCACACTAGTTATTTGATTAAATGCTTTGGAAGGGTTGTATTTCTTATGTTATCCCTTTTAGTTGCGTATCGCTCGTACAAAGTCTTGTGGCTTGGCTCGATTGTGTTACCTGTCTACTAATTGGCAAAAAAAAATCTCATGTTCGTTACCTAGTGTTTGTTTAATCGTTGGATGATATGTGATTTGAAAAGGCTTCTTGCACTTCATGAAAATTGCTACATGGAAGCATTGTTGCTTTATAAGTAGTTGAGTACAAAATATGAGAATCAACCTTGTTTAAATTTCTTCTTTTTGCTTCATATGTGTCCTGTTGAGGTGGCCATTGCATAAATCTTGAGTAGCCTCATGAGGCTTTGTGGTGTGTACGGCATTACACTTTTAGAATTTATTGATTTCTAAGTGAATGTATTCACTCTCCATGGTAAATTTTATGGTTGATTTTGGCATTATGTGTTGGTTCGCAATTTTACTAAACTTGTTGATTCCGCATTGTTTTGAAATGGGTAGTTAGCATGTGAGCCTACATTTATCTTATACCACGTGATTTAAAAACTTTAAGAGTAGATGGTGACAAATCATGAGAAGCTATGGCTAATTCTTTGTCAAAGCATATACATTAGTCGTTGGTATTTATGCATCCTTAGAAAATTGTACAAGTCTTGATAAGAACGATAAAAGGGAAGTGTTGGGTGAACATGGCTTGTCTCATTTGAACATGACGAGAACTTTTGTGATCTTTTTTTTTTTAGACTCTTCAATCGCCATCTATGAATAATTTGCTTGGTCGTTTCTTGCACAATGGTTGAAAGACTTTGGTAGTAAACTTGGAGAGCATGTTACTTGAGATTGTTATAAAAAAAATGCTTTAAAGAAAAATGTACTTTGTAGATTGTTCTTCATTGCAATGTTAGACAAGAAGTGGTTCATGAGCCAAGCATTTACACATGTACTTGAAAGCATGATCTCCACATACTTTTAAAAATAAGGCTCCAAACTATTTTTGGAAATATATTATGTGTAGAATTTTCATGTTTTAATACCCCAAATTGTTGTAGGAATGGTATAAGTGCAGAATTTCTTCCATTTAGCTTCCAAACTATCTTTTGGAGACAAAAATGGGTGCAGAATTTTACTTTTTTTTATGCCCCAAGTTGCTTTGGAATAGACTATATGCAGATTTTCATATATTTTAAATTCCAAACCGTTTGGGAATGGATGAGGTGCAGTTTTTTACTGTTTTAGGCTCCAAATGGCATTGAATAGCAAAACATGTGCAGATTTTCTTGTTGTTGTAAGCCTCCAAATTGTGTTAGAAATGAGCTAAGTCGGATTTTCAACTGTTTTATGCTCCAAGTTGGTTTGTAGACAAGTTAGATGCATATTTTCATTCGTTTCGTGCCTTAAATTTTTGTTTAGATAAATTTTGGAGAATATCTATATGCTTTCCTCTTTCAAAAGAAAAAAAAATCTTTGAGCTTGTTGAAATTTATTAAGATGAATATTGCTTGATTATGTGCATTGTTCTTGAAGTAAGAAATAGACTTATGCCTCCCTTATGTTGGCACATCAAGTATTTGTTTGACCTCTTTAAATTATAGTTGGTTGAGGAAATTTTATGTGTATTTCTAGAATTAAATGGTTTCATATGGTTTGAGCTGGTAGCATGTTGAAGTTACGACATTTGAGAATGAGTAAATGCTTAGTAGTATAAGAGGTTTATGCTTAATTCATGTCATGTTACATATAGTTCAAATGAGAGTGGGGGCAAGTCTTAAAAAGATCATGTTGTTTTTTTTTTACTTCAAATCGTGCACATTAAATGTCGAGTAGAATGTTACAAAAGAGAACTTAGTCTACTTTGCTTGCATTGGGATTTTTGTATGATAAGCTAGTTCGTTTAGAAATTGTCTAAATGCGATCTTTGGAATGTTTCTTTTGTGAAATTCTAGAATAGAGGTTGTTAGAAAATGTTATAAGTTTTATATTTGATTTCATGCTAGAAAGATTTGGCTAATTATTTTACATTGAAAGGTTTTATTGAAGATTTTTGCGAATGTTTTGTGATGAACGCTTTGCAATGAGAGGTTTTTTTATAAAACCTTTTTGTTGGGAAGCTTTGGGTTTTTCTACCCCACTCCAGATGAAAGGAGGTGCTTGATTATGGGTTGTCGGGTAGAATTCTTGTGTCAAAACAAAAATGAAAAGATCAGTGATTTTTAGTAGATGGCTTCTTTTGGGAGGTTTCGTATACTAGTTTTAGAAATCCTTACAAGTTATGTTAGGTTTGATTGGACTTATTTAGTATAATCCTTATAGGGTCACTTAGGAGTGATTAATACTTTCCTATTTGGATTGAGTTCTCTTAGTGATTATTTCTAAAAGAGTGAGTTTTGGAGAGTTGAAGCTTTGAGGGAGCTTTATGTTTATGGTGCTTAGTGTCTTTTTGGGAGCAAGATGGGATTGCCTCCCCTTTGTGTTAGCCTATTAGGATAAAGAGAATGTGGGATGGATTCAAAGCAAGATGAATTTAGTTGTAAGTCTAGTTTTTAAAGGTCTTTTCCTCTTAGCTGTTGTAGATTTTGGTTTAGAGCGTTATGGGTAGATATGTCAAATGTATCAAGTGCCTCGTTTGGAGTGGGAACAGCAAAGGGCATTGTTGTTGTTATAGGATGCACTTGACTTCTACGAAGTGTGTCCAATAACAATAATGCCTACACCCCTTTTATATTCGATTTTTCGTTGTTTTCTCCGCCGTTTCTTTTATGTTTTCGGTGCCACGCGCTTGCAAAATGAGGATTCAAAATACAAATAGCCCAAACACTAATAAAAAGGTACGTTCTTTCTCTTTTACGCATTTTCCTCCTTTCATATTATTATTTTCTTATAGAACTGCTCTAATACACCTTTCTTCTATGTTTTGCGAGGTACATTTTGGAATGCAATTGATAAGGAACATTGGAGCACTTGGAGCTGGAGCTAGGAGAATCAGATCTAAGCATCAGTCGTCCCTACTCATCTAGTAGGGGCGCTACGGGCGGAACCACCGGGTCGTAGCCCTCGGTGCTGTAAGTTTACTAAAACTTAGAAAACCTTTAGGGGCCTAGATGATTGTGCGCCTCCCACCCTTAGGTCCTTAGAAACTTCAATTATATATTTAGGATTGCTTTCATTTTTTTTTTAGATCCCCAAAATCCCGTGACATCCGTATAGAAGTCTTAGGAACTAGAAAACAACATCACTTTCGATCCTACAACACTAGTGACATCTAAGGACAAAAATTAAGGACCGGGTCTTAGAAGACATAGACTTAGGGTGCATGTTTCTTATATGATAGAGATTTTAAAACAACAACTTAGTGACACGTTTTCCTAGATTTAGATTTTGTTTTCTTAATTCACTAATAATCAACCAATCAATATTAATCTAATTCTTAAAATCTATTAAAACACTTAATTCTTAATTAAGTTTTAATTAACATTTATAATAATTAAATCATAATTTGAAAACATAAACCTAAACTAATTCTAACTAATCTAATAATTAACTCTTAACCAATCAAAAATTTAAAAGATGTAGATCATATTAGAAGATTAAATTACAAATTAAATTCATTAGGATTAAAATATTCTTAAAAATCAAACTTAGAATAATCTTTTAAAAGTAATCAACAAATCCTTTAATACACAACAACCGCTCTAAAAGTGAAGTTTATTGGATGGACTACTCCGGGCTGCGGGGCTAAGTGTCCTAAGGAGGCTGGTTCCTCGAGCCTGGTGGCACAACGCCACGAATGGATCTAATAGAGCGTCAAAACTTAAAATTAATTTTTCTAATTGGCATAATTCAAACTTGATTAATAAAATGATTTAATTCACCCTTTTCTTTTTTCTTTTAACAACAAACTGTAATAATCAAACAAAGTTAATTATCACTGGGTAACCCAGGCCTACGAGGCTATTAAGTTAGCCCCAAGGAGGGTGAAATAAACCTCACGGCCTCGGTGTGAAACAAAGGTGGTAGTTAATTAAACATTAAAAATAAAAGATATCTAAAATCAATCCTAAAACACTAAGATTTGAATTTTAATTAAAAAACTCTTCTTTGTCCCTTTCAACAAACAAATCAAATACACATACAACTCTAACTAAAACTATCCTATATAGGATCTACCAAAACCACACAGCCAACACACACATAGATAAGTTTGCTAGGACACGACTATTAGCTTTAGGTTAGGCTTTTGTTCTGCATTTTCGTTTCTGTGCTGTGTTGTGATGCCCTGCATGTGACTCGTGTGCTGATTGTTGTTTTCGCTACATGTTGTAGCTTTTCTGCCGTGTTGTTTTCGTACTGTTTTCTTTTAGCTTTTTTTTCTGCACTGTGGTTGTGACGTTAGAATACCCATAGGTTAGGCACGCTCTTTCATACTAATGCTGTTTTCCTGCAGGTGGCCGTGCTCATATAATGCTGCTAAAAGGGGGCTAAAAATTAATAATTATGTATAACTGCTTTAGGTATCTGCTTCAGCTGCTTAGCCCCCAATAATCAGAGCACGGCCAAGTGATTGATGTGCGCATTTTAATTTATATATATATAACTGCTTGGGTGAAATTTTTATTATAATTGCTTAGGATAACCCCTGCAGGAGAGTCTAGATTTTTCTTTTCTTTCTGTTGAAATGTATTTGATAGTAAATTTTGTGAAGATCTAAAAATAAGGCATTTTTAAAGAGATAGGAGTCCAAAGGGAAAAGTAAACCCTTATAGAGGGTTTCCTTTTTTATTTGGGCATTCTCTTGGAGGACGTACTACGAAGAACCAGAAGGAAGAATAAAGACGATCCAATGACGAATCAAGGAAGAGAAGAAGAAGACTGAAGAAATATAAAAATGCCTTATTTTAAGATTTGCGTCGTTTCCGGGTTGTTGTCGGTGGAGCCCGGCCACCATTCCTTACTCTACTCTGTGATGTAATATTGTATGGCACTTGCCATGGACATTCTTTTTCCTGGGATTTATTTCTGTGTTGTGATTTACTTACTTTGTTTGCGCAGTAGAAATGGCATGTTGTTCATAGGTTTCTTCCTTGCATGTGCTTGTGTCTGACCGTTAGGCTCTTTTAGGATAAAAATTCTTCTAATCGTAATTATTAAATAAGATTTTAAGATTAACTCACATAGAAACCATAACGATTTTAGGGAATAGCCGGAATCGTCCGGGGGCGCATGCACGCATTCTCTCTTCTATTAGACAAATTTCCCCGCCTGAGGGTAGAGTCCGGATAATCTGGCCTATGAGGATGAAGTGCCGGACCTGGGGAAGTTTAGTCATTCAAAAAATTATTTTATAAAGCCTTTTTTTAAAAATTCATACATATCTGATTTGGAGACTTTAACCAGCATAAATTGCATTAGTAACTAATTAAAATTAAAATTTAATTGCACTAGTTTTAGGAGCATTATGCCACTCATAAGTGTGGGATCAATTAGTGATTTCTCTAGTTTGTCGATCCCAAATTCAGTGTCTAAACTACCCACCCTTCTTCATACAGACTGGACAACATGGATTTTATACGATTAGGAGGTTTTAGCTGGTTTCCTTTGTCAGACAAGGAATAAGTCCAGGACTGCATTAGCTAGGTCGTAGATGTTAGTGTTGTGTGTGCAACACTACGTCTTTTATAGATTTAGGGTCTAAAGGTGAAGGGTACGAGTGTACTCCTACACACCTTATTGGCGGGTAAGTTCTCCATTCTTTCGGAGACTATAAATCCTACCCATCTGCGTCACACAGATGACGCCACCTCCTTCCTTCTCTTGTGCATGTCTGAGTGCGTTGTCCCTCTTTCTTTTCTCCAGTTTTCACTTCTCTTAGCCGGCCGGATGTTGACTGAACCCTGTATGACTGATCGAGCCAAGTTGGGACATTCCCCTTTGATTAGGAAAACCTAGAAATCCCTTGCACTAAACTCACTTTAGAGGAGATAATTTAACGTCCTTAATCGAGAGTCTTCTTAGATCGAGGTCTAAGATGTAATTAACTACGGGGGCTTGCGCCCGTAGGAAACCGATCCCCACAATCAAATAAACCTCATTCGAGCTGATGTATCGAATGGGGGAAATCTCGTGAATTTAGGGTTATAGATATTATTATCCATCGAGGTGTGTAGGTGAAAACCTGCTATCCTCCATGGCTAATCGTATCTATAACTCCATCTGCTCTTCCATCGGCCTGCTTGTGCCGAGCGTAAAGGCCTACGACCATTTTGTCCCATGGGATAGTGTGATCGTACCCTTTGCATTCGAACCACACGAGCGGAATCCTTTCGGAGACCCACAGATTTCTGGCGACCACGGTGGGACAGGTTTCTCTCTCCATCTTCGGATGTTAAATTATCTCCTCCTGTGTGCACTCCGGGTTTAGTGTTCCTTAGTTAGGTTCTTCCTCTTCTAGCCTTTACAGGCTATTCCGTCCCTTTCTTTCTCGTTCCTTCCGGTGCTTTTGTTTACGCTAATTGTTATTGTTTGTAGCAGCAGACAGTAGAAATGGCGTATTCAGGTCCGTCCGTTACTTTCTGCTTTGGATCCGACTCACAGGTGACACTCCCTGAGTCCCTGTTGACGAGCCCACCGGCGGGGGGGGGGGGGGGGGGGGGGGGGGGGGGGATCACCTTTGGATCCTTCACCGATTCGGCGTACGTCACTCTTGGCGGGCCGACCCCCTCCGAGGCTGCCGCATTCTCTCCACCTCAAAGGAGAGGACGCGCAGCTATGAGACCTTTTGGACGACCAATTGCTCGGCAGCCAGCCCGGGCACCCGTTCGTCCAGTTGCTGTTCGTGCGCAGCCAGTGCGCCCGGTGGTTAGGCAGCCAGTGCCTAGGCCACTCCCTGTTCACCCTGTTCGTCCGGCGGTCAGGCGGCCAGCGCCTGTCGCTCCTGTTGTTCGTATCGCCCCGGCCCCTCAGCGCCGGCAGCCAGTAGCAGTTCCTCTACCTGTCGTTCCTGTCGAGGCTACTCGTGCCCGAGTCTCCCCTCCTCCTTCCTCTTCGAGGAAGAGGGTTGCTCAGGCCGAGCTTCCTCCACCTCCTACCCGTCGGGTTTCTGTTTTCACCCGGCTGTCTCACCCCGAGGCTGCCGAGGAGACCCCGACACCTCCTCAGTCAGTAGTTCCTGTTCCTTCAGTACCGTCTGTGGGTACTGATGTAGCGTTTTCTTCCACCTCCGGCCTTGGGAGAAGGGCTAGGAGGAATAGGAACAGGAGACTACGTTTAGCGGCGTCCGATGCAGCAGTTCAGCGGATGGCAGATTCTGTGGCTCACCAAGAGCCAGTTCAGCAGAGGATGGTTCCCTTACAGCGGGAGCCACGTAGACGAGTAGTTACCCCCGTTCCTGATGTCGTAGTTGCCCCTGAGATCGACGCAGTCCAGGGAGGACGCTTTTCCCCTCTAGTGCATAGTGGTGACGAGGAGGATGCTGTTCAGATTGCAGCAGCCCCTCCTGTCCCCACTACTCTTCCTCGCGCTCGAGTCCCCAGGGATACTGTCACTCGGACCCTCACTCAGAGGATCCGAAGCATTATCCGTTCAGTGCGCGGTAGAGGGCGTGTTAGTGAGGAGAGGTTACTCCATCAGATCTCTCAGGTGCACACCCAGTTGCAGCGGCAGTCAGTTAGGCAGAGTTACCGGTGGCAGAGAGGACAGCCACCACGACAGCAGACTAGAGTTGTTCCTACTGATAGACCTCAGGCAGGTGCCCCTGCTGCTGGACGACGCCCTCGCCGTCATGGATGTCGCCCACAGTTAGAACCTGTCCGACCCCAGCTTGGTTCAGTTGTCGTTGCCCCCTCCACTCAGTTAGATGTTCCTACCGGGTCCCATCGTAGTAGATGGGTTTGGAGACGTCGGCAGGTGGACGAGCCTGTTGAGACGGAGCAGACAGTTGGTACGATTCGGCGAGTTGATACAGCCCCTTCAGTGTCAGTGCCAGTTCAGATGGATGTTGATGCAGTAGATGTTGATAGTAGTGCCCCGGCTCGAGCGGAGCCAGTTGCTGCTTCTAGTCCCCTTAGGATTTCTTTTCCTATGGGTCCGTACATAGATGCCCTTTGTCAGACCCTCTCCGATGATGACTTGCTTACAGAGGAGTCAGATGAAGACATCCCCGTTCACCGTGTTTGTGTCGTCACGAGGCGTGGCACGTCAGACGAGCAGCATGAGCAGTACGATGATTTAGAGGAGCAAGGGGAGGCCGATGTACCTTCCACCTCAGCACATGGTGGACCTCCCCGATCAGTAGATACGGATGTTACAGTCTTGCAGTTACAGACTCAGATGGCAGAGATGGCAAAAGCCATGGCGGCGATGGCAAAAGCCATGGCGGCGATGACCGCCCAGTTGACGATGTTGGGGGCTACACCCCATGTCATGGATGTAGTTACTCCTACTGCATCCAGAGACGAGCCAGTAGCGCCACAGTCGCCAGCCCCAGAGCCTGTTAGAGTTGATAGGGTTCAGAGGACAGTTTCGATGTCTCCACCAGCAGTACCTTTGAGTGTGCCAGTCCAGAGTCAGTCAGTACAGTTGTCACCAGTTCAGATTCAGGACATGATTGCACAGAGGGTTGACCAGGCTATTGCTTCTAGAAAGTCTGGAGATTCTGTTAGTAGAGGTCGCCCTTACCCGGTAGAGTACGAGCGGGAGCCTTATCCCGCTGGTTTTGTTCCTCCCCATTTTCGAGTTTTTGATGGGTTCGGAAACCCAAAACAACATGTGGCTCAGTATCGGGCCATATGTTGTAACATTGGAGGAAATGACGCTTTGATGTTGAGACTGTTTGTCAGTAGCTTAGGGGGAGTGGCATTTGAGTGGTATGCCGATCTCCCTAATGATTCAGTTCGCACTTTTACTGAGATGAAGCAGTTGTTTGTGCAGAGGTTCATTAGTACAGAGCATAGAGTGACTGTTGGTGAGTTGGTAGTGACCAGACAGCGCCCCCACGAGTCTCTACCTAACTATATAGTTAGGTGGAGGAACCTTAGTCTTCAGTGTGAACCTCAACTGCAAGAGAAGCATGCAGTTGAGATTCTGTTGAAGAACATTGATGGTCCTATTGCTCCTTATCTGAAGGGTTTCTGCATTCGAACCTTTCAGAAGTTGCTAACCAAAGTCACTAGCCTGCAGGACAGCATACCCAGTGCAGTCCCTCCTAAGGCTGAGAGTCAACCCATCCGTAGACCTCAGCGTTTGGAGTTTTCTGGGGCACCACCTCCTAGGAAGGGGGAGGTGCATAGTACTTCTGATGCTCATGATAGGGGCAAGAGGCCCATGGTTAGTTCAGTACCACAGCGTCCACCACCACCACGACCTCAGTTTCAGCCCCGACCTCAGTTACCACCACTAGTACAGCCTCCTGTTCAGTTCCAGCCACGACCGCAGGGTCAGCAGCCTAGGCCCTCTTATAGAACTCCAGAGAACCAACAGTATTTACAAGAGAAGCTTAGCAAGGAGTATCCCTTTAAAAGGGAGAGTGTAAAGAAGATCTTCAAGTTTTTGGTCAAGAAAAATATTTTGACATTTCCACCCAACAAAAGAGTGGAAGAGGAAGGGCAAACAGAGCATCCTTTGTATTGTCCATTTCATAAGCATATTGGTCATGTGATTGAAGATTGCTATGTGTTCAAGGATAAGGTGGAAAGCCTTATGGCTAGTGGTGAGATTCACTTGCAGGACAGTGACCTGGTGAATCCTCAAGGCAAAGTTGCTCAGGTTGTTCAGATGATTACTAGCTCCAGTCAGTGTGACAGTCAGTGTGGTGTTCAGAGCAGTGACAGTAGAGCACCTCTTAGTTCTGGGGAAGAGTGGCAGCTTGCACTTTCTCGCAAGACAAGGGGTATGATCAGACGGGCAGTTCAGAGTTCAGAGGTAGTTGAGAGGAGGCCCCCACATGCCAAGTCGATAGTTGCCAGCCCAGTTCCTTTGCCAGTTTCTTTTTCTTCTTCTGTTGTAGTGCCTACTGAGCACATTTCTTCTACTTCTGCTTGTATTAGAAAGATGTATGAAAGAGAGAAATTTGTTGTAACTTCTGAGGGGAAGACAGGATCTCTTCCAGCACTTACGCTGAAGGATTTTGTTCTCCCTTCAACTGATGATGAATTAATGGAAGAAAATGATTCTGGCTACTTTTGGTGTCTTGCTCCTTCTAGTTTTACTTTTTCTAGCACTCATTCTTCTTCTGTTTTATTTATTTCTGAAAATGATGATGATCCTTCTTTTGGAGAAGAGTTTGAGTGTGAGGAAGAGCCTGTGTTTGCTATTTCTGAAGGAGGTTGTTACATGGATTCGGAAGACGAATCCGAGAACACTCCCCAATCACTTTTTGTTGAACCAACACAAGCCATGTCACCTGAACAAATTGAGTCCTCTATTGAGTCCGACTTAATACGAGAGATACAGTTGCGTTCAGGTAAGGTCCTTCCACCTAAAATGGCTAAAAATAAAAAAGAAAAAGATAGAAACATCATTACCCAACAGGATGATCCTATCCCTCCTCCTCAAGCACCTGCTAAGGAGAAGGGAAAAGGCCCTCAGTTGGATGTTGATTACAATGTGTTGGCTCATTTTAGAAAGATCCCTTCCCTTCTTAGTGTGTATGACGCACTTATGATGTCTTCTGACTTGAGAGAGACTTTGGTGAAAGCTTTACTTGAACCAGAATCTTATCAAGCCTTTTTTGCCACTGAGTTAGTTAAGGATGCATGCTATTTGAGAGAGATGCCATGCATTACCTTTTCAGACCAGGATCTTCTCCTAGGGACTTCTGATCACAACCGTCCCTTGTACGTCACCACTGAAGTAAATGGTTATGAGTTGAACAGGGTCCTCATTGACCAAGGAGCTTCAGTTAATATCCTTAATCATGCCACCCTACAGAGTCTCTCCCTTGGTCACCTGAAGCTCACTTCAGATAAGATTATGCTGAAGGGTTTTAATGATCAAGGTCAGCGAGCTCTAGGTTCCATCACTTTGCCTTTACGTTTTGGAGATCTTTTGACTGAGGCGAAGTTTCATGTTATTGAGGCAGATACCTCATACAAGGCTCTCTTAGGAAGGCCTTGGATACATGAATATGGAATGGTGCCCTCTACACTACACCAGTGCATGAAGTATATGAGGAATGATGTAGAGTTTTCCATTCCTGGAGATACTCAACCCTTTGCCGTGCACGAGATCTCTGTCTACGATGATGCCGAGCATTACATGCCTCGAAAAGCTCGCAGACCTCCCACTGTCCAGTCACCAATGATACCCGCTAGTGTTGTACAGGGTCCTATGCAGCCACTTGCACAGGGTCCTATACAACCGCTAGTACAGGGTCCATCACAGGTTGAGATTGGAGCAGATGTTTCCACTACAGACCCGGAGGAATCTTTACGGTTTGTACTCAGGCACGATGTTACCCCTAGTAGAGGTAGGGGATTGCGTGGTAGAGGTCGAGGTAGAGAGTCAGTTCGCCCTCCGAGGAACTTTGATGCTCGAATCCCTCCTCCTTCGCAATTGTACACGTCTCCTTTGACTGTTGAGTCCGACTCTGATGATGAGATGATTGATGTTCCTCGTCATTCAGTTCATTCGCCTGCCTTTAGTGTTGATCACAATTCCTATCCCACATTCCATAGGAGTTTGATTCCTCAGGGCGGTTTGATTGTTGATAGTGATTCAGACGACGATGGAGATCTCGGATGTCAGATTACTAGTCAACAATCCCTTTCTCGCCAGATGTACGGGATGAGAATTGAGGAATCTCCTCCTCAATCTTCCCCTACACCTTCTGTTAGTGTTCGTGGTGCACTACCCTTAGATAGGCGTTCTGTACAAGAGCTGCACACTCTCTATGTACCAGCACAGTCTTCGTGGCATGCATCTTTGTTCCATAGTGTAGGTGTCCCACAGAGTACTGACATACAGAATCCTGTGGAATCCACTGTGGATGATGAGATCATGCCAGTTCCCCGATACTTTTCCCCTGCTGTTGATAACTTTGTTGAGCGAGGCATTGTCCCTTCGACTTGGTCAGGTAGACAGGCCCAACAGCAGGCCCGTATTTGGCGAACTGATTTTCCTCGAACTGGGCAGGGTATAGGCTATTCTCAAGAAGATCAGTCACCTTCCGCCAACATTCAGGTTGTCTCTCATTCTTATCCGGTTGTTTCTATCTCCGATGATGAAGACCCTGAAGAGAATGAGGACAGGGTCCTTGAAGCTCCACGTGAATTCGAAGATGGCGCCAGTTCTGCCATGGATGAGTTGCGTGAAATCAATTTTGGCACTGAATCGGATCCTCGACCTATTTTTCATAGTGCTTTGCTATCCGAATCAGAGGCTCAAGAGTATGTTGCACTCATTTCTGAGTTTAAAGATTGTTTTGCCTAGAACTACACCGAGATGCCTGGTTTAGATCCAGAAGTAGCAGTCCACAAGTTAGCTATTAGTCCTGATACAGTCCCTGTTAAGCAGTCACTGTTGCAAATCTATTTTTCATGTCTTATGTTTTGATGATTGACAAACACTGCTTTTCTTGGACAGCTTGTTGCATCTAATTTTTCAGGAATCGACGATCGGATAATCAAAAAGGAGCCAAGTTCAGAAATGCGTAGGTTTAGGGTTGAGTCAGTCTGTACTTTTGTTTTTTACCTTTTGAGTCCTCTTGTAATAGTCAAAAAGACTGATGCTTTGTAACCCTTCACACACACACTTGAGAGACTTAGAAATTCTGATTTTACTCATATCGGCCAGGACGATTTCTTTGATCGGCCTGGCCGATCAGCTTAAAACAGAAAGTCTAATTAAGGATTCTTAATTAAGGCAGCCTACGTTAACAGATCGTCCTGGACGATATGTGTATCGGCCAGGACGATAAGCTCAAAACAGAAAGAAGTAGCCGCCATAGACAAGTATGGTATACCATATCTTTAAAATATCGGCCAGGACGATCCTCGGATCGGCCTGGACGATATTCACAAATTATGCCATAATTGTTCAGGAAATCAAGGAAGTAATTAAGGATGATTGATACGATCATATCGTCCTGGACGATCGCAGGATCGGCCAGGCCGATCTAGTCAAAAACCTTAAGTTACTTCAGGACGATCAATATCGGCCAGCTCGTATTCAGGGCTATTGTCATGACGATTTTTCTCTGATTTGAACTGATCGGCCAGGACGATCGTGAGATCGGCCTGGACGATCAAGCTATTTTTCAATCGTCCTGTTTTCCATTCAGGGCTATACTCTGGCCGATCTTCATTGTTTTGTACTGATCGGCCAGGCCGATGTCCATATCGGCCTGGACGATAAAGTCGGCAACTTGCAATTAATGAGCTCTTTTGAAGCTCTTCTATTTAAAGAGCTCTTGTTCAACGTTTTTAAAGATCCTTTGGCTGCTGCCTTGACCTAAGAAGGCCTTGAGGAGAGAAAGAGAGAGAGAAGAGAGAGAGAGGATCTTGTGAGGGGGAGATTGTGAGGGGTTTCACAAGGATTGCTTCAAGGATCTCTCTGCGTCGTCTTCGTCTAGAGTTTCTCGTCCGTGGAAGGGTCGGTAGAGGTAAGGAGTGTTGCTTTTGGTTCTGGTTCTCTGCCAGCTTTAGGAGGAAGCAAAATGAGATAGGTTCTCTGCCTTGCCGGGGTGGCAAAAAGGAGGTTCTTGTGAGGGTTTCTCCACCTAGCCGTGGGGGCTAAAGGAGAGTCACTTTTTGTGTAGTGCAATACTTGGAGGGTGCCTCCAAGGAGTGGACATAGGTCGAGTCGACCGAACCACTATAAATTTATGTGTTCTTTTTCTTGCTTCCGCACGTTTAAATTCCGCATTATTTTCGTGGTGTGATTTGGTTTATATGATTTTATTTCCTTGTTTTAAAAAGAAGTTTTTTAAAATACCAATTCACCCCCCCCCTCTTGGTTAGTTTGGGACTAAGTTCATAGGGCTTAACATCCCCATCGAACTTTCAAGTGGTTTCAGAGCTCGATTCGAAAATTAAAGTTTGAAAACTTTTTGAATTTGATCCATGTCTAACTTTGGGAATCGCAACACTACGGAAGGGTATTCTATTACCCGACCTCCTCTGTTCGATAACCTACCTTTTGATTTTTGGAAAACTCGCATGTCAACTTTTCTACAATCTACTGATTATCGCATGTGGATGCTTATTCAAGAAGGTTATTCTCCACCTTCTCGTGAAATCAACGGTTTTAAAACTGAAGTTGCTTTTACCGAATGGACTTTTGATGAACGAGATTTAGCTCAACTAAATGCGAAATATTTGAATTGTTTTTTCTGTGCTTTAAAATCTGAGGATTACATGCGTGTTTCAACTTGCAAGACTGGTAAAGAAATTTGGGATAAATTGTGCATTACTTATGAAGGCACTAATGAAGTTAAACAATCCCGTTTAAACATTCTCTTGCATGACTACGAACTTTTTCGTATGAAACCTCATGAATCGATTTCTGACATGTACACTAGGTTTACTCAGATTGCTACTTCATTGCATGCACGAAGAAAAGAACTTTCGAACTATGAAAAAGTTAACAAGATTTTGAGATGCTTGCCTTCTTCTTATGATGCAAAAATTACTGCAATCACTGAATCTAAAGATTTAAACACCTATTCTATTGATAACTTGCTTGGCTCACTCATTGCTTACGAGCAAGGGGTGAATCAAAGAAATCTTGATACAGGTGAGAAGAAAAAGGAGAAAACAATTGCATTGAAGGCACACAAATCGGATTCTGAATCTTCCGGATCTTAAAGCGATGGAGTTGCCTTCATCACAAGGCAATTCAAAAGCTTTCTAAGGAAGAAACAAAAGCATCATCAAAATTGGAGAAAAGGTAAGGATCATAAACATATTAAAGGATCTTCTGATATTGTTTGTTTTGAATGCAGGAAACCTGGACATGTAAGATTCGATTGTCCTACACTTCAAGATCAATCAAGCAAAGGAAAAGGTGATGAGAAAGCAAAGTCTAGGAAGGACAAGAGGAAAAACCAAAGGAGCTTTGGGCAGAATCTGGTACTGATTCTTCTGAGACTGAACCAGAGGAAGAAACTACAAACTTGTGTTTTATGGGAAAAGATCAAATTGATCAAGAAGAGGTATGTGAACTTTCATACGATCAACTTCTTGAAGTTTCAGAAAAAATCCATGCATCATATAGGAAATTAAAGAAAACTCATGCTAGCTTGAAATTAGAATTCTTAAATCTACAAAAAGAGCATGAAATTTTGATTAAAGACCATCAAACAATTGATTCAAATCACATGACTTTACTTGATGAATTTGATGAGTTAAATAAAAATCATGGTAAGTTAGTTGAAGAGCATGATGCATTGAAAATATCACACACATCTCTTGAATCTGATTTTAAGAAGTCAAAAGAAATAGAAAAAGATTTGAGGATTGAAAATGAAGTTTTAGAAAACACAAAATTGAAGATTCAAAATGATTTAGAAGCATGTGTAAAAATCTAGGATGACTTCTACTTTTAATCAATTGCCAAAACCTAGAGAGAGGAATTATAACTCAAATCACTTAAGAAATCCCTTTCCTGGAGTTAGATGTTTTTCTTGTGGCATGCTAGAACATATCTCACACACTTGCACAATTCATCATAGTTCACATTGGGTATGGAGACCTAAGATGCATAATCCACAGCATACCACACATGCATTGCATTCTTCTCTTCATAAGAAGGAACCCAAACCTGCTTGGGTTCCTAAAACTAACATCTGATAATTCTGCAGGATGTCTCTCACAAAAGACCTCGTGAGAGTATGTGGTACCTGGACAGTGGATGCTCTCGACATATGACTGGTGATGCTAGCCAGTTTGTTGTACTAGAATCCAGGACTGGAGGCAAGGTTACTCTTGGAGACAACACCACCAGGAAGGTGGTAGGAGCAGGTATAATCGGAAATTCCAAGAACCTTATGATTGAAATGTTTTGCTTGTAGATGGATTGAAGCACAACTTGCTCAGCATCAGTCAATTCTGTGACAAAGGCTTCATCGTACAATTCTTCACGAATTCATGCATTGTAAGTTTAAGTAACAACACCATTTTGCAGGAAAAAAGGGTAAACAACGTCTATATGCTTGATTTAAATAGCATTGAATGTGCTGCTTCTTTTTGCTTAAAAACTCTCATTGATGATTCGTGGTTGTGGCACAGGAGGCTTTGTCATGCAAGTATGAAAACCCTTAGGAAAGTGACCCAAAAGGACCTAGTTAGAGGTGTCCCCAAACTTAAGTTTACAAAAGACCACCTTTGTGATGCCTGTCAACTAGGAAAGCAAATTCACTCTTCATTTCACCCCATAAAGGACATTAGCACCTCTAGACCTTTAGAAGTCCTTCACATGGATTTGTTTGGACCCATTAGCATAGCAAGTTTGGGAGGGAAAGT
Source organism: Dendrobium huoshanense (assembly GCA_016618105.1). Classification (NCBI taxonomy): domain Eukaryota; kingdom Viridiplantae; phylum Streptophyta; class Magnoliopsida; order Asparagales; family Orchidaceae; genus Dendrobium; species Dendrobium huoshanense. The sequence goes on along the minus strand of CM028342.1, from coordinate 60,307,024 downwards.
CTATGGTTTTGTGATTGTTGATGACTACTCGAGGTTCACTTGGACTAGATTTCTTCTCATAAAATGAGTCTTTTGAGGAGTTTAAAACTTTTTCTACTTGGATTCAGAAGAAGCTAGGATGTGAGATTTTGACCATCCATAGTGATCATGGGGGAGAGTTGAAAAAAAAAAAATGGAGAAGTTTATGAAGAGACCCTCTTTTACTATGCTTTCATGTACCCTCCTTTTTGATATGTCAAATAGGGGAGAAGTTTATGAGGTTATTTTTTTGGTTGCTATTAAATCTTTTTTTTAGTGTTTTGCCATCATCAAAAAGGGGGAGATTGTTGCAAATCTATTTTTCATGTCTTATGTTTTGATGATTGACAAACACTGCTTTTCTTGGACAGCTTGTTGCTTCTAACTTTTCAGGAATCGACGATCGGATAATCAAAAAGGAGCCAAGTTCAGAAATGCGTAGGTTTAGGGTTGAGTCAGTCTGTACTTTTGTTTTTTATCTTTTGAGTCCTCTTGTAATAGTCAAAAAGACTGATGCTTTGTAACCCTTCACACACACACTTGAGAGACTTAGAAATTCTGGTTTTACTCATATCGGCCAGGACGATTTCTTTGATCGGCCTGGCCGATCAGCTTAAAACAGAAAGTCTAATTAAGGATTCTTAATTAAGGCAGCCTACGTTAACAGATCGTCCTGGACGATACGTGTATCGGCCAGAACGATAAGCTCAAAACAGAAAGAAGTAGCCGCCATAGACAAGTATGGTATACCATATCTTTAAAATATCGGCCAGGATGATCCTCGGATCGGCCTGGACGATATTCACAAATTATGCCATAATTATTCAGGAAATCAAGGAAGTAATTAAGGATGATTGATACGATCATATCGTCCTGGACGATCGCAGGATCGGCCAGGCCGATCTAGTCAAAAATCTTAAGTTACTTCAGGACGATCAATATCGGCCAGCTCGTATTCAGGGCTATTGTCAGGACGATTTTTCTCTGATTTGAACTGATCGGCCAGGACGATCGTGAGATCGGCCTGGACGATCAAGTTATTTTTCAATCGTCCTGTTTTCCATTCAGGGCTATACTCTGGCCGATCTTCATTGTTTTGTACTGATCGGCCAGGCCGATGTCCATATTGGCCTGGACGATAAAGTCGGAAACTTGCAATTAATGAGCTCTTTTGAAGCTCTTCTATTTAAAGAGCTCTTGTTCAACGTTTTTAAAGATCCTTTGGCTGCTGCCTTGACCTAAGAAGGCCTTGAGGAGAGAAAGAGAGAGAGAAGAGAGAGAGAGGATCTTATGAGGGGGAGCTTGTGAGGGTTTCACAAGGATTGCTTCAAGGATCTCTCTGCGTCGTCTTCGTCTAGAGTTTCTCGTCCGTGGAAGGGTCGGTAGAGATAAGGAGTGTTGCTTTTGGTTCTGGTTCTCTGCCAGCTTCAGGAGGAAGCAAAAGGAGATAGGTTTTCTGCCTTGCCGGGGTGGCAAAAAGGAGGTTCTTGTGAGGGTTTCTCCACCTAGCCGTGGGAGCTAAAGGAGAGTCACTTTTTGTGTAGTGCAATACTTGGAGGGTGCCTCCAAGGAGTGGACGTAGGTCGAGTCGACCGAACCACTATAAATTTCTGTGTTCTTTTTCTTGCTTCCGCACGTTTAAATTCCGCATTATTTTTGTGGTGTGATTTGATTTATATGATTTTATTTCCTTGTTTTAAAAAGAAGTTTTTTAAAATACCAATTCACCCCCCCCTCTTGGTTAGTTTGGGACTAAGTTCATAGGGCTTAACATCCCCATCGAACTTTCAAGTGGTATCAGAACTCGATTCGAAAATTAAAGTTTGAAAACTTTTTGAATTTGATCCATGTCTAACTTTGGGAATCGCAACACTACGGAAGGGTATTCTATTACCCGACCTCCTCTGTTCGATAACCTACCTTTTGATTTTTGGAAAACTCGCATGTCAACTTTTCTACAATCTACTGATTATCGCATGTGGATGCTTATTCAAGAAGGTTATTCTCCACCTTCTCGTGAAATCAACGGTTTTAAAACTGAAGTTGCTTTTACCGAATGGACTTTTGATGAACGAGATTTAGCTCAACTAAATGCGAAATGTTTGAATTGTTTTTTCTATGCTTTAAAATCTGAGGATTACATGCGTGTTTCAACTTGCAAGACTGGTAAAGAAATTTGGGATAAATTGTGCATTACTTATGAAGGCACTAATGAAGTTAAACAATCCCGTTTAAACATTCTCTTATATGACTACGAACTTTTTCGTATGAAACCTCATGAATCGATTTCTGACATGTACACTAGGTTTACTCAGATTGCTACTTCATTGCATGCACTAGGAAAAGAACTTTCGAACTATGAAAAAGTTAACAAGATTTTGAGATGCTTGCCTTCTTCTTATGATGCAAAAATTACTGCAATCACTGAATCTAAAGATTTAAACACCTATTCTATTGATAACTTGCTTGGCTCACTCATTGCTTATGAGCAAGGGTGAATCAAAGAAATCTTGATACAGGTGAGAAGAAAAAGGAGAAAACAATTGCATTGAAGGCACACAAATCGGATTCTGAATCTTCCGGGTCTGAAAGCGATGGAGTTGCCTTCATCACAAGGCAATTCAAAAGCTTTCTAAGGAAGAAACAAAAGCATCATCAAAATTGGAGAAAAGATAAGGATCATAAACATATTAAAGGATCTTCTGATGTTGTTTGTTTTGAATGCAGGAAACCTGGACATGTAAGATCCGATTGTCCTACACTTCAAGATCAATCAAGCAAAGGAAAAGGTGATGAGAAAGCAAAGTCTAGGAAGGACAAGAGGAAAAACCAAAGGAGCTTTTGGGCAGAATCTGGTACTGATTCTTCTGAGACTGAACCAGAGGAAGAAACTACAAACTTGTGTTTTATGGGAAAAGATCAAATTGATCAAGAAGAGGTATGTGAACTTTCATACGATCAACTTCTTGAAGTTTCAGAAAAAATCCATGCATCATATAGGAAATTAAAGAAAACTCATGCTAGCTTGAAATTAGAATTCTTAAATCTATAAAAAGAGCATGAAATTTTGATTAAAGACCATCAAACAATTGATTCAAATCACATGACTTTACTTGATGAATTTGATGAGTTAAATAAAAATCATGGTAAGTTAGTTGAAGAGCATGATGCATTGAAAATATCACACACATCTCTTGAATCTGATTTTAAGAAGTCAAAAGAAATAGAAAAAGATTTGAGGATTGAAAATGAAGTTTTAGAAAACACAAAATTGAAGATTCAAAATGATTTAGAAGCATGTAAAAAATCTAGGATGACTTCTACTTTTAATCAATTGCCAAAACCTAGAGAGAGGCATTATAACTCAAATCACTTAAGAAATCCCTTTCCTGGAGTTAGATGTTTTTCTTGTGGCATGCTAGGACATATCTCACACACTTGCACAATTCATCATAGTTCACATTGGGTATGGAGACCTAAGATGCATAATCCACAGCATACCACACATGCATTGCATTCTTCTCTTCATAAGAAGGAACCCAAACCTGCTTGGGTTCCTAAAACTAACATCTGATAATTCTGCAGGATGTCTCTCACAAAAGACCTCGTGAGAGTATGTGGTACCTGGACAGTGGATGCTCTCGACATATGACTGGTGATGCTAGCCAGTTTGTTGTACTAGAATCCAGGACTGGAGGCAAGGTTACTCTTGGAGACAACACCACCAAGAAGGTGGTAGGAGCAGGTATAATCGGAAATTCCAAGAACCTTATGATTGAAAATGTTTTGCTTGTAGATGGATTGAAGCACAACTTGCTCAGCATCAGTCAATTCTGTGACAAAGGCTTCATCGTACAATTCTTCACGAATTCATGCATTGTAAGTTTAAGTAACAACACCATTTTGCAGGGAAAAAGGGTAAACAACGTCTATATGCTTGATTTAAATAGCATTGAATGTGTTGCTTCTTTTTGCTTAAAAACTGTCATTGATGATTCGTGGTTGTGGCACAGGAGGCTTTGTCATGCAAGTATGAAAACCCTTAGGAAAGTGACCCAAAAGGACCTAGTTAGAGGTGTCCCCAAACTTAAGTTTACAAAAGACCACCTTTATGATGCCTGTCAACTAGGAAAGTAAATTCACTCTTCATTTCACCCCATAAAGGACATTAGCACCTCTAGACCTTTAGAAGTCCTTCACATGGATTTGTTTGGACCCATTAGCATAGCAAGTTTGGGAGGGAAAGTCTATGGTTTTGTGATTGTTGATGACTACTCGAGGTTCACTTGGACTAGATTTCTTTCTCATAAAAATGAGTCTTTTGAGGAGTTTAAAACTTTTTCTACTTGGATTCAGAAGAAGCTAGGATGTGAGATTTTGACCATCCATAGTGATCATGGGGGAGAGTTTGAAAAAAAAAATGGGAGAAGTTTATGAGGAGAACCTCTTTTACTATGCTTTCATGTACCCTCCTTTTTGATATGTCAAAAGGGGGAGAAGTTTATGAGGTTATTTTTTCGGTTGCTATTAAATCTTTTTTTTAGTGTTTTGCCATCATCAAAAAGGGGGAGATTGTTGCAAATCTATTTATCATGTCTTATATTTTGATGATTGACAAACACTGCTTTTCTTGGACAGCTTGTTGCTTCTAACTTTTCAGGAATCGACGATCGGATAATCAAAAAGGAGCCAAGTTCAGAAATGCGTAGGTTTAGGGTTGAGTCAGTCTGTACTTTTGTTTTTTACCTTTTGAGTCCTCTTGTAATAGTCAAAAAGACTGATGCTTTGTAACCCTTCACACACACACTTGAGAGACTTAGAAATTCTGGTTTTACTCATATCGGCCAGGACGATTTCTTTGATCGGCCTGGCCGATCAGCTTAAAACAGAAAGTCTAATTAAGGATTCTTAATTAAGGCAGCCTACGTTAACAGATCGTCCTGGACGATACGTGTATCGGCCAGGACGATAAGCTCAAAACAGAAAGAAGTAGCCGCCATAGACAAGTATGGTATACCATATCTTTAAAATATCGGCCAGGACGATCCTCGGATCGGCCTGGACGATATTCACAAATTATGCCATAATTGTTCAGGAAATCAAGGAAGTAATTAAGGATGATTGATACGATCATATCGTCCTGGACGATCGCAGGATCGGCCAGGCCGATCTAGTCAAAAACCTTAAGTTACTTCAGGACGATCAATATCGGCCAGCTCGTATTCAGGGCTATTGTCAGGACGATTTTTCTCTGATTTGAACTGATCGGCCAGGATGATCGTGAGATCGGCCTGGACGATCAAGCTATTTTTCAATCGTCCTGTTTTCCATTCAGGGCTATACTCTGGCCGATCTTCATTGTTTTGTACTGATCGGCCAGGCCGATGTCCATATCGGCCTGGACGATAAAGTCGGCAACTTGCAATTAATGAGCTCTTTTGAAGCTCTTCTATTTAAAGAGCTCTTGTTCAACGTTTTTAAAGATCCTTTGGCTGCTGCCTTGACCTAAGAAGGTCTTGAGGAGAGAAAGAGAGAGAGAAGAGAGAGAGAGGATCTTGTGAGGGGGAGCTTGTGAGGGGTTTCACAAGGATTGCTTCAAGGATCTCTCTGCGTCGTCTTCGTCTAGAGTTCTCGTCCGTGGAAGGGTCGGTAGAGGTAAGGAGTGTTGCTTTTGGTTCTGGTTCTCTGCCAGCTTCAGGAGGAAGCAAAAGGAGATAGGTTCTCTGCCTTGCCGGGGTGGCAAAAAGGAGGTTCTTGTGAGGGTTTCTCCACCTAGCCGTGGGGGCTAAAGGAGAGTCACGTTTTGTGTAGTGCAATACTTGGAGGGTGCCTCCAAGGAGTGGACGTAGGTCGAGTCGACCGAACCACTATAAATTTCTGTGTTCTTTTTCTTGCTTCCGCACGTTTAAATTCCGCATTATTTTCGTGGTGTGATTTGGTTTATATGATTTTATTTCCTTGTTTTAAAAAGAAGTTTTTTAAAATACCAATTCACCCCCCCCCCCTCTTGGTTAGTTTGGGACTAAGTTCATAGGGCTTAACATCCCCATCGAACTTTCAGTCACCTCGTCGGATGAGGTTAGAGATTGAACAACAGGTGATAGCTGAGACTAAGAAGCTTATAGAAGCTGGTTTTGTTCGTGAAGAGAAGTATCCCACTTGGCTTGCCAATGTTGTTCCAGTCCGGAAGAAGAATGGTCAGATCCGTGTCTGTATAGACTTCCGTGATTTGAATAAGGCATGCCCTAAGGATGATTTTCCTCTTCCTATCCCCGAACTCATGGTTGATATTGCTTCGTCCCATAGCATTTTCTCCTTCATGGATGGTTCATCTGGTTACAATCAGATTACGATGGCCACTAAAGATGAGAAATTCACTGCTTTTCGCACCCCCATAGGTGTGTTTTGTTACAAGGTGATGCCCTTTGGCCTCAAGAATGCCGGGGCCACCTATCAGCGTGCCATGACTATCATTTTTGATGAGTTGATTCATGAGCAAGTTGAATGCTATGTGGATAATTTAGTGGTTAAAAGCAAGGTCCGTAGTGATCACCTCCGAGACCTACGAATCGTTTTTGAGCGCTTAAGAAAGCATGATTTGAAGATGAATCCCTTAAAGTGTGCATTTGGAGTTAGTGCAGGGAAGTTTCTTGGTTTTATTGTTCGCTATCGTGGCATTGAGATTGACCCCTCCATGATCAAAGCCATAGTGGACTTGAAACCTCCTAGGAGTCTTACCCAGTTGAGGTCTTTTCAGGGTAAGCTCGCTTTCTTGCGGAGATTTATCTCTAATCTTGCCGGTAGATGTCATCCCTTTGCTGCTTTAGCAAAGAACGATGCCCGTTTTCATTGGGATAAGAAATTTTCAGGAGGCCTTTGAGAGCATAAAGCGCTACTTGACAAATCCCCCAGTGTTAGCCGCACCCATCCCTGGTAAACCGTTGATTCTTTACACTACTGCCTTGGATGAGTCGCTTGGTGCACTTTTAGCTCAAGAAAATGTGGAAGGCAAAGAGAACGCCTTGTACTATCTTAGCAGACGATTAATTCCTGCAGAGCTAAAATACCCGGCAATGGAAAAGCAGTGTTTGGCCTTGATCTTTGCTGTGCAGAAGCTTAGACACTATATGCTCTCACACAAGATCAGTTTGATTTCTCGAGTTAATCCTTTGCAGTACCTGATGACCCGTCCGACTTTGTCAGGTCGTCTAGCACGCTGGTCCATAATTTTACTGCAGTTTAACATTACCTTTGTCCCTCAGCGGGCCGTCAAAGGACAGGCTCTAGCTGACTTTCTTGCCTCTCACCCGATCCATGCGGATTCCCCACTTAATGACGATTTGCCCGACGAATTAGTCCTGAGTGTGGAAGAGCAGGGGTCCCCTACTTGGGAGTTTTACTTTGATGGAGCCTCTTCCATCAAATCACTACGTCCTTACGAAACTCCTGTAGTTAGGGTAGGTTTGGGGCTTGTTTTTGTGTCTCCTGAAGGCCATACCCTCCGTTACTCCTACAGTCTTTCAGAGCCTCGTACTAATAACGAAGCTGAGTACGAAGCCCTAATTGTAGGACTTGAGTTGGCCGTTCAGATGAGCATCGTGCGGGTGAAAATCTTTGGAGATTCCCAACTAATTATTAATCAAGTGGCTGGAATTTTCAAAGTTCTCAAACCTGAGCTCTTGCCTTACCACGATAGGGCAATGGAGCTCTTGTGTTTGATCCCTGAAGTAACTTTAGTTAGAGTCCCTCGATTTGAGAATGGTAGAGCGGATGCACTAGCTAAACTTGCTAAGGAGTTGGCTGACCCGAATGAAAATCAGGTGTCGATTGTTGTCCAGTATCGGCAAGCCTTGTGTCCCGCGGACTTGTCTTCTCCCGATCAGACCCTCACAGTATGCGCTGTTGAGGAAGAGTCAAATTGGAGAGTCCCCTTTGTTGAGTACTTGAAGCGTGGAAAGCTTCCGGATGATCGCTCTCTTGCCGCTCAGATTAGAAAGAGAGCTTTGTCCTTCTCCTATGTGAATGAAACCCTGTACCGACGCTCTTTTGATCAGATGTGGTTGCGTTGCCTCAACAACGAGGAGGCTCGTAAGGTCATGGGCGAAGTACATGAGGGGCTTTGTGGTGCTCATCAGTCCGGACCTAAGATGAAGGTCAGAATTAAACGCCTTGGTTATTACTGGCCGACGATGATCCGTGATTGTATGGAGCACGCTAGGAAGTGCCACCAATGCCAGATCCATAATACTGTTATTCACCAACCTCCTAATCCGTTGCACCCCACTATGTCTTCTTGGCCTTTTGAGATTTGGGGCACGGATGTAGTGGGTCCTATTGACCCTCCTTCCTCTAAGGGTCATAGATTTATTCTGGCTGCTACTGATTACTTCTCTAAGTGGGCAGAAGCTATTCCGCTTAAGGAAGTTAAATCAGAAGATGTGATGCGCTTCTTCCGCGATCATGTCGTTTATCGCTTTGGTGTTCCGCGCCGTATAATTTTGGATAACGGCCCGTCTTTTAGAAGCACCAAAATTGCTAGATTTGCCCGCCGTCATAACATAAATTGGCGGTATTCCTCGATTTACTATCCTAGGGCTAATGGTTTGGCTGAAGCATTCAATAAGACTTTAGTCCAGTTGATAAGAAAGATACTTGTGGCGAATAAAAGAGAATGACACGATAAATTACCTGAAGCATTATGGGCTTATAGGACTACATACCGTACTCCTACTCAGTGTACACCATATGCTTTAGCTTTTGGGGTTGAAGCTGTCCTCCCACTTGAGGTCGAGCTCCCTTCGTTGCGTGTAGCAATTAGCCACAATCTATCTCATGAAGATAATGTCCGACTCCGGTTGGAAGAACTTGATGGTTTAGAAGAGCTCTGCTTGCAAGCTTATCAGAACCTTAAGTTGTACCAGGCCCGGATGGCCCGAGCCCATGATCGCCTCGTCCGACCTCGTGCTTTTCAGGTCGGTGAGTTAGTTCTTGTCTTGCGTAGGCCTATCATCTCGCGCCGTTATCGAGGTGGTAAGTTTGAGCCCATTTGGGAAGGCCCATTTGTTGTAGAGCAAGTATACGAAGGTGGATCTTACTTGCTAGTTGATGCAAATGGCGTTCATCCCATGCCTGTCATTAATGGGCAGTACTTGAGAAAGTACTACGCTTGAGTTTGCACATCGCAAGGGGCGTCCCCTGCCACTTGTAAATATCCCTCTGTATAGATATAACTCTAAAGAATTTCTTGTATTTTTGGGCAATCCGTGGCCACGACGATTTGTCCTCTACCACGTGATGTTCATCATGCAAAATATGAGATTGTCTTTAAATGTTGTATGTAAATACGTCGTAGGGATGTTTGTGCTTACGTTCACATTCACTAGTCACTTTGGTGTGGTTGCACAGAATCACCTTTCCAACTCCTGTAAGTGTTGGCGCTCCCCAGTTTCACTTGTCACCTTCAAGTGTGGTCTGGGATACCAAAACTACTAACTCGAATTTCTATGTAATATGATACTGGGTCCATCCTTGATCTATATTTGTCAAATATAGTGATGTCGATCCATGATCACTTTGTGAATTTCTCTACAAATTATTGTTATAATTTTTCTCTCTCCCCAGTTTTATTCATGTGGCGAATATGGCCTGGGTTATCAAAGCCAACAATTTCCCCCTCTCTTCAAAATATAAAAAAATATTAAAAAAATAAAAAATGAGGGAAGCTCTTAGTTGAGTAGAATCGGTTGCCCTTGTCACAGGTGGAACCCGGTTCTACACTCCAAGAGCCCAAAGTCCCTTAAAATTCTTTTCTTTCGAGAGGGAAGCTCTCAGTTGAGTAGAATCGGTTGCCCTTGTCACAGGCGGAACCCGGTTCTACGCTCAAAGAGCCCAAATCCCCTTCTGTCTCTCCTAAAGCATTTCGATGACTGCTTAGGAGACGACTGTGTGTTCACTTCTTCGATTATGGTTGTTCACTTTTAATGGGATGATGTTCTCCCTTATTTGTGATGTAGTACATCTGGCTATAGATGTTAACATCACTTCTTAGTGGATTTTGATCTTCTAGCAGAAAGTCGATCCACTACTCCCTTCAAATGATATATTTTCTCATTGAGATCTTAATTTTAGTTACAAGAACAGTCTCTTTTGAATACATAAATGTTGCTTGTACTTTTCACAGGGTCCCATTAGTTAGCATGGGTGTTACCACTGTGATTTCTTTAATAATCAATAATTTTTGAGATGATGATTGTTGTTCTCGATGGCAAGTGTGTCCCCTTACCATTTCTATTCATTCATTATGAGATTATTCTTTTTACACGGTCGTATATATATTCCTCTTTTTAGAGAGATGTATATCGATCGATTGCTTCATGATATGTGATTTTAATTTTACCTAAAGAAGTCCTACTTATGTTTTGATTATTCATGGCCACGACGATTTGTCCTCTACCATGTGGTAATTGAAATATGATTTTGAGATTTCTTAGGCGATGGATTACCTACTTCTCTTTCCCTCACAGCACCGCGCACATGTGCGTCGGGTGGTTGTAGAGGTGACTTTCACTCTTTGTCTCGCCGTTGCGAATATGGTCAGGCAGACATTGAGTCGTCTCCATTCACTGTTTCGATCTGGTCAGGTGAATGTGAGATTTTGTCTTTTGTCCTGCTGTTTCGATCTGGTCAGGCAGACATTAGACTTTTTGGGAAGCTCTTTATTCGCTGTTGCGAATATGGTCAGGTGGATATTGAGCTGTTCTCATTCGCTGTTGCGAATACGGTCAGGCGAATGCTGAACTCCCTTTCTCTTTCCCCCTTTGTCTCGCTGTTTCGATCTGGTCAGGCGAACATTGTGTTGTCCTCATTCACTGTTTCGATCTGGTCAGGTGAATGTTGGACTTTTTCTTTTGTCCCACCGTTACGAATATGGTCAGGTGGACATTAGACTTTCGGGAGGGCTCATTATTCGCTGTTGCGAATATGGTCAGGTGGATTTTGAGCCATTCACATTCGCTGTTTCGATCTGGTCAGGCGAATGTTGACTCCCCTTTCTGGTTGGGTGCCCGACAGAGTCCCTGGGAGGCATACTTCACCACCTCTTCATTCCCCCTGTTTTATTTTCTTGTTTGGGGGTTGTTGAGTTTTCTGCTGATTCTTTATTTCACTGTTTCGATCTGGTCAGACGAACATCGAGTCTTTCCCCATTCACTATTTCGATCTGGTCAGGTGAATGCGGGATTTTCCTTCTCCCCTTCTGTTCTGCTGTTTCGATCTGGTCAGGCAGACGGTTGGTTCTCTTTTTCTACTCATGTTCACTGTTTCGATCTGGTCAGGTGAGCATTGAGTCTTTCTCCATTCACCGTTTCGATCTGGTCAGGTGAATGTGAGATCCTTCTTTTCCCTTCCGCTCTGCTATTTCGATCTGGTCAGGCAGACGGTTAGTTCTCTTTTTCTACTCATGTTTACTGTTTCAATCTGGTCAGGTGAGCATTGAGTCTTTCTCCATTCACCGTTTCGATCTGGTCAGGTGAATGTGAGATCCTTCTTTTCCCTTCCGCTCTGCTGTTTCGATCTGGTCAGGCAGATGGTTGGTTCTCTTTTTCTACTCATGTTCACTGTTTCGATCTGGTCAGGTGAGCATTGAGTCTTTCTCCATTCACCGTTTTGATTTGGTCAGGTGAATGTGAGATCCTTCTTTTCCCTTCCGCTCTGCTGTTTCGATCTGGTCAGGCAGACGGTTGGTTCTCTTTTTCTACTCATGTTCACTGTTTCGATCTGGTCAGGCAGACGGTTGGTTCTCTTTTTCTACTCATGTTCACTATTTCGATCTGGTCAGGTGAGCATTGAGTCTTTCTCCATTCACCGTTTCGATCTGGTCAGGTGAATGTGAGATCCTTCTTTTCCCTTCCGCTCTGCTGTTTCGATCTGGTCAGGCAGACGGTTGGTTCTCTTTTTCTACTCATGTTCACTGTTTCGATCTGGTCAGGTGAGCATTGAGTCTTTCTCCATTCACCGTTTCGATCTGGTCAGGTGAATGTGAGATCTTTCTTTTCCCTTCTGCTCTGCTGTTTCGATCTGGTCAGGCAGACGGTTGGTTCTTCTTTTTCTACTCGTGTTCACTGTTTCAATCTGGTCAGGTGAGCATTGAGTCTTTCTCCATTCACCGTTTCGATCTGGTCAGGTGAATGTGAGATCCTTCTTTTCCCTTCCACTCTGTTGTTTTGATCTGGTCAGGCAGACGGTTGGTTCTCTTTTTCTACTCATGTTCACTGTTTCGATCTGGTCAGGTGAGCATTGAGTCTTTCTCTATTCACCGTTTCGATCTGGTCAGGTGAATGTGGGATTTTCCTTTTCCCTTCTGCTCTGCTGTTTCGATCTGGTCAGGCAGACGGTTGGTTCTTCTCTTTTTCTACTCATATTCACTGTTTCGATTCGGTCAGGTGAGCATTGAGCCTTCCGTCATTCACTATTTCGATTTGGTCAGGTGAATGTGGGATCTTTCTTTTTCCTTCTTCTTCTGTTTCGCCATTTCGATCTGGTCAGGCAGACAGATGATTTCTTATATTTGATTACTCTTCCTTATTGCTTTTTCTTTGATTATTGTTCTATATTATTTCCTTTGATTTCTAAGTTATTTTTTATTTCCCCTCTCGTCACGTCATCCTAGGCTTATTTTCTAGATGATCGTTGAGTTTCCTTTGGACTCTTTATGATCTTGTTTCGATTTTGCTCCTGTGAGCATTAGATCTCTTTCTCCTATTCTGCCATTTTATTGGGCAGATATTCGAGCTACTTTCTTTGATTCACTCTCATCGTCGATTTTGTTTCCTTGCTTGACCCTAGAGTTGCATCTTCCTAGAGTTAGGAAGGTCAACGCCAACATATACGGTTCACTTATTGTTCGCCGCATATGTTGGGGGTCCGTTTGTTGACCTCGTTTTTCGCTCGAGCACTTTCGATCGATTTAGCCGGGCTTCGTCGAACCTAATTCGAGCTCGAATCGACCCGACTCGAGCTGGATCAGACTCGCATGTGTCCAACTAGAATCGATTAGTTTGTTTTTGTCGCGCCGCGCCTGATTTAATTTAAATTATCATTTATTTTGAATCTAATTCTATGTGATCAATTTTATTGAGCCAACTCGAGCCCAAATCGATTCGGATTGAGCCGACTCGAGCCCAAATCGATTCGGATTGAGCCAAATTCGGACTCGAGTCTAACACGAGCTTAGTCAAATATGATCTGGTTCAATTCAATTTAAATGCCATTAAACCCTAATGCTCTTTTTGATGAATTCGAAATTGGTGCAAGATCGGGAAATTCGATCGAGCGATCCAGATTGAATGGGCAGATGGCACAGTCTTTTTTTTTCTGACGCTCGCGATTTTCTTCAAGCAGAGCAGCGATATGAGGCAGAGGGCAGTTTCCTTTCGTGCGTTTTGAGCTACTGAAACGAAGGACACGGGTAGGAGGGCTTCCATCTACGGCATCGACTCATATCTGCTCTGAATGAAGACTCCAGGATGACTTCGGCTAGGGATGACAACTCACGAGCGCCTTCTCTCTCTCGTTCTCTCTCGTTTTCTCCTGGACCCGAGCGCTCCCTCCCTCTTTTTTCTTTTTCTCTCGGTAGAAGCTCCCAGGTGGAACTCCCTACTCCCGACATCCCTCTCTCTCGCGCGAGCCAGGGGAGACCGAGACCTCTCTCCACCTTCAGCTTTCGGTTCCGCACTCCAGGGCCGAACCCGACTCCAGCTCCAGCCCCGAAGCCGCCTGGACCGAGCAAGCCCCTCCTTAGCAAGGTGAGTATCTTCCTTCTTCTATCCTGCTTGATCTCCCATTTCTTCTTGTCCTTCTCCTTCTTCTTCTTCCATTGATCTTCCTCTACCCTTCTCTCATTCTCCTTCTCCTTTAAAAAAAAAAAATCTGAGAACTCATCTTGTTTGAGTTTCATTTCTCTATGCTTCACATATGCGTATTTTGAGATGGCTATCACACAAATTTTAAGTGGTTTTGTGAGGCTTTGTAGTGTATATGTCATTACACTCCTAGCCCTATTGGTTTCTAAGTGAATGCCCACATTCTCTATGGTAGATTGCATGATATCGTTGAAACTCTTTACAAAAATCTGAGAACAAAATTGCTTTGGATTGTTCTTTTAGCCTTTATACTCATGTTTTTTTTTATGATTGTTATGTGGGTAGAGAAAGAGGTCTTTGATAAATTGTGTGGAGAATTTTAGTTGGAATTTAGGCATGAGCCATGGTTCTCATGGTAGCATGTTTTACAAAGCTTTACAAACTTTGCATATAAGATGTTTGTGGAAATGCTTTCAAGAGAAAACCATAGACATTGGTTAATTTGGTTAGATCATTCTTGAGAATCCTCTTTGGTGCATTGTTAAAAAAAAGAGGGGGAAAGGGAAAATCTTAAAATGCATATGGCCACTTGATTAAATATGTGGATGGCCATGGGTTTTTTTTCTTTCCATAAGTGTCTCTTTTCCAACTCATCGCTTGCTAATACGTGATGGTTGAAATGGCTTTGAACATTGTTATAAATTAGATGATGCATTCATCACTATCTCTTGTCGTCTAGTTTTACTACATTTACTTGGTTATCAAGTGATGTTTTAATCCTCTTTGGGAGAGGCCGAATGTTATTATTGAGTTCGCCAAAGTATTCATGGGCTTGTTTCATTTTGAGAGGAATAATTGATACATGTACTTTACTTTTGGGATTCATAGCATGTGGTTTAGAGGGCTTTGATATGACATGGAAATATACCTAAAAGATTGTTTTGCATTGCTTCCTAACTTTCCACACTAGTTATTTGATTAAATGCTTTGGAAGGGTTGTATTTCTTATGTTATCCCTTTTAGTTGCGTATCGCTCGTACAAAGTCTTGTGGCTTGGCTCGATTGTGTTACCTGTCTACTAATTGGAAAAAAAAAATCTCATGTTCGTTACCTAGTGTTTGTTTAATCGTTGGATGATATTTGATTTGAAAAGGCTTCTTGCACTTCATGAAAATTGCTACATGGAAGCATTGTTGCTTTATAAGTAGTTGAGTACAAAATATGAGAATCAACCTTGTTTAAATTTCTTCTTTTTGCTTCATATGTGTCCTGTTGAGGTGGCCATTGCATAAATCTTGAGTAGCCTCATGAGGCTTTGTGGTGTGTACGGCATTACACTTTTAGAATTTATTGATTTCTAAGTGAATGTATTCACTCTCCATGGTAAATTTTATGGTTGATTTTGGCATTATGTGTTGGTTCGCAATTTTACTAAACTTGTTGATTCCGCATTGTTTTGAAATGGGTAGTTAGCATGTGAGCCTACATTTATCTTATACCACGTGATTTAAAAACTTTAAGAGTAGATGGTGACAAATCATGAGAAGCTATGGCTAATTCTTTGTCAAAGCATATACATTAGTCGTTGGTATTTATGCATCCTTAGAAAATTGTACAAGTCTTGATAAGAACGATAAAAGGGAAGTGTTGGGTGAACATGGCTTGTCTCATTTGAACATGACGAGAGCTTTTGTGATCTTTTTTTTTTAGACTCTTCAATCGCCATCTATGAATAATTTGCTTGGTCGTTTCTTGCACAATGGTTGAAAGACTTTGGTAGTAAACTTGGAGAGCATGTTACTTGAGATTGTTATAAAAAAAAATGCTTTAAAGAAAAATGTACTTTGTAGATTGTTCTTCATTGCAATGTTAGACAAGAAGTGGTTCATGAGCCAAGCATTTACACATGTACTTGAAAGCATGATCTCCACATACTTTTGAAAATAAGGCTCCAAACTATTTTTGGAAATATATTATGTGTAGAATTTTCATGTTTTAATACCCCAAATTGTTGTAGGAATGGTATAAGTGCAGAATTTCTTCCATTTAGCTTCCAAACTATCTTTTGGAGACAAAAATGGGTGCAGAATATTACTTTTTTTTATGCCCCAAGTTGCTTTGGAATAGACTATATGCAGATTTTCATATATTTTAAATTCCAAACCGTTTGGGAATGGATGAGGTGCAGTTTTTTACTGTTTTAGGCTCCAAATGGCATTGAATAGCAAAACATGTGCAGATTTTCTTGTTGTTGTAAGCCTCCAAATTGTGTTAGAAATGAGCTAAGTCGGATTTTCAACTGTTTTATGCTCCAAGTTGGTTTGTAGACAAGTTAGATGCATATTTTCATTCGTTTCGTGCCTTAAATTTTTGTTTAGATAAATTTTGGAGAATATCTATATGCTTTCCTCTTTCAAAAGAAAAAAAAATCTTTGAGCTTGTTGAAATTTATTAAGATGAATATTGCTTGATTATGTGCATTATTCTTGAAGTAAGAAATAGATTTATGCCTCCCTTATGTTGGCACATCAAGTATTTGTTTGACCTCTTTAAATTATAGTTGGTTGAGGAAATTTTATGTGTATTTCTAGAATTAAATGGTTTCATACGGTTTGAGCTGGTAGCATGTTGAAGTTACGACATTTGAGAATGAGTAAATGCTTAGTAGTATAAGAGGTTTATGCTTAATTCATGTCATGTTACATATAGTTCAAATGAGAGTGGGGGCAAGTCTTAAAAAGATCATGTTGTTTTTTTTTTACTTCAAATCGTGCACATTAAATGTCGAGTAGAATGTTACAAAAGAGAACTTAGTCTACTTTGCTTGCATTGGGATTTTTGTATGATAAGCTAGTTCGTTTAGAAATTGTCTAAATGCGATCTTTGGAATGTTTCTTTTGTGAAATTCTAGAATAGAGGTTGTTAGAAAATGTTATAAGTTTTATATTTGATTTCATGCTAGAAAGATTTGGCTAATTATTTTACATTGAAAGGTTTTATTGAAGATTTTTGCGAATGTTTTGTGATGAACGCTTTGCAATGAGAGGTTTTTTTATAAAACCTTTTTGTTGGGAAGCTTTGGGTTTTTCTACCCCACTCCAGATGAAAGGAGGTGCTTGATTATGGGTTGTCGGGTAGAATTCTTGTGTCAAAACAAAAATGAAAAGATCAGTGATTTTTAGTAGATGGCTTCTTTTGGGAGGTTTCGTATACTAGTTTTAGAAATCCTTACAAGTTATGTTAGGTTTGATTGGACTTATTTAGTATAATCCCTATAGGGTCACTTAGGAGTGATTAATACTTTCCTATTTGGATTGAGTTCTCTTAGTGATTATTTCTAAAAGAGTGAGTTTTGGAGAGTTGAAGCTTTGAGGGAGCTTTATGTTTATGGTGCTTAGTGTCTTTTTGGGAGCAAGATGGGATTGCCTCCCCTTTGTGTTAGCCTATTAGGATAAAGAGAATGTGAGATGGATTCAAAGCAAGATGAATTTAGTTGTAAGTCTAGTTTTTAAAGGTCTTTTCCTCTTAGTTGTTGTAGATTTTGGTTTAGAGCATTATGGGTAGATATGTCAAATGTATCAAGTGCCTCGTTTGGAGTGGGAACAGCAAAGGGCATTGTTGTTGTTATAGGATGCACTTGACTTCTACGAAGTGTGTCCAATAACAACAATGCCTACACCCCTTTTATATTCGATTTTTCGTTGTTTTCTCCGCCGTTTCTTTTATGTTTTCGGTGCCACGCGCTTGCAAAATGAGGATTCAAAATACAAATAGCCCAACAACTAATAAAAAGGTACGTTCTTTCTCTTTTACGCATTTTCCTCCTTTCATATTATTATTTTCTTATAGAACTGCTCTAATACACCTTTCTTCTATGTTTTGCGAGGTACATTTTGGAATGCAATTGATAAGGAACATTGGAGCACTTGGAGCTGGAGCTAGGAGAATCAGATCTAAGCATCAGTCGTCCCTACTCATCTAGTAGGGGCGCTACGGGCGGAACCACCGGGTCGTAGCCCTCGGTGCTGTAAGTTTACTAAAACTTAGAAAACCTTTAGGGGCCTAGATGATTGTGCGCCTCCCACCCTTAGGTCCTTAGAAACTTCAATTATATATTTAGGATTGCTTTCATTTTTTTTTTAGATCCCCAAAATCCCGTGACATCCGTATAGAAGTCTTAGGAACTAGAAAACAACATCACTTTCGATCCTACAACACTAGTGACATCTAAGGACAAAAATTAAGGACCGGGTCTTAGAAGACATAGACTTAGGGTGCATGTTCCTTATATGATAGAGATTTTAAAACAACAACTTAGTGACACGTTTTCCTAGATTTAGATTTTGTTTTCTTAATTCACTAATAATCAACCAATCAATATTAATCTAATTCTTAAAATCTATTAAAACACTTAATTCTTAATTAAGTTTTAATTAACATTTATAATAATTAAATCATAATTTGAAAACATAAACCTAAACTAATTCTAACTAATCTAATAATTAACTCTTAACCAATCAAAAATTTAAAAGATGTAGATCATATTAGAAGATTAAATTACAAATTAAATTCATTAGGATTAAAATATTCTTAAAAATCAAACTTAGAATAATCTTTTAAAAGTAATCAACAAATCCTTTAATACACAACAACCGCTCTAAAAGTGAAGTTTATTGGATGGACTACTCCGGGCTGCGGGGCTAAGTGTCCTAAGGAGGCTGGTTCCTCGAGCCTGGTGGCACAACGCCACGAATGGATCTAATAGAGCGTCAAAACTTAAAATTAATTTTTCTAATTGGCATAATTCAAACTTGATTAATAAAATGATTTAATTCACCCTTTTCTTTTTTCTTTTAACAACAAACTGTAATAATCAAACAAAGTTAATTATCACTGGGTAACCCAGGCCTACGAGGCTATTAAGTTAGCCCCAAGGAGGGTGAAATAAATCTCACGGCCTCGGTGTGAAACAAAGGTGGTAGTTAATTAAACATTAAAAATAAAAGATACCTAAAATCAATCCTAAGACACTAAGATTTGAATTTTAATTAAAAAACTCTTCTTTGTCCCTTTCAACAAACAAATCAAATACACATACAACTCTAACTAAAACTATCCTATATAGGATCTACCAAAACCACACAGCCAACACACACATAGATAAGTTTGCTAGGACACGACTATTAGCTTTAGGTTAGGCTTTTGTTCTGCATTTTCTTTTCTGTGCTGTGTTGTGACGCCCTGCATGTGACTCGTGTGCTGATTGTTGTTTTCGCTACATGTTGTAGCTTTTCTGCCGTGTTGTTTTCGTATTGTTTTCTTTTAGCTTTTCTTTCTGCACTGTGGTTGTGACGTTAGAATACCCATAGGTTAGGCACGCTCTTTCATACTAATGCTGTTTTCCTGCAGGTGGCCGTGCTCATATAATGCTGCTAAAAGGAGGCTAAAAATTAATAATTATGTATAACTGCTTTAGGTACCTGCTTCAGCTGCTTAGCCCCCAATAATCAGAGCACGGCCAAGTGATTGATGTGCGCATTTTAATTTACATATATATAACTGCTTGGGTGAAATTTTTATTATAATTGCTTAGGATAACCCCTGCAGGAGAGTCTAGATTTTTCTTTTCTTTCTGTTGAAATGTATTTGATAGTAAATTTTGTGAAGATCTAAAAATAAGGCATTTTTAAAGAGATAGGAGTCCAAAGGGAAAAGTAAACCCTTACAGAGGGTTTCCTTTTTCATTTGGGCATTCTCTTGGAGGACGTACTACGAAGAACCAGAAGGAAGAATGAAGACGATCCAATGACGAATCAAGGAAGAGAAGAAGAAGACTGAAGAAATATAAAAATGCCTTATTTTAAGATTTGCGTCGTTTCCGGGTTGTTGTCAGTGGAGCCCGGCCACCATTCCTTACTCTACTCTGTGATGTAATATTGTATGGCACTTGCCATGGACATTCTTTTTCGTGGGATTTATTTCTGTGTTGTGATTTACTTACTTTGTTTGCGCAGTAGAAATGGCATGTTGTTCATAGGTTTCTTCCTTGCATGTGCTTGTGTCTGACCGTTAGGCTCTTTTAGGATAAAAATTCTTCTACTCATAATTATTAAATAAGATTTTAAGATTAACTCACATAGAAACCATAACGATTTTAGGGAATAGCCGGAATCGTCCGGGGGCGCATGCACGCATTCTCTCTTCTATTAGACAAATTTCCCCGCCTGAGGGTAGAGTCCGGATAATCTGGCCTATGAGGATGAAGTGCCGGACCTGGGGAAGTTTAGTCATTCAAAAAATTATTTTATAAAGCCTTTTTTTAAAAATTCATACATATCTGATTTGGAGACTTTAACTAGCATAAATTGCATTAGTAACTAATTAAAATTAAAATTTAATTGCACTAGTTTTAGGAGCATTATGCCACTCATAAGTGTGGGATCAATTAGTGATTTCTCTAGTTTGTCGATCCCAAATTCAGTGTCTAAACTACCCACCCTTCTTCATACAGACTGGACAACATGGATTTTATACGATTAGGAGGTTTTAGCTGGCTTCCTTTGTCAGACAAGGAATAAGTCCAGGACTGCATTAGCTAGGTCGTAGATGTTAGTGTTGTGTGTGCAACACTACGTCTTTTATAGATTTAGGGTCTAAAGGTGAAGGGTACGAGTGTACTCCTACACACCTTATTGGCGGGTAAGTTCTCCATTCTAGCCGTAGATCTAAGGGTTTGATCATTTAAATGCTCTTTTAGGGCTTCATGAGAGGGGGGCTTCTATTCTCTCCCGATCCACCCTCAACCCTCACTTCTTGGTGTGAGAGCTCTTCCAACTTCTCTCACCTTCTTTCACTCAAATCCACCGGTCAAACTCCGTCGGCGGCGATCCCCCGACGAGATCAAGGCTAGATCCATCCAAGGCCTCGATTCGGTTGATCCAGAGCTTGTTTGATCGTGATTTCAACTAGAGAAATATACGAGGACAATCTACAAGCTCAACCGTATAAAGAACTTGAAGATCCAACGGTGAGATTTCTCAAAACTTTATATCTAGGTCACTATACTTAGATCTATATAAATTTTTTTTTTATAAGTGCTTTTTTAGATCTTTCAAATATCACCCCATGCTTTCTCTTCATGATACTAATTTATGTTTAAAATTTCATTAAATTTAGATGTCTCGATCGAGAGAATGAAGTTTTTTTTTTCTCTTTTCTTTTCTTCCTTTAAATTTTTTTTTGTATTATTATTATAATTATTTATTTAAAAATTATATTAATTATGTTTAATATTATTATTATTTTAAGTAATTCCTAATTTTAGATTGTCATAATTTAGTTTGTCTTCGAATTCAAATTTCTTCAAATTTAAAATTCAAATTCTTTCATAAATTATAAAATCTATTTTTATGAAAGTTTTTAAATTTTCCCTCCATTGGATTTAGAATGAATTAAGTCATCCTAATTAATTAGGATTACTTAATTCATTCTAAATCCAACCTCCAAAATTAAGGAAGCATTAAAGCCTTCTTAATTCCCTCCATGAATTTTGAATTTGAAATTCTTAATTCCCTCCATGAATTTTGAATTTCAAAATTCAAACATCCCTTAATTACTTTCATAAAATATTATTTTATTCTATTTTAATAATTTTTTTTTAAATTCTTGCTATTTTAAATTATTTTTAAATCTCTTTATTACTTTAATTTTTAAAAATTCATACATTTGTCGTTTTAAATCCATTTTCGACTCACAATACCTTGTTTTGATCGTATTTGAATTCTGCACGATTTAGGATCATACTTATTTCAAAATATTAGGTATACCTGTAGTTATTTTTAAAACAGCAAAAGAGCACTATTTTAAAAATATTCTATTATCGTATTTAAACTTCGAAAATGCGTAACTTTTCCGTTTCAAATTGGATATTTGTGCACAGCACCTTGATTTGAACGTATTTGAATTCTGCACATTCTGAAACCAGTTTTACTCAAAAATGTTTGATCTGTCAGCAATTTTGTTTTTAAAACAGCCAATAGCACTATTTTGAAATTATTTAATTATTGTCTTTAAACTTTGAAATTACGTAACTTTCTCGTTTTAAATCGGATTTTGATGCACAGCACCTTATTTTGGGTGTACTTTGAATTCTGCATAGTTTAAGACTATTTTTGTATAAAAATTATGTCTGAATTTTCTGTTATGCCAAAAACAGTAAAACTGCACTATTTTAAAATATTATTTTATCGTATTTGAACTTGTAAATTTCGTATCTTCGCCGTTCTATGTCGGATTTTGACGTGTAACCCCTCGTTCTTTTCAGAAAAGCGAGCTTTGTGTTTTGAAACAATTTCCAGCCCCTGATTTTGGCTGTTTTGACAGATTTCTATTTCTGGGGCATTATTTGACTATTTAATTATTATTTACTCAATTAGTATAATAATTACTTTCAGGATACAAATTATTTTTAAAACGTTTTGATACCGTTTGAGAGTGGTCAGTGAGTTTCCCTATATTTATGTATTATGAATTGAATTATTTTCAATTATTTTATTTTCCAAAAATATATTTATATCCATAAGTACTTTTAAATTATTTTAAAACTACTTATACCTAAATTCTAACTTTGGGAGACCCGCTATCGCATGAAATTTTAAGCATGGGTTCTATGAATGAAGAGCAATCATAGGGGAGTGGGCTAGTGAATGGTTGAGTCCCAATCATTCACTAATCCCTTCTTTAGGTGTCTTTACTTTTTTTTATCTTTCGTAGATTGCATGTGTAGGTCGCACCACGAGCACTTAGCTTAGGCTCTCCTAGATCTAAGGACATGGTGTGTTTATTTCATTTTTGTACTCCCACGCATTTACTATCTTGAGGGTTAGACAAAACATCATTTTAAACTCCTACAACGTAGTGACACCCTAAGGATAAAAATTAAGGACCTGTCTAGCGAACTTAGAAGTTTTCTAGGAGCTAGGATAGATCCCATAACAACATGAAAACTTCAACATTTAAACTTAGTGACATCATAAACCTCCTTAAATTTTCTGGAAATTGTTAGGAGTTTTTAGAGCCCTTAATTAACCAACTATAATTAACCTGCTAATTAAGGCCCCGAGACCTTCCGAAAAATACAATAAATACATCCTAGGTCAGAAAATTACCCATAATACCTTGAACTGATCAGAATCTGATCCTTGACTTTGGATAAATAGGGCTCCCTAGTTTGACTTCAGGTTGACCCTTAGTTTGACCATAAGTGGAAATTACTGTTTGACCCCTAATAAATCATTAAAAATTATTAAAAATCCCAAATTTTCCCCAAACACTTGGGATCACTTTCTCAGGTCATTCCTAACCTTTGGGGGTGATTCCAATCAGTTTGGAGCTTGTTTGGATCAAAACAGTAAAAAAAGGCCATTTGTTAAGAAATTTAGAAAATTCCCTTAAATACCCGATCTTTAGAAATCCATAACTAATTGTAGAAATTTCCAAATTAGGCAAACTCATTTGCATTAGACTCCAATTAGGGCCTAGTATTTATTGAAAATCTTAGGTTTCCAGAAAATATCCTAGATTAGAAAGTCAACTTTTTGGTCAACCATAGTTCATTTGGGGCCCGAAACTTAGAAAATTCATAACTTTGCCTAGAGAACTCCGATTTCAGCCTACTACCTGTCTAACTACTCGTATTAAGGTATAGTATTTTCCTAAGGTGATAGGAGACCTAGACTTAGCCTTTTTCCCATAGTGACTTTTGGACCCTTAGTCTAGTTCCTAGGAGGACCTAGAACTTTCCAAAATTGGCTAATACAATTCAAACTTCAAATATGAATACCCTTAGTTCTTAAAACTGATCAATAAATTAAAATAATCAAAATGGATATAATTCACTAATATTTGAATTTCAATTAAAACATGCTCTTTAGACCCTCAACATACTTGAACTCCAGATAATTTCAACTAACTACCCATATTAGGATTTATCCAAACCACACTAGCCTTACACACACATAGAATGGTTTGCTAGGGCACCACTTCTAGATCTAGGTTAGGCCACTGGGTTTTATTTTTCTGTTGTGTGCCGGAGCTTTCCGTGGTTTTCACTGCATGCTGTTTGAAAAAATGATTGGGGTGTTTGCTTACTTTTTCCGCACTCTAGATGTGAGCGTTAGATTTACCCCTAGGTTAGGAGCGCCATATATATATTGTTCTTCCATGCAGGTGGCCATGCTCAAGCTGATGAAAAGGGGGGAGCAATGTCATGATTTCTAATAATGTTTTATGCAGACACTTGCTCAGCTCCCCCTAAAATGAACTGAGGGCTAAAATTATTAAATTATTATAACTGCTACAGATGGAGCTGCTTAGCCCTCAAAATTAAGAGCATGGCTTGGCACATGGTCAATGGTGTTAGCATTTTATATATATATGAGCTGCTTGGGATTTTTATTAGGATAACCTTGCAGGGATTCTTAGATTTATTGTTTTTTTCAATTAATGTAAAAATTTGTATGTAATAATTTGTTAAGAGTTGTGAAAACAACTATGAGTTGGGATATTCTTATCCAGCTCGGATTCTAAAAGAAGAAGGCATCCCTAAGGGGAGAGTCTTCTTCAATTTGGAAGATCGAGCTGGATGGCTTTAGATATCCAAAGAGAAAAGGCAATACACCCCTACTGGGGGGAATTGTCTCTTCGGTTGGATATTCAAGCCACGACGGATCTAAGGAGTCCAAGGAGGAGAGATCCAAGAAGTCCAAGGAGAAGATATCCAGAAGACTAAAGATTTAAAGACCCAATATCCCACTCAAAGTTGTTGGCGTCTGTCATAGGCTTAGAAATCCGGGTTGTTGGCAGTGGTGCCCGGCCACTTTACTTTTATGCATACCCTGGGTTGTAATTAAAGGGCAGTTGGCCTATGGACATTTATTTGATTAGTTTGTGGATTTATATTGATGTGTTTACCTGATTGCGCTTAGAAATATCTGCTTTTTCTAGGTTTCTTTCTTGCATGCCGTTTCTGTTTTCGCCTGGATCGTATTAGGCTCATTAAGGACTATAAAATTCTTCTACTCGTAATTAATATTTGAAAATTTAAGTTTTAAATAACATAGAAACTTAACGAACCTAGGGAATTGCCGGAATCGTCCGGGGTCGCATGCATATTACTGCATCTTCTCTCTCCTTCTAATAAGACATCTCCCTGCCTGCGGGTAGAGTCCGGATAATCTGGCCTATGAGGATGAAGTGCCAGACCTAGGGAGACTCAGTCTTTTTTAAAAATTATTTTATATTAAGCCTATTTTTAAAATCCAAAGCATTCATGAGCTGACATTTCAACTAGCATGCATTGCATTAGTAACCAACTAATTAAAATTTAATTGCATTAGCTAGGGGCATTCACCCAACATAAGTCCAGGACCACTTAGGAAATTCTCTAGATGTCGGTCCTACTTCCAATAACTGTACCACCCACCTATCTTTCATAACTGACTTAATTGCATGGTTTTAAAGCGACTAGGTGGTTAGCTGGCTCCCCAATTCAGGCCGGGATAAGTCCAAATCTTTTCATCGCATTAGCTAGGACACTGGTCTTAGTGTGTGTCGAATACTAAGTCCAAACTAGATTTAAGATTCGAGGATACTACATTCGGTCTCGTAGTATGCCTTAAATAGTAGGTAGGTCCCTTCTTTTCAAGGACCCTAAATCCTACTTATCTGCGTCACAGGATGACGCCACCTCCATCCTTCTCTCACGCATGTGATTGAGTGCTTGATCTTTCTTTTTTCAGTTTCCATTTAGTGCCCTAGAGCCTCCGAATGCTGGTATGAGCCACGCATGTTGATTCATCCCTTCGGACCTTTCTTCCCTTTGAGTAGGATTTCCTAGTCTATAACCTTGTGTCGATCCCATTTTAGGAAAGGATAATGTATAATCCTTAATCGAGAGTTTTCTCAGGCTCTGGCCTGGGATGTAATTAACCACGGGGGCTTGCGCCCGTGGGAAACTCGGTCCCACATCTACTAAACCCCATTCGAGCTCTTGTATCGGATGGGGGAAACCCGTGATTTGGTCATGTATATTACTACCCATCAAGATGTGTTGGTGAAAGCCTCTATCCTCAATGGTCAGTTGTATGCGCGATCCAATCTGTCCCTTCCAATCGGCCCGTTCGCACGGTGCTCTTTCGGAGGTCCACACCAGTGTCTTGTTGAAGGCTTCTGCCAATCCATTTGCTCTTGGATTGTATATGGATGAATATCGCCAATCGATTTTGTGCCGATCAACAAACTTATAGATTTTTATACTTTTGAAAGCAGTACCATTGTCTGAGATTATTCGGCGTGGCACACCAAATCTATAGACTACATTGTGGGTAAAGAAATTGATCACATGCTCGGATGTGACCTCTCTGAATGGAGCTGCTTCTGCCCACTTGGAGAAGTAGTCCGTCGCTGTCAGAATGAAACGGTGTCCTACTGATGACGGCGGATCTATTGGACCAATAATATCAGTGCCCCAACATTCAAATGGCCAAGACGCTATTGTTGGGTGTAGTGGATTTGGCGGTTGATGTATAACATCACCGTGGATTTGACATTCGTGGCACCTCTTAGCGTGGTCAATACAATCTTTGACCATGGTCGGTCAATAATAACCCATTATCTTGATTTTGGCAGCCATCTTGGGACCTGACTGATGTGCTCTACAAAGCCCTTCGTTGACTTCTGATACCTAGGCACCTTAGCCACATTTGATCAAAGGCTCGTCTATACAACGTGTCATTAACAAATGCGTATCACAACGCCCTTTTACGAATTTGTGCGGCCATAGACTTTTCTGTCGGGAGTTTGTTTTCTTTGAAGTAGTCAATGAATGGCTGTCTCCAATCATTTTCGACTTTAATATCTAAACAATACCACCACGATTCTGAAGCTTGACTAGCTTTACGTCTCTTGGCCGTATGATATCCTTCCAGATAATTCTCCATAACGATCTGATGGAGAGGTTGAGGGTCAACTGGAGTTTGATCCTGCTGACCTGAATCTGGAATTCCTTCTGCCATCGGGAATTGTAATAGAGCGGGCTCCAAGACCCTACGAGCGTAAACTCCAATGAATATAGGATTCTCCTCATTGATGTTCGCCATCTCTTTGGCTAATTTGGCCAGACAATCTGCTTTAGCATTCTGTCCTCGAGGAACTCGAGCCATTTTGACATTTGGTATTTGCTTCAGAAGCTCGAGGGCTTGCCGGTGATAGTGGGCCAATTCGACTTTGCCAATCTTATAAATATCGAGGACCTGATTTATTATAAGCTGAGAATCACCAAAGATTTGGAGATGTTGGATTCTGACATCGATCGCAATCTCCAACCCTGCTAATAGAGCTTCGTATTCGGTTTTGTTATTGGTACGAGGTTCAGTCAAACTGAAAGAAAATCTCATTATGCCTCCCTTGGGTGCTACGAAAATGAGACCGATGCCGGCTCGGGCTCTTGCAATATTTGGAGGTCGGACATGTTTAATCGACGATGCCCCGTCGAAGTACATTTCCCAGAATGGTAGCCTTTCATTCTCCTTGACCTGCATTATCTGCTCATCGGGCAAATCATCATTTAGTGGAGAATCTGCCGAGATTGGGTGTGCAGCAAGAAAATCTACCAAGGCCTGTCCTTTCACCGCCTTCTGTGGCATGTATATGATTTCAAACTGCAATAACAATACTGCCCACCTGGCCAGACGACCTGTCAATGCTGGCCTTGTCATCAAGAACTTCAGCGGATCAATCTTTGATATCAGTGTGATTTTATGGGACAACATATAATGACGGAGTTTCTGAACTGCAAAAATCAGCGTCAAACAATGCTTTTCAATAGGAGAATAACAACTTTCTACTCCAATCAACCTTCGACTGATGTAGTAGAGCGCATTTTCTTTGCCTTTTTCATTATTCTGGACCAATAGTGCTCCGAGGGACTCTTCTAGTGCTGCTGTATACAGTATAAGAGGCTTCCCCAAAATTGGCACTGCTAGAATGGGCGGATTCAACAGGTATCTCTTGATGCTATCAAACGCCTCCTGACATTCTGTATCCCATTTGAAATGGACATCTTTCTTCATTAGCTTTGAAAAGGGCTGACATCTACCCGATATATTTGATATGAATCTCCGAATGAAAGCTAGTTGTCCTTGCAGCGAGCGAAGCTGTCGAAGGTTCCTTGCTCCGTTATTGCCTTAATTTTGTTGGGGTCGATCTCTATACCTCGATGACGAACAACGTACCCCAAGAATTTACCGGAGGAGACCCCAAAAGCACATTTGAGAGGATTCATCTTCAGATCAAACTTTCTGATTCTCTCAAATACAATTCTGAGATCTTTTAAGTGATCATTTCAGCCAAGGCTTTTAATAATAAGGTCATCTACATAACACTCGACCTTCTGATGTATCAAATAATCAAATATGTGAGTCATTGCCCGTTGGTAGGTGGCACCAGCGTTCTTCAGGCCAAAGGGCATGACTGTGTAGCAGAAAATTTCGATGGGCGTTCTAAACGATGTATGCTTTTCATCCTCGGGCGCCATCTTGATTTGATTGTAGCTTGATGATCCATCCATGAAAGAGAACATGTCGTAGTTGGAAGTATTGTCAACTAGGAGTTCGGATACAGGGAGTGGAAAATCATCTTTTGGGCATGCTTTGTTGAGGTCCTGAAAGTCAATACATATGCAAATCTGCCCGTTCTTCTTCTTCACAGGGACGATATTTGCAATCCAATCAGCATACTTTTCTTCTCGTATGAAGCCTGCATCAATAAGCTTCTTCGTCTCGGCAATCACCTGTTCTTTAGTCTCCAGTCTCATTCTCCTTGGAGCTTGTTTGACGGGTGCTACTTCCGGTTTGATTGCTAATCTGTGAACTGCTACGTCAGGGGATAAGCCGGGCATCTCAGCATATGTCCAGGCAAAGCAATCCCTGAATTCACAGAGAAGTTCTTTTATTTCTTCTATTTGGTCTTCAGATAGAAGATAACTAATGAAGGTTGGGCGAGGGTCTTCCTCAGTCCCCAAGTTGACTTCTTTTAGTTCATCCATAGTGGCCGCCTGTCTACCATCTTCAAGCTCTTCTGGTGCAGGCTCGGCTTCTACAGGATGTTCATCATAATCATCAGCCTCGTATGTCCCTTCAGCAACATCATTCTCGAATTCAATTTCCATGCATGTGACGGCGCGACAAATCTCTTTCTGGAGAAATTTTCTTTTGATGAATCCAATACCTTTATATGCGTCTGCATCCTTCTGCTGTAACGGACGCGGACTCCTCCCATACCAGAGGCCCAAACTTGTACGAAGTTGTTGCTTGGTGGTAGGAATATTGACTTGTTTTCGCAACATTCTTTGAATATTTTTGGTATTGAATCTAGGTAACCTCGTAGGAAATAATTCATCGGAGTCGAGAAGCATGCAATCCCAGTCATGATTCTCCTCTTCACGAACTCCCATGGAATATAACACATTCTTTGGCACAGTCCTATTTTTACGAGGAGGCAGATAGAGGATGACGAGTTCTTCAACTTTATGCACCTCGCGCAAAATAATTTCTTTGAAATATTATAAGGGAACATGCGTGACTACGAGCACACTATCTAAAATTGATAGGCTGTCAATTCTTCTAGAGAACACATTCTACACCGTGTTCATATAAATAGAGTCGTAGTCATAATCATCATTTGAAAATTCGACCTGCCTGCTCCATTCATCCGTTGACTGGCACACTCTTCGAGATTTGGCAGGAGTAACATCGTCCTCATCTGTGTCACTCCCAAGATGAGGTACATATCTCTTTTCTTTTGGGATGATCGATGCTTTGGGAAGAGTTGGCCCTGCCTTCTTTCTCCCCACCTGCTTCTTATCACCTTCCTGTTCAGGTCGCTTTGTACTCTTCGAATTTGATGCTTTAGCTTCGAGAGAGCTCGAAGACTTTTGCTTCTTTGGCATGAAGTACCGTGCATCTTCATAAACTGTTGCTTCATGAACTGTGAAGGGTTGAATGTCACCAGAGATCCTGAACTCTTCTCCATCTTTGAAATACTTCATACACTGGTGTAGTGTTGACGGGACAATGCCATATTCATGCAACCAGGGACGACCTAGTAGCACCTTGAATGAAGTATCCGCGTCAATCACATGGAATTTAGCTTATGTATGGAGCTCTCCAAATACAATAGGGAGCATAAATGATCCAAGAGTTTTCTGTCCTTTCTCGTTGAAACCATGCACCATCAGCTTATCTGGCCCGAGGTGTTCCACATCAAGGCAGAGGGATCTCAATGCTTTCAAGCTTATCAGATTCACGGATGATCCAGGATCGATTAGGATTCGACTGATAATCAGCTTATCGCTCTTTGCAGTAACATACAGAGGATGATTATGGTCTGCAGTTCCGAGCATCATGTCTTCTTCGGAGAAAGTAATGAATGACTCATTTCGAGCTTGCAGAACCTCAGTCAAACTACGTTCAGCAAAATACGCCTCGTATCTTTCGGGATCTTTGAGAGCCTGAATCAGAGTCTCCCGAAGGTCTTTAGACATCACCAAAGCATCGTATTTGCTGAGCTGTGTTGGGATTTTTCTCAGATTGGATAAAATATTATAATCTATCCCATTAGTTGGAGTCTTCTTTTTCTTAGGATCTTCAGAGATAATATCATCATTGACAACTATCTCTTTTTCCTTGTCTTTGTTAGAGACCCCTTTCTTTGATGGAGGCAGTAGTATCTTGCCTCTTCTTAACTGCACTTGAGCAATCTCTTCCGGTTCAAAGTCATTTAACTGTATATTTTCTTCAGAGTCAGCCATCATTGCGTCTAGGGACTCATTTGTTGATTCAGAATCACCACCCAGGTTTACATGTCTCATCCGAGATGCTATGCTAGGGTCTGATTCATCTTCCTCTGAAAAATACAAATCCTCCTCCGAACTGTAATCCATTGGAAAAACCATCATATAGGATTCAGAGGGTACTTCTTCCGTGTATTCCTCTTTTATCGAGGTACTCGGCGCCACTGAGATGACCTGACATACTTCTTTGGGAAGAGAGCTCTCATCATCTTCTTCGGCTTCATCTATCTTAAGCTCTGACATGAAGTCAGCGAGCTTGATAGGTCGCCTCAAAGTCTGGTAGTACTCATCCAAACTGTTGATAACTCTCTGAGTTACAGTTATTTTCTCCTTGGGTTTCTTCAATTTAGTCTTCTTCTTGGACGATTTCTTTTTTTCAGTCTTTGAAGAACTAACTTGGTTGGAAAACTGTTTTGAAGTAGAAGGTCGTACCATTGACAGTGCCTTCAAATCTATCATTGGCTCAGTAGGAGACTTCCATTTTACACCTGTAACTCCTTCAAGTTTCTTCAACATTTTCACAGTTTTCTTAGAGACTGCAGTCTCCCACTGTTCTTCTTGAGCTGACTTCTTTTCTTTTCTTCTTTCTTCAACCAGGGGTACGGAAGAGGACGTGACTATCCGAGCTGATTCCTTTCTAGGGTGAGACAACACATTGTCAGACAATGTGAGTTCCCCTTTTTGATATTTTCTTTCAAGCCAATCCTTGAATATGTAGCAATCTTCAATTGGATGGCTGAGTACCCGATGATATGGGCAATAATTCGGGTCACCAGTGTGCTTCGACTCTTCGGGCCTTTTGCATTCAGGCAGTTATAAACCCGATTTTAACACTTGTCGAAATAATTTGGCGACACTTTCCCTTTTGAATGAATATTCTTTATTCATTTTATCTTTGAGGGATTGGAATATTCTATCACCAGTTCCTATTGCTTGTCTCTGGCCTCCAGCTTGATAAGTCCGTGGCTTATCATTTCCCCCTAATATCAGCTTCGGTTGGGGGTTGGGGTTGTAGGCCTGTTTAGGCTTTTCTTGATATTGCATCGGCTGTTTGCCCTTGTCTACATTGTAAATCACTTGTTTTTTTCTATCAGCTCTAGAGTCGGCATTACCCCTTCTAGCACCTGGGGCCTTAGCCTTCTTGGGCTTATCAGAGTGATTTTCTGATCAGGAGAAATTCAGCTTTTCAAACTTAGCCACTCTATCAAGCAAGTCTTGAAATGTACTTATCGTAGCCATGCACATGAAGGGTTGCTTCTTATCATCAATGTTGCCCATTAACAACTGTACTGCATGTTCTTTCTCAAGCTGCTGCTCACATTTCATGCTCAGGTTTTGCCAGCGAGTGATATATTTAGTCACTGATTCTTCTCTTTTTCTCTTATCCAGAGCGAGGTCAGCGATCGTGATATTCTCAGTTGCACTAGCAAACCTTTTCACGAACATAGATTCTAATTCTGTGAAGGTCTTCACAGAATCATTTGGTAGTTCAGCATACCATTCAAAAATAGTTGCTGTCAAACTGCTGACGAATTATCGGAAGAGTAGGGCGTCATTTCCTCCTGTGTTCCCACAGGTGGCTTTAAACTGTGCCAGGTGCTGCCTGGGGTTGTTATTACCGTTAAAAGTATTGAATTTTGGTACAGAGTACCCTTTTGGATATGGTACTTGATCGTACTCAGCAGGATACGGACGACCCTTGCCCACCAACTTTTCTGCTTGATCAACGGCTATAATAGCCCTGATTCTCTCGGTAATAATTCCTTCTAACTGTGCAGCAGTAACAGGCTCGTAAGTACTTGCAACATTTTGCAGAGTGGGCTGGCGAACAATATTATGGGCTTCGCGACCACCTTTAGGAGCTCCCTGTACTCTTGAACCTTGTGGCACTTGGAAATTCGGAGGGTCAGCAAGAGGATTAGGCATGGCACCAATAGCAGTATTTTTTTGCATCATATGCATCATTGCCCCCATTTAAGCCATCATCTCAGTCATCTTCTCATTTAACTGAGAGATTTCTCTATCTTTGGCCCTCATTTGTCGCCTCATTTGTCGCCGCATTTCAGCGAGTGTGACATTTTCGGCACCAGAAGGATTCTCATCTACTTCCTCCACTTCTTCTTCTTCTTCTTCTTGAGAATGACGACTTCTACCAGTGGTGGACCCTTCTCTACGACGACGACGGTATACTTGCCGGGGTGGTGGTTGCCACTGATCTTCATCTTCATCGTCATCATAATTGGCACCATCATCGATGTCTATATGTGTCACCATATAGACAACTTCCATATCCAGAGTGTCATTTGTTTCTTGAATTTCTTCTTCTAAGTTTTCCTCTAGAAATTCATCAATATTTTCTTCTAAATTTTCCTCCATAAATTCATCAATGTTTTCTTTAATATTTTCTTCCCCTTCAAGGAGTTCTTCTTCCTCTAGATTTTGATCATCTATATTTTCCTCCAGTACCCGGATCTCCGAGCGACAACGCCATTGGATTTCCGGCTCCTGATTAGGCACGGGGACTTCTTCGATCAGTGGGCTGCGATCGAAGTTAGTCTCTTTCTTTGGAGGAGATGGAGGATGACGGGATCT
The DNA here is from genome assembly GCA_016618105.1 of Dendrobium huoshanense. NCBI lineage: Eukaryota > Viridiplantae > Streptophyta > Magnoliopsida > Asparagales > Orchidaceae > Dendrobium > Dendrobium huoshanense. The sequence goes on along the minus strand of CM028342.1, from coordinate 60,273,646 downwards.
CCTGGAGGATTCTCCAAGGTGTCTACCGTTTGGAGGAGTATCATTATGGGTCCTTTTTGGGGCCCACTTCTTACATTGTTTGTAGACTTGGAAGGATCTCCGGGAAGCCTCACCAGATGTCACGCCCATATCAGTTCCTCTTTCTCTTCTTTCCTTTTCATTTCTTCGAGGCTTTGGCCTTCAGACTTGTTTTCCTTTCCACCGGGACCTTTCAGCAGTGGATTCCTGAATATATGGTTCAGGTGTCACACCCGATGTTCACCGCGTGGGACATATCTTCTTTCTGTAGCAAAAGACAGACGCTCCCTTGGCGGGGTTCTCCTGGCCTCGCTCACCAAAGGCCGTTGGAGCTTCTTCTTCTTCAGCCCTTTCTCCTTTATAGTCTTCAAGACCCGATAGACCCTGGTTGAGAGAGTTTCAGGTTCCTTTCTCTTTGAAGGAGCTGGGACCTCCTGTCGTAGCTCCCAAAAAAGATTTCTTTAGCTCACCAGTGGAGCTATTCCTCTTCACCCACTTTAGATCAGAAAATTTGTTTCTAGTAGGAACATTGGCTTCATGCTCTTGGGCTGACAGATTGGAAGGGTGAACAGGGAGTTGTTGTTGCTGAGCTCGGAGTTCAGCATTCATCTTTCTCCTTTGCCTCCTTGTTGGCCTTCCTCCATATGAGGAGGCTTCAGCATCATATTTTCCAAGCGCAGATAACCTGGTCGGCAAAGTAGTGGTGTTGGCAGTCACCACGGAGATTCTTCCGCCAGCCACAATCCTCTTGGTTGATGGGATTTCAGGCTGTGACAGCCTCTCAAACACAGAAATCCTCCCACGAGGAGTTTCAGCAGTAGGTCATTGTACTGGCAGATGTACACGACGGACAGGAGCATTATCAGCATTGAGTCTTCTGACAGACTTCTCAATATTCCTACAATTCATAGGAATGGCGGCACTCCTTGCAGCAATCACCGGGAAGTCAACGCTACCAAACTGGATGGTAGCTCCGGCACTTCCAGTCTTAATAACAGCATTCGCCAGCTGAATCCTAGCTCCTTGTCCCAGTTGGACAGTCATCGGGGTGTTCTGTAGATCCATCTGCATAAATGAAAGGCAAGGGTTAGTAATCAGAATCTGATACATCACTCCATATTTCAAAATACAGAGACTTGCACAGAACACAAAAACACAAATGGACAAAAATCATTAGCATAAGCAAATAATAAAAATAAATTTAAAATTCTGTTGAATGCCAAATGAATTTGTTGAATAATCATTTTGAAATGCTCAAAATCTTGAGCACGAATTGATATAGCTTCTACTATAGCACTGAGACGACTAGCCAAAGATGGAAAGAGAAACCAATCCCCAGCGGAGTCGCCAGAAATCTGTGGGCTCCAAAAATTCGGCCTCGGCCTCCATTCGCTTTTCTTATTCGACGAGGGAGTTTTAACGGATATGTTCCGGGGTAAATTTTGGAAGGCAGATGGGTTTGTAGATAAGACACTACCCAGATATTTCGCCCTCATTTTGTGAGGACTTTATGATCTGAGTTCTGGTTTCCTATAGGCGCAAGCCCCTATAGTTAATTACCCCTTCCGATCACGAGAGAGAACTTTTGATTAAGGCTAGTCGTCAATCAGATACGTAGAGTATACGTGTTATCTGGCATATAGTAGCAGAAATGGATTTTGATATTGGTAGAAATTGGATTTGAAAATTGGGTTTGGAATGGTTTGAAAAGTTTGATATTTAAAAATAGAAATTTCACCATCGTGCACTTAAAGCGGATGGTGGGGGAATGGATGATAGACCCGATCAAGATCCCATGGTTCCGTCGTCCCGGGCCATCATGGTCCCTGGTCTACTTAGTCAGAGGAGGTAGTCGACCCAACCTGATAGAAGGATCCTTGTCGGCAGCCATGGGTTGCTTCGTCCAAGGGGACCTTGTAGACCGGGGTTGAATGTTTGTCTAAGGGGACAAATTTGAATCCACCTTAGCTGACAGAGGGCTTTGTACCCTATCGATCATATCCTATTGATTCATATCTCAAGGATTTAACGCCATTAAGGAGCGTATTAGCTCTGACCATAACCGCTATCTATGGTGCCATTTGGCGGCAAAACCACTTGGTTCAGAGGGCCCCGGGTCATAGCCGTTTACATGCAGTGCCATTTGGTGGCGAAACTGTCGGTTAGAGGACACGTACCATGTCCTTATTGGCAAGAGATTGTTTGAGAATGGATCCTAGTGATATTTTCGACTAGGCATTTCATTCTTTGTGAGCTGAAGTTGATTTTAATTTGTCCACCTCGACAAACTGTTGCGGAGGGTGAATGAATTTTGCTTTAAGTGATTAATGAGTTTATTTCAATTTTAAATATTATTTGGGATTTTTGAGAATTTTCTGGATTTTTGGGTTTTTTTGGATTTTTTGTGGATATTTAGGAAACATTTAAAAATATTTGGAAACCCCTCCGGTTGAGATCTGCATTCAACACGGCCATTATCGGGGTGTTTGGGGGTCATTTCTTTCTATGGATTGAACCTTGTCAACTCTATCGGGCTGTCGACAGATGATCGGGTTTCGTAGGCTTTATGCCTTTTGATAGTGAATTCTCATTGTTATATGCCTTAAAGGCCGAAGATGAATGTATTAAAATAAATATTCTAGTCGCCACGGCCACATATTTATTTGTTGGTTCGAACCTTGTCGACTCCTATTAATCCGTATAGGAGGATCGGGTTCGAGCCTGAATTCACTTGTCAACCCGCGCAGCATCCCTAGACGTCACGTGTGTACCAATAACATGCTCACCGGGGCCCATGCGGGTGATTTTTATATACCCTCTTTAGTGTACCTATGTGTATACAATTTATAGTGCACGTGCGGGGGTATTCTTGGGATAGACGCCTTCTGTCTGCTTGTGCAGAGATTGCATATTCGGTGGCGTGGCGTGGCGTAGCAGCTCAGTGATTTAGTTTTTTGTTGCTTCATACAGGTAGACTGTCATGCACTACTTGTTCCTTTCTGCAGGTGGATCGTAGTGCACTAACTAATCTTTTTCCTTGGGTCGTAGAAGCTTAAATTTGTCGTATATCAAATTCCCTTCGCTTGTTGGAGACAGATGCATCTACTTACCACTGCCTAATTATGGATTGTATTAGTATCTTAACACTTGTGGTAGACTCCTTGTATCCTTCTTGTAGATGACATGTTGTGTGTATGTCGAATCCCTTATAAGGACCCTTTACTCTTGCTTGTAGGGAGCTAGTATATTTGCTTAGTACTGGATTATTACTGATTGTAGGAGTATTATAGCATTCATGTATATTGCACTGAGTATGTTGAATTTGGGATAAGTCTCTCATATCATCATTAGACTCTTCCATTAGAAATAGAATAATGTATCATTGACCACGGGCGGGTCACATTTCATTGTCAACCCCTCCACATATGATGCTCTTTTTCACTCATAGATGGGCCATTGTAGGCATATCAAAGAGTCTTATGTTACTGCCAACATATATCTACATCTACTATATATTGATCACCACTACTTGCAAGGGTCGAATATGTTTGCTCAAATAAAATTTATGCCAAAAGCTTGTAGTGAATTTGTGCACAAGTCCTTTGTTTGGATGAGATTTGGATAGGTCTTCCACCTTTAACTTAAGCTTGTTTTTTTATAACTCACTCAAGTCGGATCCTTTATGACTCATTCAAGTCCACATTAAGTTTCTTTGCATTTGCTTGAATATGGGTCCAAGTGATCCAAGTTCAAGTTGTTCAAATCAAGTCCAAGATTTGTCATTTGAGTTAAAATTTGTTCAAGCTTAAGTCCCACATGAGTTCAAGTTAAGTCATTTGATAATTGTCCAAGTCTTTTATGTTCACTTGTAAGTTATAGTCAAGTCAAAATCGGATTCAAGTTTGATTTAGGATCAAATATTTCATAGTTCAATTTCTTTCAAAGTACAAGTCCGAGTTCAATTGTCCTCTGTGATCTTGTAGAGTCCAAGATGAGTTCAAGTCTTGTTATCCAAATCAAATCCTTGTTTGATTTCAAATGATTGAATCAAGTTCAAGTTCAACTTTGTTCAAGCGTAGTCCTTGTTGTCTTGTAGAGTCCAAGTCCGATTTCAAATAATAAGCTCAAGTTTCATTTCCATAAGTTTGAGTTCACTTTGTTCATGCTTGAGTTCCTTTGCTTAGTCATTTGAGTTCAAGATTGTGTTCAAAACACAAGTTCAAGCTTACAAGTTTCACCATTTCATTTGAATTTAAGCTCATTTTGATTAAGTTTCTTGTAGTTCATGTCACATTTGAGTTCGAATGAGTCCAGGTACAAGCCATTCGTCGTTCTTGCATATCATTCGAGTGCAACCAAGTTCGAGTCCCAAATCATTCTCTTGAGTTCAAATGAGATCCAAATGTAGCAATATTTCACCTGAAATTTCGGCAGCCTTCCGGCGTCTCCCCCGTTTAGGGGAAAACTACGCAAAACTGGGCCTTTCCCACCACGCTAAGAAAAGAGTGCATGGTAGATGCCCTCTTTCGAGGACACCGTGGCCGTGTAATTTTTCGATCCCCCACCACGCTAAGAAAAGCGTGCATGGGTATTTTTTGTTTGTAAAAAAGTATTTTTTTATTTTTTTGAAAATATTTTGTAAGCAGAAAGGCAGTTATTTCCCCGCAAGCGGGTACTTAAGGGTATCCCCGCTTCGTCGCGCGCATCGCACCGGGATCCCTTCCCACCACGCTAAGAAAAGCATGCATATGCGGAGTTTCCAAGGCGATACAAACTTCGAAGAAGGAATTTGATGATTACCCGCTTCGTCGCAAGCGTCGGGACGCACTCCCTCCCACCACACAAAGAAAATCGTGCATAGGTGGTCGTTTTGTCTCGACAAATGCGTTGAAACGAGTTCTCGGAGTTTTAGGGTTTAGGAGTTATACCTGCGCGGGGTCGTCGGTGTTGATCGAAGGAAGGGAAGGATTTCATATGTGCTTTACCAATTATAATTAATTATAAGTTATTATAATTAATTATAAATAACCCTAATTAATTATAAATAATTAATTTTAATTAATCTTAATTTAAAAATATAATAATTAATCATAATTAATTAATATTAACTTCGATTAAAATTAATCATAATTAATTAGGATTAATTATGATTAATTACTTAAAATTAATCACAATTAATCATAACAATTATAATTAAATTTAATAATTATAGTTAATTAAAATTGATTATGATTAATTAAAATAATTTTTAATTAAAATTAATTAAATTTAATTAATCATTAACTCTAAATGATTATAATAATTATTATTAATTAAAATTAATAAATATTAATTCTAATTAAAACTAATTAATATTAGTTTTAATTAAAATTAATTAATATTAACTTTAATTAAAACCAAATAATCTCTCCTCCTCCCTCTCTCTTTGTTTCGGCAGCATACTAGGGATTTGGCCGAAAAGCACGTGAAAGGGAGCAAGTTACCTTCAGAGCAAGTGAGCTCTTGCTCTTGCTTCTGATCCAAATGTTATAACTTCCGATTCGATATCGTCAAATGATCGAAGTCGGATGACAACAGAGGAGGCGGGATCGGGAGGAGTTCAGCAAGGTGTGGAGGTAGGTCGGTTCCCTCCTCCTCTCTCTCTCTTTCTCTCGGCCAGAGGAGGTCGGAGAAGCAAGGAGGTTGGCGTCGAGTCTGGAGATTGAAGAGGGAGAGATCGGGATTAGAAGAGGAGAGATCGTGAGGCTAAGGTAGAGGAACGACTTCGACACTAGCGGCGTTGGAGCGGGGCTCGGTCTGGAGATCGAGCGACCCTAATCGTGGCTTGGACTTGTCGTGGGAAGGAAGAGGAGCTTTGACGGGAGAGCAGAGAGTGTCGTGTGTGAGGAGATCGGGCGTCGATCATTCAAAATTTAACGATGCTCATGGGAGAGAGATCGAGGCGAGCTCCCGATTTTGAGCAGGATTTCACGGGATTTTGACAGAGCCGATATGATACGAGGTTTCCGGGATTTCAGGCGGGATTTCGGGCAGAATATCGGGGAATCCGGCAGAGGTATGTTGTGTTATATTTTTTTGTTCTCTTTTGGGTTTGATCCGGAGGTCAACAAGGAGATGAGATTGTTAAGGAGAAAGGAACATAAGCAGTGGTCGATTTGAAGCCCAATCTAAGTCGGAGTCAGAGTCAGAGTGGATCTAAAGCCCAGTCTAAGTCGGAGTCAGAGTCAGAGTGTAGCGTGAAATTGCCACGAGTGATGGAAAGGCCAAAGTGGGCGGTTCCATTGATGTAGTGTAGAAGGCGTTTCATCTGTTGGTAGTGATAAATTTGGGGATTTTGCACAAATCGGTAGAGATGGTTGGTGGTGTATGCAATGTCAGGTCTTGTTATAGTAAGGTATTGAAGGGAGGCTCTTTGGTGATAGAGAGCTTGGTCATGGAAGTCGAGTATTGAAGCGAGTGATTTGGAGGGTTTTAGAGAATTTGGTGATGCCATAGGTTTGTAGTCCTTGAGGCCAAATTTGCTGAGAATTTAGATGGCTTATTGGGTTTGAAGGAGAAAGAATGAGGGGGTAGAGGTTATTTGAATGCCAAGGAATAGAGATGGTGGGCCAAGAATTTTGAGTGAGAAATGTTTCTATAGATTGTGAGTTAAGGTGTTGAGGGTGGCGTTACTGTCGATTAGTAGGATATCGTTGGCGTATAGGAGGAGGAAGATGGAAGTGTTAGTATTTGATAAGATGAAGAGGGAAGGGGGTTAGACTTATTGATTTTGAAGTCGCAAATTAGGAGGAAGGTGGAGAAGGCGTGGAACCACTGTCTGGGTGCTTGTTTAAGGCCATATATGACTTTGTGAAGTCTGTAGACATAATTGGGGTGGTTTGGGTATATGAATCCCTTGGGTTGAGACATGTAGAAGGTTTTACTGAGGGTGCCGTGGAGAAATGCATTTGAGATGTTGAGCTGATGAATGGACTAATGATAATTGAGTGCGATAGTGAAGAGGATGCGTATGGTGGGTAGCTTTGCCACTGGGCTGAATGTTTTTGAGTAATATATGTTATATTATTGTTTGTATCCCAGAGCTACAAGTCGGGCTTTATGATGATTGATGGTTTCATTGAGGTTGAGTTTGATTCTATAGGTCCATTTGCAGCCAAGGATAATTTGATTGGTTGGAGGGGGATGAGGGTCCATGTGCCTTGTCGTTGGAGAGCTAAGAATTCTGCGGACATTGTTTGATGCCATTCGGGGTGTTTTGTTGCTTGAGAGTAGCACAATGGTGTAATAGCTAAGTGAAGTGGAGAGTGTAGTTCCTGAGTAATGTACATGATGTTTTGTGATATGAATCGACTGTTATATTGATGTTTAAATTCTTATAGATGTTTGATAGATGCTTACTGAAGAATTTATAGATAACTCTGGTAAATTGTTGTGGAATTGATTGACATTCTTTCCAAGTTAGATTCTGGGGCTTGACATGTGGTGTGGAGTTGGGAGGAAGGGTTGTAGTTGCTGTAGGTATTGTGGAATGTGGTATTAGTAGTAGTGGAGAGCTTGAGGTGGTGTCTGATTGCTGATCGAGATAGTAATATCCTTTGTAGTGGTCTGGGTAGCCGAGAAAGATGCATGTTGTTGATTTTGGGGATAGTTTGTTGTTGTTGGAGTATTTTGGCCATGGAAAACAGAGGCATTTGAAGAGTTTAAGATGAGTGTACGATGGGTGTTTTTTGTATAGTAGTTAAAATGGGGATTTGAAATGGTTTGGTTTAGATGATAGTTTGTTGATAAGGTAGGTGGCTGTTTTAAGGGTTGTCCAAAAATTGAGTGGTAGTTTTGAGGCAAGTAGAAGTGTGCGTGTAGTTTCAATAAGATGTATGTGTTTGCGTTGGACAAGACTGTTTTGTTCGGGTGTGTAGGGGCAGCTGCATTGATGGTTATTCCTTTTTTTGATAAGAAGTTGTGTAGTTGTTTAGAGGTGTATTCACCTCCTCCATTTGATCTTATGATTTTATTGTTTTGTTAAAGTGCTTTTCTGCAAAATGAATAAATTGAATAATGATACTATAGGTTCCTGGTTTTGTTTCATGGGGAAGGTCTAATTGAATTTAGAAAAATTGTCTACTATGGAGATGTAATATCATGTGCCATGAAGAGAGGGTTCAGGTGAAGGTCCCCATACGTCTGTGTGGAGAATTTCCAGTGGTTTGAAAGTAGTAATATCATTGGTTATAAAAGGTAGTTTGTGGATTTTAGCTACATAACATGTAGAACATAGTAGTGATTGATTACAATATATTTTTAATTTCTTGCTTGGATGACCTAGTCGAGCATGCCAAAGCTTGAGAGAGATGAGTTGCGAGGTCAATGCATGTGTGGCTAAGGTTGGCGGATGGAGTAGAGTCTATAAACTGATGCCATGGAGGAGAGGTTGGGAGTTCTATAGACCAGTGTTGACAAAACCGTTAGAATCAAAGAGAATATAACAGTTGTTGTCCTTTGTGAGTTTATGAATGGATCGTAAGTTGTGTTTGAGAAAGGGTACGTGGAAAAGATTATTGAGAACAAGCTTACGATGCGGAGGAGGCGTTGGTAGGATGCCTTGTTAGGAGTTAGATGTGCAGAGTGGCGTCGTTGCCAATGGAGACAGTATCATTTCTGGTGTAAGTGGTTAGCTGTTGAATGTTGGTAAAATCGTTGGTGAGATGTGCTGATGCTCTTGAGTCTAGAATCCACTATGAGTTGTTGTTGAAAGGTTGTTGAGTGGTGTATAAACCAGTGTGTCGAGGTTTGTTTGGAGTTGGGTATTGGAGGTTGTAGCGATGCCATCATGTGGCAGTTGCGTGGCCAAGTTTGTTGCATATCTAACAGGTAGGCCTTGGGTTGTTTGATTTCTTGCTATTGTTGATGAAGGAGAAGGGTGGGCGAGTTGCTGGCTGAAACCAAGGGTTTGGTGGTGCACCTTTGTTGTTGCAAGCTACTTTGTGGTGTGATGCTGCAATAGCAGTAATGGAGAAGTCTGCTGACTGCTGGAAGGTGTTTCGTGAGATTGTTTGCGATGTTTATTTCTTCATTGCATTGGAGGGAGTAGAGATCATCAAGGCTAATTGGATGTAACATGGTTTGAATGGCTATTTTGAAGGATTGGTAGAAGTGTGGCAAGACATTTAGGATGCATAGGATGATATCTTCTTGTCGATGTGGTATCCGACTGCTGCAATATTATCACTGAGTGACTTGATGTGTGAAAGATATTGTGACATGGTCTGGTTTCCCATTGATATATTGCGTAGTTCATTTTCGAGTTGGATGACCCTTGATCGGTTTGTAGGTTGTAGGCATTTTTCTAAGGTTGTCCATACTTCATGGCATGAGGTGAGATTTAGGATGTATGGAAGTATGGCTTGTGAAATGGTTGAGAATAATGCAGCAGAGAGGTTAGGAAATTCCAGGAGATGAAGCTGAGGTTTGGTATGGTCTCATTGGCGTTTGAGGTAGTATACCTTGGTGGACAGCAAGTTGATCCGGTTAGAAATTCTTCATAGTCATTTGCTGTAAATATTTTGAGGACATGAAGCTGCCAGATTAGGCAGTTGTCACTTTGCAGCTGTGTGGAGAATGGTTTTCAGGTAGATATGAGGAATTTGAGGGAGGGTGGGATGGTTTTCGGTGTTGGGTAGGCTGCTTGGCTGAACATTTGTAGAAGGTGAGCTTAGAGTGTGTCATTCCTAGGGAGCCGAGCTGTTAAGCTTGATGGGGATCTGATACCATAAAGACGACGCTGCAGAGTGAGGAAAGTGAAGAAAGAAAAGCAAAGAGAAGAAGAATGGCTGAACTAAGAAGCTGTATTCATACAAAAATCAAAAGTAACTACAGTGTTACAGTAGTAGTGAATATATATAGAAGCATAAGGAGACATGAAATAATGAGGTGGAGTGGTTGTTGCTATTTGATCAGGGATGGCGGACGTAGAGGAAACGAGCTAGAGCAGACTCTGCTTGTGAGTGGGTGGCTAGCTTATCAACTGCTTATCACTTATCATTAACTTCAACATATAGATTTTTTCTTAATGCCCACCATACTAATCATGGTACATAATTAAGTGTTCCTAAAGCTAGTAGGAATCATAAAAATATATTTTCATTTAATCTCTATCCTTCTTCATTAACGCCATACATAAAAATCACTTCCGAAGAGAATCTTAAAATAACATTAATTCTTCAATACATAGAATAAATTAAAATTAATTCTTCAATACATGTAATTATAAGCCTAAGTTTAAAAAATCTCTAACATAACATTATTTATGACCCTTAAATTTTACTCTTCCATGCTTAGCATAAATTTGAACATCTTTTTGATTCTTAATTATTAGTGCCAAAAACACTTCAATCATTTAACAACCTTTTAATTTTTAAATTCCATTAAAAATTAATGTTAACACATCTTATTAAGAGCTAACTCAATTCCTATAAGACTATAAGATACTTTATTATTTAGTTTATTATGCTTTTAACAAATGATTTTTTAAACTCTTACTTAATAAGTTCTCAAAATACCACCATAAGAAAATATGGATACTTCAAAAAGGATCCGAAGACTCAATTATGTTATTGGGAATTCTAGCATTCCATGGATACTGTCTGTTGCTCGCTTTAAATAGATTGATGAAGCACTTTAAATATGGGCACTGGTGTCTGTATTGATGGTGTATGGGTTACTACTATATTAATATTAATCTTTTCTTTTTTATTCATGTTCTTGAGGTGGGCAAGTGGATGCTGGGGAAGTAAAAAAGAGGATCCACGGGTCTATTGTTTACAAGGAAATGTACACAAGGAAGTAAAGGAGGCGGCTTTGGATTGCTCCCTTGGCATCAATCCACAAGGCCATTTGAATCCAAAAGATGGCAAAAGGGTTTTTTTTTTTTTTTTGCAATTATAATTAATAGCTTCCTTCCATTTATGTAGTAGTTTTGTATTTATACACTTTGATTAGTAAACAAGCCAAACTTTCTTATCCATTCTTTGTTTTCAACTTGCTCTTAGGCAAGGTTTAAAATTGCGTAACTGCGCCTCGAGGCGGTTTTCGTCCGTGAGGCGAGGCGTAAGCCTCGAGGCGGTCTGAGGCGTAAGCCTCACGAACACAGAATTGCGTAAATGAAAAATTAAGGGTTTTAGCAGGAAAATAATAGCAATAGTGGAAAATAAGAAAGTAGATGCAATAAAATCATGCCCCAAAGTACAAAATCACAAAATATTAGTTTAAAAAATTGCATTTTAAATAGACATAGCTCTTCTCTCCGCCGCCAATGTCAACTTGTACACTATATTTCCAAGAAGGATCCCTCCGCAATGACGAAGACCCCTTTTCCTTGCCTCTTACCATGATCCCTAATGAATGAATCGAAAATCACACAAAAAAATTCCAAAAATCTAAAACCCTAAAATTTCTTTCACTTCAAAAATCTAACCAAAAAGTAAAAAATAAATACCTAAAATCGTTTGTGGACTTCTCCTACAAGGCGGCCGGACACTTCAACTTTGCCGGAGAGAGGCGGCGCCGGCGGGAGAGGCAGCGGGAAGGATGGCTGACCGGACGGGCTCCTCAGTTTTTCGCGATCTGGAGCTTACGGGCGGAACAATTTGGGAATCAAGTTGGCCGATCGGGTGTGGGGGAAAAGGAGGAGTCATTTTAAGTAGGTGGGGCCTTTTGGCTGAGGCGTACGCCTCCCTCAAAATTGCGCAACAGAGGCACGCCTCAGCCAATGTGAGGCGTACGCCTCAACAATGCCAGCAATTGCGCACGCCTCGAGGCGTTTTTTGCAAGAATTGCGCAGAGGCGCGCCTCTTATTGCGCAATTTTAAACAGAGCTCTTAGGTTCTCTTTTCCAAACTCTGTTACTCTTCTTCTTTTCACTCTATTCTCCTTTAACGAGTCAAATATTTTGAATAGTGACAATCAAACTAATAGAGAGTTCTAATGTCTATATGCCTCATGTCGCTTGAATGGAATAAACTAATTAAAGAGGTCCGAAATTATGGTCCTATAAGGAAAGGGAAAACTCCACCATCTTGTGGAGTATCCTCTAAAGCCAAAAAGATTCAAGATTTGCTCGTTGGGATGAAGTTTATTCCAATCATGACATGTTATGATACAACATGTTGTCTGCATTTTTCTAACAATCACAAAAGATAATCGATATCGTCAAATAAACATACTCAAAAGTTTAGGATATTGCTCTTATCCGTGAGATTAAAATTAAGATTTTAACAACCAATCAAAGTAACCTCCCCATCATTAAATATTTTAAAGCAATAAAGGTTTATTGGCTTAAACTGGATTGTTGCCAAATCTAAAGGTGATGTACAACAATTATGAGGTGACTCTCAAATAATTTATAGAAAGAGAGTTTTTTGCTTATTGTAAGACTTAATAAAAAATTTGATCAAGTTTGTGTTCATATTTTAAACAAAGAAAACCTATCAACTTTAAATAAAGTATTTCTCACTCATATGTGCGAAGAAGGAAGAATCATGGTAATACTTGATAACCTTATCTCTGAAACTTTGCAGTGATAATCATTGAATCTCAAGGTAAAGGACTTGTTGTCATTGATTCTTCATCAAAAGGAAAAAAATCTTTTTTCCTAAAAGCAATCTATAATGCAACTAATAAAAAAAAGGGGCACATAAAAAAACAAATGTTAGAAACTCCATAAAAAGCCTCAAGGCTATGATGGAAACAAAAAAGATCATTCAAAAGGGCAGGCTTGTCTTATGAAATCATAAGGGCTCAACTCATAAGAAATTGACAAACTTAGAAAATTCATCAAATCCCTTGAAAAATTATTAGGACCATGCTCTAACTCAAGATAGTACAAATTCTAACTTTTGTGTCTTTAATGCCTCAAATAGTTCTCATCAAGGATCCTTAATTCATGAGCCACTAGACATATGACAAACCTTGCTAATATTTTTCAAACTTATAAAACCTACTCCAATAATAAACAAATTTAAAAAGTTGGTAGTTCCCTAATAACTATTGCATGCCAAGAGAATATTACAATTTCTCTAATATTTGCACTTAATAATATACTACATATTTCTCATCTTATATTAAACATCTATTAATCCATAAAATCACTAAAAAATACAAATGCAAGATAACCTTTTCAATAATAAGATATATTTTAGGATCTCACTATGGGGAAGACAATTAGCCAAGCTAGAGAAAAAAATAGGAACTACCCTCTTGAAGATAAAATTAAAATTTTTGTTTGAACTGCGGCACTGAGGCATTGGCCTTTGAGCGCAGTGACACTAGAAATCGTCACCGTGGCATTGAAGCCTCTGTTCTATAGTAATTTTGGATTCAACATGCAGAGCTGAATTGGAGTGCTGCGGTGCTAAGCCACTAACAGTGTTTCTATATGATTTTAATTAAATCCTAAGCACTAAAAGCCTCTAGCGCCGCCACCTCCTCACCCATTTTTGATGGCTTGCCATGAAAAAAGAGAGGGAAAGAGAGAGAAAGAGGATAGAGGGAACAGAGAGAAAGCGGACTTTGGACATTTTTGTTTGTCACTTCTATTATAAAAAGTCTTTTGATCATTGCAAGTAATTCAAATCTCACTTTAGTTTTCAATGATTTCGAGTTTGATGAAATTAATCTCTCTTGATTCGATAAAAATATATTTTATTCTGATATATCATATTTTTACCGTGTAACTTTTCGTATATAATAAATATGAACTTTATGGATATGTTGACTGTAATATTATTGAATTTTAATTACAGGTTAAAATAAAAGTTGTTATTTTCTAAAGCTATCAATTATTATACATATTTTTTTGGATTTATAGATTTTAGCAGTTCATGTTACATTTCATGCATGAAGGAGAACTTGATACAACTGATATGAAATAAATGTAGTACATGCATATAAACAAGGAAAGCTGATTGTTAATATTATAATTAACTCGGGTTAACCATTAAAATATAATACTCTATGCATGAGGGCGGGTCGATAGGTTTTCCTTTAAAAATGATTTGTAGTGTCATTCTAGTTGTAGCCTATAACTGATAACCGATTACGTCGACGGGCAGAGCGTGACGACTCTTAATGATTTATTGAAAGTCGCTTGTAATGATAATGATAAAGATAATGATAATAAAGATGATATAATGATGCAATGAATACAAATGAAAGAATGAAAACACCACATTAAAGCTAGATGTTCTGTCTTGCTGAATCATACACTGATGTTATCCATACATTGATAGCATTGATAGAAAAAATAGAGAAGTGTGTGCATTACATGTACTGATTTTATATAATAGATAATTGATAAGATGGACAAGACTAATGACATTGAAACATATATGTTCATGCTACAATACTGATTTATTAATCACCAATTTATTGATTACAGATGTATTTACATTTTCACACCTGTTGTTGATTTATAAATTTAAGTGTGTTGATTCTCACTTTTTGTTATTAATTATATTGAATCGTCCAAGTGATGATTGATCATTAAAGTGTGTTGATTCTCACTTTTTGTTATTAATCATATTGAATTGTACAAGTGATGATTGAGCATTGATCATTATTGATTCTTTTGATTGAGATGGGTTTTGACCTCGATTTTGCCCGGATGTGGGCATGGTAGCTTGAGTTGACCAAGTCAACCTTTGACTTGGTCAACCCAAGCCTTAATGGGTCAAAATTGACCCATTAGGCCCTTTTAGAGCCCAAATCGAATCCAACCTCTTTCATGGCTCAATCCTTGGACTTCCTTGACCTATTTGACTGATTTGACCAAGTCCAATGTTGACTTGGTCAAACCAAGCCACTAATAGGTCATAATAACCTATTAGAGCCCATTAATAGCCCATTTAAGGCTCTAATCAATGCCCCTTCATTTTAAATTCAAAACCACGGCCTAATCACTCCTATTTCCCTCTAAATCACCTGGGGATTCGATCCCAACCATTCACCTTAGGTTTAGGGTCCTTAAATAGCAAAATTTTGAGCTTTTTTTTTGGACTTTTTGGCTCTTGCTCTTTGGAGAGACCTCCTCAGGCCTCCAAACTTTCGGTGAGAGCTCCCACTTCCTTCCTCCATCTTCCCCTATCGAATCCCGATGGTCAGACCCCGCCGGCGGCGAAATCCCGGCGACCCGAAGGCTTGGACGGTCAAGGCTTCGATCCCACCAATCCAGCGTTCTTTTGATCGTGGTTTCAACTAGGAAAACTTACGAGGACAGTCTACAAGCTCAACCGTGTCGAGAATTCGAAGATTGGACGGTAAAATCTCGCACAATCCCTTAGAATAGCTTAAACACTTAGATTAAAATAGCTCTTTGTAGGGTTAATAATTTTTCTAAATAATAGTCCCCCATAATTTCTGTTCATGCCTAGTGTCTAGGTTTTAAATTTCGCAAAATTCCATCGAGTGGATTGAGAGAACGAGGCGAAAACCTAATCTAGGGTTTTGGTTAATCGGCTGCATGTATTGATCAACCCGTGGACCGTTGATTTACGGATCAACGGTATTGATTTAGTCATCCCGCGGTTCCGTCCGACCACGGGACTGATCTGACGGACGGGTCACTGCTGCGGCTAGATCACGGCCGTTCGCTCAGGCCACGGGCGATCCAACGGCCACGGGATGAGGCTGACGTGGTTTAAATAAACCGCGTGGGTCCCGCGCGCCGCCGCAATCATCGCACGATGATTGGCGGCGGTGCCAATCATTGGCCCGTGTTCCCGGAGCCAATTGGACGTCGCCACGTGTCCCGCCACCCGATTTTTATAAAATGAATATTAAAAACTTATTTTAAAACTGTTTTAACTTCAAAAATTAGCCAAAAATCCAATTTCGCTCCGTTTTTGACGTATAATATATCGAATCGCTCGGATTTTTATCCTCTTTATTCTAAAATTAAAATTACTTTAAAAAATTATAATTATATTTTAAATTATTTAAAAAATAGTGAAATGTGTTTTTTATCATTATTTATTTAAATTATTACTTTAATGTT
The DNA here is from genome assembly GCA_016618105.1 of Dendrobium huoshanense. Taxonomy (NCBI): domain Eukaryota; kingdom Viridiplantae; phylum Streptophyta; class Magnoliopsida; order Asparagales; family Orchidaceae; genus Dendrobium; species Dendrobium huoshanense. The sequence continues at coordinate 60,257,583 of CM028342.1, read as the reverse complement.
AATTACTTGTAAATTATATTTATAGTAACTATTACTTTTTTAATCATTTATTACTGTTATGGTCTTATTTCACTTTTATTATTATTATTATTATTATTATTATTATTATTATTTTTTTTTCATTATTCTTTTTAAAATTATTTTTAAAAGTAGCCTTTAATACCCTTTAAACTTCAAAAAAACATAACTTTCCCGTTTCAATTCGGATTTTTGCGCACAGCACCTTGATTTGAACGTATTTGAATTCTGCACATTCTAGAACTAGTTTTACTTAAAATTTTTGGGTCTGTATGCAATTATTTGCAAAACAGCCAGCTGCACTATTTTAGAATTATTTAATTATTGCCTTTAAACTTCGAAATTGCGTAACTTCTTTGTTTTGAGCCCGATTTTTGTGCACAACACCTTATTTTGGGTGTATTTTGAATTCTGCATATTCTAAGACTATTTTTAGATAAAAATTATATTTATATTTTCCGTTATTCCAAAAACAGTAAAACAGCACTATTTTAAAATATTCTTTTATTATGTTTAAACTTCGGAAAATCATATCTTCATTGTTTTAAGTCGGATTTCGATGTGAGACCCCTCGTTCTTTTCAGAAAGACGAGCTTTATGTTTTGAAACTATTTCTAGTCACTGATTTTGGCTGTATGAATAGATTCCTGTTTTGATCCTATTATTTGGGTACTTTGATATTTATATATTAATATAATAACTATTTTTGAGATACAATCTACTTTCAAATCGTGTCGAAGCCTCGATGGGGTGGTCAGTGGGTCTCCCCTATACCTATTAATATAATAACTATTTTTGAGATACAATCTACTTTCAAACTGCTTGGGATGATTTTTATTAGGATAACCTTGCAGGGGCTTTAGAATTTTCTTTTGTAAATGAATGTAAAATTTGTAATAATTGTTAAGAGTTGTGAAAACAACTTTTGAGTTGAGATATTCTTATCCAGCTCGGATTCTAAAAGAAGAAGGCATCCCTACTGGTCAGCAAGTCTCTGCAACCAGTAGGTCTATCTTATAGTCTCTGGGACAATAAGAAGACCTGATGGTTGGGCCTATCGCTTTCCTAGAACTAACACAACAATTCTTTACTACTGGTCAGCAAGTCTCTGCGAGTTGGAGCCTCTGAACCAATCAGATCCAGCTACTCATTATGCCATGCATCTTGATCGCCCTGCATTTTTCCTAAAGCATTTTCTTCCTTGGTTTAATGTTTTGGTGCTTAATACTGGGCATCATTGGAACAGGGGAAAACTCATAGCTAACCGGTGGGAAATGTATGTTGGTGGGAAGCCAATTGCGGATAGGAAGCTTGCACAGATAGTGAATGCCAAGAATTTTACTGTTTATAGTATTGTAAAATGGTTGGATTCACAGCTTCCACTTCATCCAGGACTGAAAGGATTCTATAGGTCTATATCTCCGAGGCATTTTGTCAATGGAGACTGGAATACTGGTGGCAGCTGTGATCATACTACTCCATTAGCTGGTGGAAGTGAGGTTACTCAAGATCACTCTAGTGATGCTGTCGCTGAGCGTGCAGTGATGGGAACAAAGGTTAAGCTTTTGGATATTACTGCTTTTTCACAATTGAGGGATGAATGTCACATATCGAAGTATAGTATTAAAGCTTCAACTGGTGTACATGATTGCTTGCATTTGTGCTTACCTGGTGTGCCTGATACATGGAATGAGTTACTTTATGCACAAATATAAAGCATCATTCTAACACGAACTTTGGTTTGAGTCTTAAACACGGAGTAATGTAATTGAGAAGATACGGAGATGTCTTGATTTGTGATTGGTCTTCTTATTGTTTGTTCAACTTATGAAATGCTTGTGAGCTGAGCTGCATTCTCATACTTGACTGGCTTTCTTTTGGAAGGCAGCAGAAGCCAGTGGCTGTAGAGTAGTGATATTCAACGGAACAGATTAATAAAGAATGATTTTTTGTTTTGTGATAAACATATTAGTACTGGCTGCATATGCTTGCACTTTGATCATTATGAAGGTGCTCCTTTGTTGACTCTGAAGATTTTCTTACCAGATTTGAGTCCATCAAAAGGCCTTCAGTATGCTGGAGTTATTTTTGTGACTATGATAAAAAAGTTCCTTTAACTTAATCTTGTAGTATTTGTCTTACAAAGGAAGAACTACTGTGCTTCTATCTGCTCGCTGTGAGTATGTTAACAAATGCAGAGTTTTGGAAACTATTCATTCAAAGTGGAATAACATGTATGAAACTACTCCCTTTTATGTGCCTGAGCTCTTTTTCTGGAGCGCACACTTGTAAGTTGTCATCACATGTTTCGGTAAATTTGAACACAAAGAGGCCAACCAACCCTCTTTTATCTCCGCTTCTTTTTTGAAGGGTTGAACTGACACATGCTTACTTTTGATTGGTAATGTATGATGCTTTTTAGTTTGCAAAAGCTTTCTTCTCAAGTTTTTTAATCAGCATTTTCTTTTTAAGGTCTAGAGTTGTTTATAGAATGGTTTTATGTAGATTTGAACACAGAAAGAAGCCAAACAAACCTTTCTTCTTTTCTTATGAAAGGATTGGTGTGCATTAAAGTATTGACACGCACCTAGCTTTCTACACTAATGCATGATTTTTTTGTTTATGAAAGCTCTCAACTCAGGCGTACTAGCCATTTATTCTGTTCTTATGGCGTAGAATTATGTTTTAGGATGGTTTTATGGCCTATTATCTTGGAGATGAATTTTAGGCAAGAGATGCGAAATTGCTGATATCAATGAGCATCAATAGCTCCAATGATTTATACTGATGTAGCCTCAGCTCTGTAAATCATTTGTTTAATGATACCATCTTGGTGCTATACTTTCAAACTTCATTAAACTTGAGTACTTCTCCGTGTTGAACTTTGGAGCTTCTAAGGATTCAAAATTCAATTATGTTGATATCTTTCTTTCGATCTTTCACTTCCCCTTTTGGATGGTACTTTTAATTGACTCACTTAACTTTCATCCATGGAGTACTCTCTCTCTCTCTCTCTCTCTCTCTCTCTCTCTCTCTCTCTCTCTCTCTCTCTCTCTCTCTCTCTCTCTCTCTCTCTCTCTCTCTCTCTCTCTCTCTCTTCGTTGATGTGTTTATATTTTGACAAATTACCTATTTAAAAGATATTCATGTTTATAATTGTACTTTCAACAATTCATTCGGGCAGAAATGAAATATTTTTTTTTAAGAAAAATACTCTCTTGTATCACCTTGGTAGTCTGAAGTATTTGAAGATTAGCTATGATGTTGATTTTTGGCCAGAAACAATTACCATTTTCTTCTTACATCTTTCTGTCTGCTTGTTAGTTTCATTGCAATTTATGTTATGATATTGAATGAAAAAACAATGACAGAATATCCAACCAAGGAATGCACTGCTAGCGAACGCATATAAAAAAACAATGACAGAATACCCAACTAAGGACTGAATCTTTTGGGCTTTTGAATACTGACCTTAGGATACTTATGATCAAAATTGATGAAGGTAGGATTTCTTAATATAAATCTAAGATGAGATGCATGAAATTACACATAAAAGATCAAATTTATAGTTTGTAAACTTTTAATTTACACAAGAATTCATCTTTCTTAATAAAATTAAAAGACATGCTGAATTTGATTAAACAATAATTTAATGATCGCAAATTTTGCGTATAAATTTAAGACCAATAATACCTCACGTTGATAGGAAACACACACCACAATTGAAAAGGAATCAGATTGGATTAGATTTGAATATGTTTAATCACTCAAGTAAATCAATCAGTAGTTTTAGAGAATAGAAAGATGGGAAGGAAAAGTAATCACTAAATAATATTCCATGCATCACACCAATAGATAAAGATAACTTTCTTTGAAAATTTTACTTGTTAATTGTGACATATTAGGAAGATCTACATCCAACTAGCAACTAGAACACAAGTTAGAGAGAAAGGAAGAAATTTCATCAATCATTCTATCCCCATTGCATGCCTCAAATATCCTTTTTATAATTACAAAAAATTTCACAATATCATATAGTTGGTAAAGGATTTGAAAGTGGATAGGGTTAGTTGCAGAATGCAGAGACCTTTTTCATAGATCATGTGCTAAGAGTTTAGTGATGACGCGATAAGGAATGCAGTGCTATCAACTTGCAGTTTGTGATAGTGCTGCTAGAAACTTGCATCAGCTTGTTTGTGAAATCTTACAAGTAGTTTTTAACCTCATGTGCATTACTCAATAGCATGTATGGCTCAATCGGCGCTATTAACATAATACTAACATAACAATTAATGTCCCAAAACAATTATACTCTACTAATCTCATAGCAAGGTACAAAGCCCAAAGAACTAGCCTAGTGATATGCTTAATACCCATCTAATTGAAGTCTAAAATTGTAGACCTACTTATGGACAAAACCAAACAGAGACTAAAGACTTGTTTGAGGCGATGTTTTAGCTGCTTTGGTTTACAAAACCGAACCATATAATTGTTTGTGATAGTGCATTTTAGTGGAATCCAAAATATTTTTTTGATCCAAAATGGAGTTTAGTAATTAGAATCCTCCTCTTTTATTGGCTGCTTTCCATGGTTTTAGGAAAATATTATGTAGAAAATACCCATATATTTAATATTATTACTCCATATCTCATTGTGCAAAGGGTCAATAGACTCCTCCATCACGAATGAAACAGTATCATGATTCCCTTAATCTCGTTGAGCTGAATGGCTTCTTGCATGGGATATATCTTCATGTCGCTTGCAATATGTCTCATTGGTTACAGTTGTCATCCTCTAGTAGGAGCTCACTCAATCAATGAATTGAAGGGAGACAATCGTCAAAGGTATGGCTGATATCCTTCTCTTCCTTTTTACTCGTCGGCATTGGATTGGTGTTTGGATGGTTACGAGACAGAGCTTTAGTAAATAATTTTTAAGTTTTAGAAATTCAATTGCTTTTTTATTTCGTTATTTTTGCTAGAAGAGCTCATTTTACTTTTATGTAAATCTTGAAAATAGCTATTAGTGATGGGAAAGGAACATGGAGTTAAATAATTTTTAATCTTTTGATGACTAATTTTTGTAGTTTTGAACATTATTAAAATTTATGGTCATTTAAAATACTTACAAGTTATAAATATAAAATTTTATTTTTATTTATTATTCTTTGTTGGTACACTTCAAGATTTTGCATTGCAAAATTATATATGTTGAATCCGGATTTACCTGGTGGATGATACCCAACTTGACTAGCTAATCTATCTGGTGAGCTGACAATCTATTAGTGAGGTTGGAGAGTAAAGAGAGTAGAAAGGAGAGTAATCTGACAGAATTTTCACTGTCTCAGTTAGAAAATATAAGGACTCAAGATGCCCAAAAGATAAAAAAAAAAATCAAAGAAAAAATGCCTAAGGGTCTCAAACTACTCATCACCCTTTATTTATAGGGTTTTGAGAGCTACAAGAAAGACCATGCAGAGGAAAGTAAAAATAAAGGCTATTCAGAATTCTCGTACAATAATACACGTTAATCTAGGATATGTATCACCTCCTGATTGAATGTAAGAGGGTAAATTCAATAGTTTGACAAGTTATTTGTCATCGGGGGAGCTCAAGAGAGGCGAGTAGTTGTTGGGTGATTTTGTGTGAGGGTTCAGGAGAAGATGGACTCATAGTTGACAAATTGTCTTATCAAGTCGACAATTTTTGTAGGGAGCTTGAAGTCTCCTTGTTGTGAAATACAAGCTGAGGCCTTTGCTTCCTAAGCTTGATAATGGTAGTCAAATGGAGTTTGAAGTCTCTGTGATATGTGCTTCCGTGTAGCTAAATCTGGTGAGCTCGGGTGAGTAGGATCTTATTGAGATGAGTGGCAATATGTTTGTTTGGAGAGGAACTTTCTGGTTGCACAGCGTAGGGTGAGCACCTTGGCAGATGTGGGAGAGTAATGCTTATAGTTTTCCTTGGGTTAGTTCCTTCTTTGCTTCTGGGCGAGTCCTTTGAGGGATATACTCTTGCAAGGAAATACCCTCTTAATGACCCGACCATTACCTGTTAAAACACTTGAGAAAGTGATAATAGGTACACATTTATAGTTCCCCAATTCACTTGACTTTTGGTAGTTGATTCACAAAAAGGGCTAGTGAATGAAATTAAAAGCGACTTATCTTTTTTAAAATAGAGAAATAAATGTGAATTTACCATCCTATTTTTACTTTAGTCTTGAGAATTGTGTTGACTTAACATTAATGACTTTGACGCAGTGTCATGTCATACTAGGCTTCTCTATAAACTACTCATTATGATAAGAGAATCGATAAGTGCTTTGAGAAATGGACTTCCTCACCTCAGTATGGCTTGTTCTCATAGCTAATCAAGAAGATGGCCTTCTATCAAGGTCAAGCTGGCCAATCTCAAAAGAAAGCTTCACATACTATAGCAGCGTCTCTACACAGAGAGATCGATAAAGAGGAGATTTGATAGCTAGCCAAATCCGTGGACCCTCTCCCCCACGTGAAAAAAGTAAGAGCTTATGTTGGGGATGTGAACATTGTTGCTGAGGTGTCGATTGTCGTCGCTAGAGGCGAGTTATGTGCTACTGGTGCCCCTATTGGCTCGTTATCGGGATGGTGGCCTTGCTAGCGGTGAGTTCTTTAACACATTTGTTAGAGAACTTATAGGGACGTAGAAGTTTCTTTTAAGTGGCATGCATGTTTTTTCGATGCATTTGCATGCTCTTTAGTGCTCTTACAAAGTCACTTGTAGTCCCCAAATGTTTGTAGCCACTTTATGCCCTAGATGACATCAGTGTTACCTAGCTCCAATGAGAGGAAATCCTCCCTTACCTGAACTCCTTGTAGCTTTACTCTCAATTCCCTGCAGATACGCCTGCTTCTCTCCACCTTTCATGACCTCAACATCACTACAAAATATCCCGTGTCTACCAATTTCAACCTCAACCTATCTACCCCCTGGTTGGAGATGAAATTGTGAGTTGCTCTACTATCCACCAGGACTACTACTATTTCTCTCTCAATCTCCTCCCTCACCTTCATAGTGTAGTTGGGCATAAATCCTACTACTGAATTGAGGGATACCTCTGCCATGTCCAAATGTAAATACTCCTGCTCTCCTTCATCCTCCTCCTTGACAACCTCCCATTCCGATTCCTCGTTATCATAGATGGTGAGAACCTGAAGGGCCCGTTCCTTGCACCTGTGCCCTGGGTTGAACTTCTCATTACACCTGAAATATAAACCCTTTGCCCTCTTCTACTACATTTCCGACTCAGTCAGCCTCTTGAAATTTCCCAGGGTTTTCCTCCTCCAACCTTCTCCTTAGGAGCTTCCCTAAATCATCCTCGTATTGCCCCCCTCGGAGCAAAAAAGGTGGTGGTCATCCGATAAGGCCCTCTCGAACTACCACTCCGGCCACTCCTCTTTACATACCTCTAATCTTCGGCCAATCAGGCTAATCTCATCGCCTCCTTGAGCTCCCGCTGCTACCTCACCTGAATTGCTGTTTGGATGTTTGGTTTGTGCCCCTTAATAAAATTTTCCTCAAGTATTGTCTTCAGAAGCCGGTCCACCCTACTCATCAGGTACTCAAGCCTCTCTATGTACTCTCCCATTGACCTCTCCTCTATCAAGGCAAAGAATTGCTTTGTAAAATTTCCCCCCTTGCTTGGTCGGAAGCGATCCACCAAGCATTTCTTGAACTCCCTTCAATAGCGCATAGGCTGTCGCCTATCACTCCATTTGTACCATGAAAGAGCTTTCCCCTCCTAACACAGCCCAGGCGCCGTCAACTTCTCTTCCTCGGTCAGCCCGTTTACGGCTAAGTTTCTCTCCTCCCTGTAGATCCAGTCGTGTGCATTCTCCCACTCCAAGAGCGCATATGCTGCCATCTATCACTCCCATCTCTCTCCTTGCTCTCTTCCCCTCTCCTTTGAGGAATAGGCTCTAGGGAAGGCATTCCTTCTCCTTCCCTTAAGAATTCTACATCCCAATCCACTTTCCCAACTTCGCCGTTAGGATTTTCCCCACTTCCTTGCCCGATCGTCGGTGCCCTAACCTCTGATGATGCTGGTTTGGTTCAATTCTTCATCATCTGTCTCAATAGGTTTTCTATATTTGCAAATCTCCCTTCCATCGATGGCATCCATTCTCCGAATCCATCAATCTTGGTTGTGGGTTGTCCAACTTCTCCTTCCAAACATTCTTCTAGCACATCAACCTTCTTGGATGCCATAGATCCCAAGGAAAGTGCTCTGATACCACTTTGATATGATTTACCTCAACAAAAATAGTAAGGAAAGATGCAGTTGAATCACAATTCGAGAGGAGATCTAGGCTCTCTACAAGCCCTAGCCTTCTAGGGAACGAAAGAGAAAACAAGAAACTACAGAAATCTGGAATCAAACATGAAAACCCAACCCTAAATCTATTCAGCCCTAAATAACCCTAATTAGAGAACAATACAAATGTAAGACCTTGTTCCTTTGCTGTAGCTGCTGGAAAGTGATTTTTCCTCCCAGGATCGGCCAGGACGAAGTTTGGATCGTCCAGGCCGATCAGTGCATTGAAAATAGCTGATTTCTGGAGTGCTTTCTGGAATGATTTCTGGACGAAATCGTCCAGGCCGATCGAGGTATCGTCCCGGGACGATCAGTGGATGGCACAAGTCAGTGAGTAGGGGTTTTTATCGCCTATGAACAGTAATTATCGTCCTGAAAAATCGTCCCAGGACGATGGGAATTTGGTCTGATCGTCCAGGACGATCGAGACGATCGGCCGGGCCGATATGAGCATTACTTAAGGGAAATGAGCTCGTTTTGAGGAGAGAGAAAAATCATTTTATAAAACAGATATTTTGAGGAGAGAGAAGGAGCGGAAAAGCAAAGGGAAAAGTTCGATTTCGAGGCCCGCGGAGCGATTTTCGTCGTTCGTTGCTGTTGGATATTGTGTTTGTCTCGCTGTAAGGATTCCGAACCCTACTTCTGTTTTCGAAGATTTCGAGGTTTTGTAAAATGGTGCTCAGATTTGTGTTTTTGTAAGTGATTTTCGTACCTGATTTGGTATTGGCGAAGATTTCACCGCATAACTTTTGGTATGCTGTAGATATGATTATTCTGCACGTTTTGATTATTTTCTGGAAGATTTCGTCCGGTTCATTTTGATTTTGCGGGGTTTTATTTTGACTGCAAATTATTATGATGTCCGAATTGGTTTGAGCAGTAGAAGAATAGTCTTATAATGTTACTGTGCACGTTCTGTATTAATTTGGTGAATTGTGAGTTTTGGAGATTTTCGTGTAAATTCGATAGACTACCGTTACTCTGCCCGATTTTCGTACGATTTCTGATTTGGTTGAAATTGATTGATTGACTTGATATGCGTATAATTATTGATATGATCGTCTTAGATTTCTTTATTTTTTTTTATTATTGCATCGATTATAGCATTGATTGATTGTTACTGAAAGACAAGTGGGAACCTGGTTGAACGTTGGTTGAAGATTGATCGATACCTGTACAGGATGGTGGGCCGACGGGCTTTCCTTTAAATCATAGACCATAGATCATCGATATAACGATTGGGAGTTATAAGGAGTTTTATATGCCGACGGGCGGCCGACGGGCAAAAGAGTGACGACTCTTCTTGATAGAACCAACGTGCGGATAACTACAACAGCATCATTGAACGAACTACAACAGCATCATTGATCATTGATAATAGCTAGTGTTTGTGCTTGTCGAGTAAGACCATTGTATGGATTTCCGGATATGCATTGATTTATCGATTTCTGACTGATTCATTGATATTGATGGATTTATCGAATTGATTTACTATCGTACGGATTCATTGATTTCATTGAATGATCATTGAGCATTGATACTACTTGACTATTGACCATTGATATTGATATGGACATGGACGGCATAGATTCATAGACTCATTGATACTATTGATTCAGTATTGATTTGACTTGCTACTGTTGATTTATCGTATTGCTTTTCCAATTTGATTTATCGTATTGCTTTTCTGTTTGATGTTATCGACTTGATTGCTTCATAGATACCGGCACCGATATTGATATGGATTTTACGTATTGATTCATAGAGATTGACACTGATATTGATACATTGAGTCGTCGTACCGGTTCTCGATCGATTGATTGATTGGAGGGATTGTTGTCGTATGGATTTGATTTATCGTAGAATTGATTTCTATTGACCTGATGATTTCATTGTATAGATTTGTTTTCAATTGCTAGGTTGCTTATTGAGTTGATTCGATTGTTCTATGAATTTCCCCTGCTGATAGATGTAATTGACTGGAAAGTGCTTTATTGATTGAGATGATTTCCTTACTGTAGCATCATACGTCGTCATTATAGAATCTGTCGTTGATTGACTGATTTGCAAAAGTACGTTCTGACACGAGTTCTTTATTGAGTTAATTGACGCTATCGGTTGCTAGTAATTGATACAGATATCCTATTGATTTGACTGATGATATAGATACACTGATTTGATTAGACGACACGACTGATCGAACTGATAGTATTGATAGTGTTGATTAATAGACGCTGCTACAAGGATAGATATTGATTGGAAGCACTTACTGATTTGATTTCGATTTACCGATGTTTTCACCACTGCATTGATTATTGACTATTGATTTACGTACTGCATCGACTACTGATTTGATTTTCGCTGTTCAGACTTGATTTCATTGACGATGGATTTCTGTATTGCATAGACTCATTGACCATTGATTGATTTGATTTCTTTGACCTGCATATTGATAGCATCGCCGTGCTTTGATTTCAGTTGTAGGCTTTGGTGACCTGCTGGGCTTTGTAAGCTCATTATATGTGGTTAATGATTTCAGGTGCAGGGCCTCCAGTTTGAAGATCTTTCTGTCGAGTTCAGCCTTTTGTTTTGCAGCCTTTGGTAGGCTTTCTTTTGTAGCCGGTGTGGCTAGTGTAGATATTTCTTTTGGACTCTTTTGTCACTTCACTGTTTGTACTATATGTGAATTATAGTATCTGCTGTAGTTTCTTTTCTGTAATGTAATTATTTCTGGCTCTGGATATATGTTGGTATGGATTGATATGAATGACAGTCGAAGAAACCGAAAAAAAAAAAAAAAAGAAAGAACGATCTGATGAATCCTTTCGCTACACGGATCTTGGGTTGTTACAAATTGGTATCAGAGCGAGTGTAGTGAAAAGGATTTGATTATATCCAGAGATGATGATTGCATTATTTGATTTGATTTGTTTTGTTAGACGTATTTGATTTCCGCAGTCTTGATTGGAATGATTTGTATTGATCAGGCAAATGGATCCGAAAGGCAAAAAGATTAAGTCTGAGCCTGCTGCTAACCTCCCTCTCACATCTGAAAATATGAATAAATTTGCTGATATGGTTGCTCAGATGGTGAGTGACAAGCTAGCGAAACGCTCTGGGCGTAGCAAGAAAAGCGGGGAAGGTAGCAAAGCAAGAATTAATGTTTGTACGTTTTGTGGAAAGAGACACTCGGGACAGTGTTATCGAAGAACAGGGCAATGCTTCCGATGTGGTGCACATGGACATAGAATGACTGAGTGCCCGAGTTCTGAACTTAGGCAAGGACCTGTTCCGACTGTTCAGACTGGAAATGTACAAGCCATGATGGAAGATGTTCCTTCCGTGCCTGCTGGTGAGACTGGTACGAGTTTAGTTTATTGTTTGTTTTGATGTGTTTTGTTCGATTTTCCGATAGATCGGATTTGTTTTGCTTTGTTTTGTTTTGTTTTGTTCTGGACACGTTAGGGAAATGTCGGGACGACATTTTTCTAAGGTGGGGAGATTGTAAGACCTTGTTCCTTTGCTGTAGCTGCTGGAAAGTGATTTTTCCTCCCAGGATCGGCCAGGACGAAGTTTGGATCGTCCAGGCCGATCAGTGCATTGAAAATAGCTGATTTCTGGAGTGCTTTCTGGAATGATTTCTGGACGAAATCGTCCAGGCCGATCGAGGTATCGTCCCGGGACGATCAGTGGATGGCACAAGTCAGTGAGTAGGGGTTTTTATCGCCTATGAACAGTAATTATCGTCCTGAAAAATCGTCCCAGGACGATGGGAATTTGGTCTGATCGTCCAGGACGATCGAGACGATCGGCCGGGCCGATATGAGCATTACTTAAGGGAAATGAGCTCGTTTTGAGGAGAGAGAAAAATCATTTTATAAAACAGATATTTTGAGGAGAGAGAAGGAGCGGAAAAGCAAAGGGAAAAGTTCGATTTCGAGGCCCGCGGAGCGATTTTCGTCGTTCGTTGCTGTTGGATATTGTGTTTGTCTCGCTGTAAGGATTCCGAACCCTACTTCTGTTTTCGAAGATTTCGAGGTTTTGTAAAATGGTGCTCAGATTTGTGTTTTTGTAAGTGATTTTCGTACCTGATTTGGTACTGGCGAAGATTTCACCGCATAACTTTTGGTATGCTGTAGATATGATTATTCTGCACGTTTTGATTATTTTCTGGAAGATTTCGTCCGGTTCATTTTGATTTTGCGGGGTTTTATTTTGACTGCAAATTATTATGATGTCCGAATTGGTTTGAGCAGTAGAAGAATAGTCTTATAATGTTACTGTGCACGTTCTGTATTAATTTGGTGAATTGTGAGTTTTGGAGATTTTCGTGTAAATTCGATAGACTACCGTTACTCTGCCCGATTTTCGTACGATTTCTGATTTGGTTGAAATTGATTGATTGACTTGATATGCGTATAATTATTGATATGATCGTCTTAGATTTCTTTATTTTTTTTTATTATTGCATCGATTATAGCATTGATTGATTGTTACTGAAAGACAAGTGGGAACCTGGTTGAACGTTGGTTGAAGATTGATCGATACCTGTACAGGATGGTGGGCCGACGGGCTTTCCTTTAAATCATAGACCATAGATCATCGATATAACGATTGGGAGTTATAAGGAGTTTTATATGCCGACGGGCGGCCGACGGGCAAAAGAGTGACGACTCTTCTTGATAGAACCAACGTGCGGATAACTACAACAGCATCATTGAACGAACTACAACAGCATCATTGATCATTGATAATAGCTAGTGTTTGTGCTTGTCGAGTAAGACCATTGTATGGATTTCCGGATATGCATTGATTTATCGATTTCTGACTGATTCATTGATATTGATGGATTTATCGAATTGATTTACTATCGTACGGATTCATTGATTTCATTGAATGATCATTGAGCATTGATACTACTTGACTATTGACCATTGATATTGATATGGACATGGACGGCATAGATTCATAGACTCATTGATACTATTGATTCAGTATTGATTTGACTTGCTACTGTTGATTTATCGTATTGCTTTTCCAATTTGATTTATCGTATTGCTTTTCTGTTTGATGTTATCGACTTGATTGCTTCATAGATACCGGCACCGATATTGATATGGATTTTACGTATTGATTCATAGAGATTGACACTGATATTGATACATTGAGTCGTCGTACCGGTTCTCGATCGATTGATTGATTGGAGGGATTGTTGTCGTATGGATTTGATTTATCGTAGAATTGATTTCTATTGACCTGATGATTTCATTGTATAGATTTGTTTTCAATTGCTAGGTTGCTTATTGAGTTGATTCGATTGTTCTATGAATTTCCCCTGCTGATAGATGTAATTGACTGGAAAGTGCTTTATTGATTGAGATGATTTCCTTACTGTAGCATCATACGTCGTCATTATAGAATCTGTCGTTGATTGACTGATTTGCAAAAGTACGTTCTGACACGAGTTCTTTATTGAGTTAATTGACGCTATCGGTTGCTAGTAATTGATACAGATATCCTATTGATTTGACTGATGATATAGATACACTGATTTGATTAGACGACACGACTGATCGAACTGATAGTATTGATAGTGTTGATTAATAGACGCTGCTACAAGGATAGATATTGATTGGAAGCACTTACTGATTTGATTTCGATTTACCGATGTTTTTACCACTGCATTGATTATTGACTATTGATTTACGTACTGCATCGACTACTGATTTGATTTCCGCTGTTCAGACTTGATTTCATTGACGATGGATTTCCGTATTGCATAGACTCATTGACCATTGATTGATTTGATTTCTTTGACCTGCATATTGATAGCATCGCCGTGCTTTGATTTCAGTTGTAGGCTTTGGTGACCTGCTGGGCTTTGTAAGCTCATTATATGTGGTTAATGATTTCAGGTGCAGGGCCTCCAGTTTGAAGATCTTTCTGTCGAGTTCAGCCTTTTGTTTTGCAGCCTTTGGTAGGCTTTCTTTTGTAGCCGGTGTGGCTAGTGTAGATATTTCTTTTGGACTCTTTTGTCACTTCACTGTTTGTACTATATGTGAATTATAGTATCTGCTGTAGTTTCTTTTCTGTAATGTAATTATTTCTTGCTCTGGATATATGTTGGTATGGATTGATATGAATGACAGTCGAAGAAACCGAAAAAAAAAAAAAAAAGAAAGAACGATCTGATGAATCCTTTCGCTACACGGATCTTGGGTTGTTACAACAAACTTCCCAAACTATCCTTCCATAGCTCTCCTCCTTTTGAAGGTGAAGAGTGGTAATTTCGACTGCCAGGAAGTTTCTGCCTCTGCCTCTTGTCTTCGCCTGTTCGAATGAATTCCTCGCGGGATTTACTGGATCGGCTCAACATCAACTTTAGAGTCTAAAGGTTTTTGTTTGAGTAGATATAAAACCAAATACATGGAGTGTAATTTTAGTAGTAATAGATCTAGTGATGAGATTGTAACTTGGGGCGATCAAGTCATTAATAAGAGTATATGTTTTAGATATCTTGGGTCTATTGTACAGAGTGATGGTCAAATAGATGGGGATGTTATTAGTAGAATTTAAGCTAGATGGTTGAAGTGGAGGAATGCACTGGGATTGTTGTGTGATAGAAAAGTACCTCTCAAGCTTAAGGGAAAGTTCTAGAAGATGGTGATGAGACTTGCAATGCTTTATGGCGCAGAATATTGGTCATTAAAACAGAAACATAATATTAAGTTAAGTGTTGTAGAAATGAGGACGCTTAGGTGGATGAGTGGCTTTATTCTTAGAGAGGATGCGAAACAAGCATATATGTGAAAATTTTGGAGTAGCTCGAGTTGCCTTGGATGGTTTGGTCATATAAAATGGTTGCCTTCTGATGACCCAGTTAGGGGAGTAGATGTATTAGATTTAGCTTATGCTAAGAAATGTAGTGGTAGACCTAAGAAGATTTGGTTAGAAAATATTAGAAATGATATTTCTTTATTAGATTTAAATGAGAATTTGACTCTTAATAGGACACAATGGAGAAAAAGGATTCATGTAGTCAACCCCACATGGTGGGATAAAGGCTTGATGTTGTTGTTGGCGAAGATCTTTGTTTGGGTGAATTTTTATGGGGATCATTAGTAGGGTAGAATTTGAGTTGGAATTGTTGGCTTGTAAGAAATTTGTTGTGTATGTTGTGAGAATCAATAAAAGTCAAACATAAAGGTTTTAGAGGACAAGTGCAAGTAAAAAAAAATCATGTAACCCCAACATGAATGGGAGAAAAAAATTATAAATATTAATCATGGTCAGAAGGGACAGGGTGCAGCAAAAAGAGCTTAGAGGTTGGTTTTTATTTCATTCAAGATGTTATACTATCTTAGAAAATTATTACTCGTCATGACTTCAGTAAGAACAAGTGGTTAATATTCTTACACTGGCTGAGCCTTTCTCTAGGTTATGTAACTAGTTGAAGCTAACTAATTATTATGTTCCAGCTTGAGTGAGAGTGCTAACATAGAAAATATTAAGATATGAGACTTATCTATATTTTTAGATTAAGATAGGAGACTTATCTATATTTTGAGAATGGTGTTTGAGGCTAACTCTAGAACATTATACTCATTTTTTCCATTATAAAAAAAACACACAAATTCTATTTTCGTTATTCTAGTTTTATAGTGGACTGTTGATTTAGGCTTTATTTGAGACTGCTTTCTTGTTTTTTTCTTAAAACAGCTTTCTAGTAAAAAATTAAAATTTTTGTATTAAAAATATGCTTTAAGAAGTAGTATGAAAGCCATCCCGAACGAAGCATTAATATGCGTGATGGTATTGTGTAGTTGCTTATCAGATTATTTTTTGCTAGTTTTTGATGTTGAGAGGTGAAAAGCGCTGTGAAATAGTTTTCTAAGTCATCAAGCCAGCATCTCCAAGTGCTGTTTGGTAATCTGGTTTTGTGCTTGTATTTGAATACGTGGATTGGTCAAATACGTGGATTGGTTTCTGTAAGAGAGGGAGTTATAGTTATAAATTTTTATCAGTCAATTACGTTTATGTCGCACCTTTAACAGGTTTCACTAATTTAAATTTAATCATCATTATACATACCAACTTTTTCAGACTACGAGTACTTCTGATTCATTTTTTTTAATTTTGGATGTAAGGTTAACATTAGTTTATGCAAGTCTTTATCAAATCGATTAATATTGCCTTGTATGATTCGTTCTTTGCATGTGCAGTTTACTTCCCATGATTATTTAAAGAGTTAAGGGATCAAAATGATTATTTAATATAGTTTGGGACTATTTTGATCTCCATGAAGAGTCCATGGATCATTTTGATCATTTTCTCTTAATTTAATGCATAATTAATGCCCTTCCATTAATACTGCTTCTTAAAGCAGCTTTCTATTTTGTACCAAAAAACTGCTTTAAGAGGTAGAAAGAAAGCCATCCCAAACGAGATCAAAATCAAATTGCAACCTTCCAACTATTATTTAGATAATTTTTAGCTCAAGGGTAATCTGCATTAACTCAATTGTTTTGAAGGATTGTATCCATTTTTGTGAATATTAGATTCTTTGATTTAGGAGTTGTTTGATTTGAAGTAAAATTGGCGGTAAGTATTCTAAATGCAAAGGTTTAAAGGATTCCATTGTCGTGTCCATCAGCCGCCGCCGGTCATCACCCACCACCATTATTGGACATTATACTACATTAATTTTAT
Source organism: Dendrobium huoshanense (assembly GCA_016618105.1). Classification (NCBI taxonomy): domain Eukaryota; kingdom Viridiplantae; phylum Streptophyta; class Magnoliopsida; order Asparagales; family Orchidaceae; genus Dendrobium; species Dendrobium huoshanense. Next base: position 60,240,504 of record CM028342.1, on the reverse strand, counting down.
TTCAAGTCAAAAAAAAAATGCATTTATTCTATACTCATTCAAACTATTCAAAAAATTTTAATTGTTTTTACATTGTGTTTCCTTTTTAACGTATCAAATGGCTCAGGGTGGGAATTTTTTATATTCACTGTGCAAGAATTAAATTTTCTTCAATAACCTGAAAATGTCTACTATTTTCAACCTGTACAGCAAATTCTGTAGCATCAGAATTGAGTAGGTTAGTTTATTTGACCCTCTAGAAACTCGAATGATTTGAACCTGATCCAGTAACCTATTTTGTTTATTTTTTTTAGTTTATTAATTATAAACTTTAGGATATTTGATTAAAAATATAAAAATTTTAAGGAAGAAAAAGCAAACAAGTCATTTTTCGGTCAAATTTTGGTTCATGGGTCAATCAAATTGACATGCTTAATAAAGGGGCTAGATAATTCAATTAAAATCTAACATGAAACCTAATTTTTTAGGTCGGATCATTTATTGCACTCCTATTAGAAGCTAGACCGAACCTTAATTTTTTAAATTGGTCATTAATTGATACTCCTAATAAGGGGCGACAATAAGGGTTAAATGGACAAAATCAATTAGAATGAAGAAATTAATGGTGATTGCTACCATTGAAGTGATTATCAACAACATTGATGACTAAAAAAAATTGGCAATGATAATGACAATTAGGGGTGTCAATTTAGGGTCACTGGTCGGGTTCGGGTCGAATTCGGAAATGACTCGGCACTATTCGGGTCAACCCGAACCCGACTCGTTTTTACAAACGGGTCGATTTACCGGACCCGAACCCGACCCACGGACACATCAAGGCCGGGAGCAGCTTCACGCCTTCACAGCATCGGCGGCAGCAGCATCCGGCGGCCAGCGACAGCTGTCACGGACTCATGATCATGGGGCAGGTTTGAATCAAGCGGCGGTCACACGACAAAGCGACCGCGGGCAGCGGTCACGACTCACTAACGCGGACGGTTGGCCTGATGACTGATGCGATGGCATGCCTTACTGGGTCAAAAATGGGTTGATTTCGGGTTTCCGGGTCAACTCGAACCCGACCCGGTTCGGGATCGGGTTGACCCGAACACGAAATTTTCGGGTCGGGTCCGGGTCGGATTTTCATGTCGTATCAAATATTGACAGCCCTAATGACAATGATGAATTAAGAATCATTCAATGATAAAGGTGAATATATATATATATATATATATATATATATATATATATATATATATATATATATATATATATATATATATATATATATATATATAATGTTTTTTTTTTAATTTAAATTTTAAAACATCTCCCTTTTAGTATGTTATTTCGAAAATAAAATAAAATAAAAGAGCTTCATTCAAAAATATTATAATTAACAAAAGCCTATTCAGATTATTCAAGAAAATCATATTAAGCTATATAAAATCTATATTATATGCGAAGATTTTATAATGAGTAAATAACCTGATTTATTTTTTCTCCTAAAACCTTTTACATCGGGCGTGGGCGTTCGAGCAGTTTGCGGCTTCACAAACCCTAATCGTTAAACCAATGGAGAGAGGCGGCGATCGTGGTGGATTCGGGCGGGGATTTGGCCGTGACGATCGCGGTGGGCGCGGTCGTGGTGATCGCGGTGGGCGTGGTCGTGGTGGTCGACGTGGTGGTGGCCGCCGTGAGGATGAGCAGAAATGGGTTCCTGTCACCAAGCTAGGGCGACTTGTGAAGGAAGGGAAGATCATTAGTCTCGAGCAGATCTACCTTCACTCTCTTCCTGTCAAAGAACATCAGATTGTGGAGACCATACTCGGTCCGCAACTCAAGGACGAGGTCATGAAAATTATGCCAGTCCAGAAGCAGACCCGAGCCGGGCAGCGCACGCGCTTCAAGGCCTTCGTTGTCGTTGGAGATGGTAACGGCCATGTTGGTCTCGGTGTCAAGTGCTCTAAAGAAGTGGCCACCGCAATCCGAGGTGCAATCATCCTTGCGAAGCTTTCAGTGGTGCCAGTGAGGAGGGGATACTGGGGAAACAAGATCGGGAAGCCGCATACTGTACCGTGCAAGGTCACGGGAAAGTGCGGGTCGGTAACCGTGCGGATGGTGCCGGCGCCGCGAGGGGCCGGTATTGTGGCTGCTAGAGTTCCGAAGAAGGTGCTGCAGTTTGCCGGGATTGAGGATGTCTTCACCTCTTCCCGAGGATCCACCAAGACTCTCGGCAACTTTGTTAAGGCAACTTTCGATTGTCTGATGAAGACCTATGCGTTTTTGACTCCGGACTTGTGGATTGAATCTCGCTTCGCTAAATCACCATTCCAGGAATATACTGACCTACTTGCGAAGCCAACCAAGGCCATCCTTGATGATGTTGTTGAGAGGGTTGATGCCTAAGTTTCTGTGGTATTTTTCTTTCTAGTCTTTGCCAAATGCCTCTCCCACCTTTTAAAAGACCTTATTAGCTGCATTTTGTTCATCTTCTTATTTATTATGGTCTTCTTGCTTGTCACTCACTACACTTGTTCCCTGTCATAACTTTTCAATTGTGCTATTTCTAAGAGAATATTAGCCTCTCTTTTGTTTTCGTTTTCTAAGATTTTGCTGCTTGGTTCATTCAATTAGTGTCCTGTATGAATGGACTTTCTGGAGGAAAGGCCAATCCATTGAATTTTGTAGAAAATTATCTGGATGCTGATAGTTAAAGTTTGCTCTTGCTGACAAAGGCAAATTGTAGCAAGTACAGAATAGCGTTTTTTTGACTAACTACAATTTGGTTCGATGAGAATTGAATTCAAAAATTCATATGAACATGTAATTACATCCACAAATATCCTGTTCATTATGTCATATCTTTCCCCTTCAATTGATTTTACTGAAATTCCCATGCAATTATTTTAATTTTCTTCAGCAATCTATAATTCAACAGTCATCTAAAATTTCATTTGTTTTCAATAAAAACAGAGATCCAACATAAATATTATTAAATGGCTTTAATATAAGCTCACATCATACAAAATCATCTCATAAAACACTAATCAATTCATCAAAATCTCTCTACTCTTTATCAGAAAAGTACAGAGCAATATTTTAACTAAAATCTAAGAACATGAAAGCTTCCATGGAAGTGCTTCTGAGCTGCAACGTTATTGAAACGAGCTTTGTCATCTTCATCAATGGCTTCAGCAGGGTTAAGTTGAGGGGGGTTCTTCAATAGAAAAGAGAGGAAGGTCCTGAGGAAGAGGAAGCTATCAGCCCAAGCCATGGCTTCTGGTTGCCAGTGATGAAGGATTTTGTGTTATTTATAGGGGAATTGGAGCTGTGGCAAGTCAAAGCAAAGTCTATTTTGGTAGTAGAGAGAGAGTCAGATGTGCTTGGGGTGCAAGTTCCCTCTATCAATTGGACTTTGACCATTTATAAAGAGAGAGAAAAGGGAGACTTGTAATTTCTTATGTTTCATTTAGTTGATCTTATGAGAAGTTTATTTTATGAATTATTATCATATTTTTATTTGGTTGAATTTTCAGAATTTTTTAACAAAAAGAATGTTTTCAAAATAAGATAAAATAATTATTATAATTTCTTTCCGAAAGAAAAAAATTATAATATTTATAATAATTTTTCGAATTTTTTTTCTCGCAATAATATGACAATTTTGTAAGTATGATTGTCTTAAACATACTCTAATAAATTTGATTGCCTTTCATAAAGGAAGCTAAGAAACTACAATTAAAAACCTATTGTGTGAATTAACTTTGTTTTTATTTTTGTAAAAAATATATTATAGCATACTCACTTATGTATCAAAGGTTATTTTAAGGTATTGTTTGGAACGGTTTTCTTACTGCTTCTTTAAGCAATTTCATAATAAAAAATTAAATTTTTTTACTATAAAAGTGTTTAAAGAAGCAGTAAGAAAGCCATCCCAATCGAAGCGGAAGTAAATTGACTTGATTGCTTTGCTATCAAGGACTGGACAGTTATACTACATCTGTTCTGCAGTTTTAAGGAGGTGATGAAAAATGCCTGCCAGCATGTTCATTGCTTTGAAAACTTCAACTATGAGAGGTAGAACTTAAGTAATTGAAACTTGAAGATTTATCATTTTAAGTTTGGCAAATAAATTTTAAAGCTACATCAGAAAAGAATTACATAGCTTGCAAAAATCCCATTTGATTTGTAGAAATCTATCCAATCTAATACATTTGAATTTCCTGAATCACAACAGCAGAAAAAGGAACAAGTCTAGACCCAATTTTATGGTACACAATTGATAATACTGAAAGCTAATAAACTGCTTCCAGTGGTAATGAATTGCCAAAGTAACATATAATAACAACAAATGAAGAAAACTATATAAAGAATGATGATTGATGAAGAGAAAACAAAAACAATCTTATACTCTACCTATATTGTGTTCATCAGCAGAGGCTACAGGAACAGTTGCAGGCTCCCCAAAAGAATCATCCAAGTGAAACTGTACAAATTCACTCACCATCTCCTTCCTCTCCCTGTAAATGATCTCATTCTTCTCATCCTCGACCTTCTCCACCTTCTCGCGGGTCATCAAAGTCACATCCTCAGCTGCTTTGACGACTCGATTTAAGGCATTTGATATCCATGATGCGCCGGTCGACACATAGTGGTTTCCCATTACTGCAGAGCTTGCAGTGCTTGCCTTCTGCTCAGCAGCAGCAATAGCTGATCTTGTCATTTCTGACACTTGGTATCGCTTATCCACCTCAAGCATCTTCTCATTCACCATGGCTGTCCCCATGCTGATTTTCTCGCTCAGACCAAATCGGCGATCGATGGAGGCCACCGTTGTGGTTGCGGTTAATATGATGTGGTGGTTTTCATCAAAGGATTTAGCTGAATGGAGAGCATCTTTTCCAAGGACAAGGCTCTTGGCTATCATGCTGCTTACAATATCTTCTGCTCTCTTGACAGTAGAATCCTCCAAGGCAATCTTGTTTGAATGGATCAGAGTTGAATTAGATCAGTTTAAACAATATTTATTCAAGTCATATATAAAAAAGAAAATAAGAGAAATTTACTTCGGTAGTTCTCTAAGTATGCACAACAATTTCTTTTGAAATGTTTTAAAAAATGCAAGAACTTGCAATAGCATTTTAGGTTATCAAAATTCGGAAGTATCTGGAATTTGCATTTGTATCCTTAATACTGCTTACTGGGTTACTTTTTGGTCACTGAAACTATGATTATGCTAGGAAACACATTTTTTCTGCTTGCCATGATTTTCTGTTCCGGAACCTGAAGTAGCTTGGTTTAGCTGGTTTAGATGTGGGAAGAACATGCTAGCTCTAGGAGAATTAAAAAGATTTTCATTGTAAAAACTAATGCAGCCAAATATGAAAAAAAAAAAAAGAACTTGGAAAGAACAAAACCAGTTGATCTTACACCAATGAAACTCTTGTGTTTGCTATCAAAAGATTTGCTAAAAAATCTGTTTTGAAAGTGAGGAGAAGCTCTTGAAGTTTTCAGGTAAAAGAATTTTTTATTTGAGAGTTCAATCGACTGCGCAATTGCAATTACAGTGGAAATGGAAAGTGAAACTCTTAAATGGAAGTAGCTTCAACTTGTAGAGTTTGAATGAATATTTCGTTTTGTTCTTAAATGATTTTCCGAGAGATGATTTTAGAAATAAAAATAAGTTATTTGGAATGAAGAAAATGGACTTCAAATTTGGCTTTGTGAAGAAACAGCTTGAAGTTTTTTGGAATGTTGTGCAAATATCTTTGGTTTTATATTCAAATACACTTGAACTCTTTTAGGTATCAGTGCAGCAACTTACAGAACTTAACGAGCATGACTGACTAAGGTTATGAGTGGGTCGAATCGAGCCAGGTATATTATGGATTAAATTTGGCCTGGTCAAACTACAAATTATTATTGTTTGGGTCGAGCTCGAGCTGAGTTTTCACATATATGTTCATACTTGACTCATTTAAATTCTTCGATAATCAAATTTGATTTATACTTGCTAAATTAATTGAAAAAGTACTTGCACTAAATAATAATTAAGTTAAATTTTTTATTGAGTACTTGACTTATTCATATTAACAAATATTTTATATGTCTAAATGAACAAGCAATTCAATAAATTTAGTATTAATGTCAAGAACTTAAATTGTAAGCATTTTTCATCTTATATTTAATAGTTTATCTTTTTAAAATTTTTAAAACTGTCAACGCCGGTCCCAAGTCTAGATGAAAAAAAGTTGTGAGAAATTTAAAAAAATAAATAAATTAGGCCCCTTCTATGAAAAGTTTATGGCTCCGCCGCTGCATATATCCAACCATTATTCAATAAATCCTACCACCTTTTATCTTATAAAATATTTTCGCTAGTCGTCAATAGATAAGCTCCCCTTAGACAAATATTTAATAACTTAATCTAAAGAGGATGCTGGAAAGTAAGGAAAGCGAAGAATGAAAAGCAAAGAGAAGAAGAATATGGCTGAACTAATGGGTTGTATTCATACTAAAATCAAAAGATAACTACAATGTTACAGTAGTAGCGAATATATAGAAGCATAAGGAGATATGTGAAATAATGAGGTGGAGTGGTTGTTGCTATCTGATCAGGGATGGCAGACGTAGTGGAAACAAGCTGGAGCAGACTTTGCTTGTGAGGCGGGTGGCTAGCTTATCAACTTCTTATCACTTATCTTATCAGGGCCCCTCAAATTTAGCCTCTAGGGAGCAATGAATGAAATTTGGTCGGAGAGAGAGGATTCGTGAAGGTGAAGATGTCGGCGAGTTGATCATTGGTGTCAATATGGTGGATGGGGCTTCTTTGGAGTGAAGGTGAGATGTCGGCAAGTTGATCATTGGTGTCAATATGGTGGATGGGGACTTCTTTGGAGTGAAGGTGAAGATGTCGGCGAGTTGATCAGTGGTGTCAATATGGTGGATGGAGACTTCTTTGGATTGGATTTTCTCACAAATGAAGTGGTAAGTCTATCTCGATTGTTGCTTAGTTCTTGCGTGGAATACTGGGATTTGTGGCTAAGGCGAGTTTGCAGAGATATTGTCACAATGCGTATTGGGGTGGCGTGGGGTTGAGGTATGTTGAAGTCAGCCAAGTAGATTGCGCAAAGCCATACGACGTCGGAGGCAATGCTGGCAAGAGCTTCTATATTCTGCTTCGGTTGAGGATTTGTCAATGGTTGGTTTCTTCTTTACGCTCTAGGAGATGAGATTGTTGAGGCATAAAGGAAAGGAACAGAAGCCAGTGGTCGATTTGAAGCCCAATCTAAGTCGGAGTCAGAGTCAGAGTGGATCTAAAGCCCAGTCTAGAGTCGGAGTCAGAGTCAGAGTGTAGCGTGAAATTGCCACGAGTGATGGGAAAGGCCAAAGTGGGCGGTTCCCATTGATGTAGTGTAGAAGGAGCGTTTCATCTGTTGGTAGTGATAAATTTGGGGATTTTGCACAAATCGGTAGAGATGGTTGGTGGTTGTATGCAATGTCAGGTCTTGTTATAAGTAAGGTATTGAAGGGAGGCTCTTTGGTGATAGAGAGCTTGGTCATGGAAGTCGAGTATTGAAGCGGGTGATTTGGAGGGTTTTAGAGAATTTGGTGATGCCATAGGTTTGTAGTCCTTGAGGCCAAATTTGCTGAGAATTTCGATGGCTTATTGGGTTTGAAGGAGAAAGAATGAGGGAATGTAGAGGTTATTTGAATGCCAAAGGAATAGAGATGGCGGATCAAGAATTTTGAGTGAGAAATGTTTCTATAGATCGGTGAGTTAAGGTGTTGAGGGTGGCGTTATTGTCGATTAGTAGGATATCATTGGCGTATAGGAGGAGGAAGATGGAGGTGTTAGTATTTGATAAGATGAAGAGGGAAGGGGGTCAGACTTATTGATTTTGAAGTCGCATTGTAGGAGGAAGGTGGAGAAGGCGTGGAACCACTGTCTGGGTGCTTGTTTAAGGCCATATATGACTTTGTGAAGTTTGTAGACATAATTGGGGTGGTTTGGGTATATGAATCCCTTGGGTTGAGACATGTAGAAGGTTTTACTGAGGGTGCCGTGGAGAAATGCATTTGAGATGTTGAGCTGATGAATGGACCAATGATAATTGAGTGCGATAGTGAAGAGGATGCGTATGGTGGGTAGCTTTGCCACTGGGCTGAATGTTTTTGAGTAATATATGTTATATTATTGTTTGTATCCCTGAGCTACAAGTCAGGCTTTATGATGATTGATGGTTTCATTGAGGTTGAGTTTGATTCTATAGGTCCATTTGCAGCCAAGGATAATTTGATTGGTTGGAGGGGGATGAGGGTCCATGTGCCTTGTCGTTGGAGAGCTAAGAATTCTGCGAACATTGTTTGATGCCATTCGGGGTGTTTTGTTGCTTGAGAGTAGCACAATGGTGTAATAGCTAAGTGAAGTGGAGAGTGTAGGTTGAGAATATGACGGGGCTTTAAGTGACTTGTTTTGAACGTTGTTTAAATTGGATGAGTAGTAGTGGGGTTTAGGTGGGGTGATATTGCGGCGGGTTGATCTGAATGAGAGATTTCATTTGGAGGTGTGAGATATGAAGGTGATGAGTTATATTTGTTGAGCTGTTGGGGAGGGGTGTGGTGTGGTGGAGTTGGGAGGAAGGGTTGTAGTTGCTGTAGGTATTGTGGAATGTGGTATTAGTAGTAGTGGAGAGCTTGAGGTGGTGTCTGATTGCTGATTGAGATAGTAATATCCTTTGTAGTGGTCTGGGTAGCCGAGAAAGATGCATGTTGTTGATTTTGGGGATAGTTTGTTGTTGTTGGAGTATTTTGGCCATGGAAAACAGAGGCATCTGAAGAGTTTAAGATGAGTGTACGATGGGTGTTTTTTGTTTAGTAGTTAAAATGGGGATTTGAAATGGTTTGGTTTAGATGATAGTTTGTTGATTAGGTAGGTGGCTGTTTTGAGGGTTGTCCAAAAATTGAGTGTTAGTTTTGAGGCAAGTAGAAGTGTGCGTGTAGTTTCAATAAGATGTATGTGTTTGCGTTGGACAAGACTGTTTTGTTCGGGTGTGTGTAGGGGCAGCTGCATTGATGGTTATTCCTTTTTTTGATAAGAAGTTGTGTAGTTGTTTAGAGGTGTATTCACCTCCTCCATTTGATCTTATGATTTTTATTGTTTTGTTAAAGTGCTTTTCTGCAAAATGAATAAATTGAATAATGATATTATAGGTTCCTGGTTTTGTTTCATGGGGAAGGTCTAATTGAATTTAGAAAAATTGTCTACTATGGAGATGTAATATCATGTGCCATGAAGAGAGGGTTCAGGTGAAGGTCCCCATACGTCTGTGTGGAGAATTTCCAGTGGTTTGAAAGTAGTAATATCATTGGTTATAAAAGGTAGTTTGTGGATTTTAGCTACATAACATGAAGAACATAGTAGTGATTGATTACAATATATTTTTAATTTCTTGCTTGGATGACCTAGTCGAGCATGCCAGAGCTTGAGAGAGATGAGTTGCGAGGTCAATGCATGTGTGGCTAAGGTTGGCGGATGGAGTAGAGTCCATAAACATATGCCATGGAGGAGAGGTTGGGAGTTCTATAGACCAGTGTTGACAAAACCGTTAGAATCAAAGAGAATATAACAGTTGTTGTCCTTTGTGAGTTTATGAATGGATCGTAAGTTGTGTTTGAGAAAGGGTACGTGGAAAAGATTATTGAGAACAAGCTTACGATGCGGAGGAGGCGTTGGTAGGATGCCTTGTTAGGAGTTAGATGTGCAGAGTGGCGTCGTTGCCAATGGAGACAGTATCATTTCCGGTGTAAGTGGTTAGCTGTTGAATGTTGGTAAAATCGTTGGTGAGATGTGCTGATGCTCTTGAGTCTAGAATCCACTATGAGTTGTTGTTGAAAGGTTGTTGAGTGGTGTATAAACCAGTGTGTCGAGGTTGGTTTGGAGTTGGGTATTGGATGTTGTAGTGATGCCATCATGTGGCAGTTGCGTGGCCAAGTTTGTTGCATATCTGACAGGTAGGCCTTGGGTTGTTTGATTTCTTGCTATTGTTGATGAAGGAGAAGGGTGGGCGAGTTGCTGGCTGAAACCAAGGGTTTGGTGGTGCACCTTTGTTGTTGCAAGCTACTTTGTGGTGTGATGCTGCAATAGCAGTAATGGAGAAGTCTGCTGACTGCTGGAAGGTGTTTCGTGAGATTGTTTGCGATGTTTATTTCTTCACTGCATTGGAGGGAATAGAGATCATCAAGGCTAATTGGATGTAACATGGTTTGAATGGCTATTTTGAAGGATTGTTAGAAGTGTGGCAAGCCATTTAGGATGCATAGGATGATATCTTCTTGTCGATGTGGGATCCGACTGCTGCAATATTATCACTGAGTGACTTGATGTGTGAAAGATATTGTGACATGGTCTGGTTTCCCATTGATATATTGCGTAGTTCATTTTCGAGTTGGATGACCCTTGATCGGTTTGTAGGTTGTAGGCATTTTTCTAAGGTTGTCCATACTTCATGGCATGAGGTGAGATTTAGGATGTATGGAAGTATGGCTTGTGAAATGGTTGAGAATAATGCAGCAGAGAGGTTAGGAAATTCCAGGAGATGAAGCTGGGGTTTGGTATGGTCTCATTGGCGTTTGAGGTAGTATACCTGGGTGGACAGCAAGTTGATCCGGTTAGAAATTCTTCATTGTCATTTGCTGTAAATATTTTGAGGACATGAAGCTGCCATATTAGGTAGTTGTCACTTTGCAGCTGTGTGTGGAGAATGCTTTTCAGGTAGATATGAGGAATTTGGGAGGGTGGGATAGGGTTTTCGGTGTTGGGTAGGCTGCTTGGATGAACATTTGTAGAGGGTGAGCTTAGAGTGTGTCATTCCTAGGGAGCCGAGCTGTTAAGCTTGATGGGGATCTGATACCATAAAGACGACGCTGCAGAGCGAGGAAAGTGAAGAAAGAAAAGCAAAGAGAAGAAGAATGGCTGAACTAAGAAGCTGTATTCATACAAAAATCAAAAGTAACTACAGTGTTACATGTTGAGTCCAGTAATTAGGTTGTTAAGCCTAAGTAAATGTCCCACGGCTACCAAGAGGGGGGTGAATTGTTAGTTTTAAAAATTTTAAACCCTCTTAATAATAAAGTTGAACCGAAATAAAATTTTCTTTTAAAGTTAGTAGAAAAATGTTTTTCAACCAAAGAGTTGTTAAAACTGAAATTCAAAGTGCGGAAACGTAAAAGCAATAAAGTAAATGACACCAGATTTATAGTGGTTCGGTCTATAACCAGACCTACATCCACTCCTCAGAGGCACCCTCTGAGTATTGCACTAATACCACAAAGTGACTCTCCTTTAGCACCCACAGCAAGGCGGAGAAGCCTGTACAAAACACTCTTTTCACCACTACCCGGTGCGGCAGAGAACCGTCGTCCTTTTACACTCTCCTAGTGTGGGCAGAGAACCGTCGTCCTTTTACACTCTCCTAGTGTGGGCAGAGAACCGTCGTCCTTTTACACTCTCCTAGTGTGGGCAGAGAACCCTACGGCTGTTCACACTCTCCAAGTGTCGGCAGAGAACCGGATCTTCTTGAATGATCTTCTCACAAGAATCTAGAAAGAAGAAAGAAAAGAGTGAAGAAATCCAATTTCACAAGTAGAGACTCTTACCTTAGCAATCCAAGTGAAGCCTTCTCGCTCCAGTGGTAGGAATCCTCCTTTGAATGCTCTCTTCCACTCTCTCCTTGGCTATTCTCTCAAGAGGCACGAAGATCAAATGACAAAAAGATTGGGTGGCAGTCTAATTTGGACCTTTTATAGAAAAGACAAGAAAAACCGCCCAAAAACTGCAAATTTCCAATTCTGTACGCAGTGGATCGTCCTGTACGATCCTGGATCATCCTGGACGATTTTACTTAAACGATCTGAAATGACCCCATTTGTATATGTGTACGAAATGACTTCGTACAGCTGATCGTCCTGTACGAACTAGGTTCGTCCAGTACGAACGGTTATTGCAAGGTCGGTTCTAGAAACTGCTGAAAACTGTTCTAAGTCGGTTCATTGTTTGGACGAAAATATGTTCGTCTGGATGAAAATTTTCCAGAGAGCCGATCATCCTGGACGATTATTTATTTCGTCTGGACGAAAATTTTCCAGAGCACCCATCGCCGCGGACGATAATTTGCTTTCGTCTGGACGAAAATTTTCCAGAGAGCTGTTCGTCCGGTAAGATATTTATTTTCGTCGGGACGAAAATTTTCCAGAGCACTGGTCGCCTCGTACGATGGTAAAATCCGTCTGGACGAAACTTTTACAGAGAACCCATCGTCCGGGACGAAAATAAAATTCGTCCTGGACGAATAGGACTTAGAAAAAAAAAATTTTCAAGCAAGTTCCTATTCGTTCCAAGTGCTCTATAGGAGATAACTGACAGATCGTCCAGTACGATAAATATCGTCCTGTACGATAGGTATAGAATTTCAAGATCTCCTTATTTGTGTGTGTGAGATTTTATTCACTCAATTACAATCACTCCCTTTCAAAATTAATTCAAAGAAAAGGCAAACTTCAAATAAACAAAAATATCACATGTTGAATTTGATTTGAAGTTTTCGTAGTCTGGAGTCTGATTTTCCTGAAATGTTAGTACACACAAGAGCAAGTGCAAATTTTCTGAAATTGTTAGGAGATAACTATACATTTGAACAATAATGTTTGGAATCATCAAAACTACATAAGTTGCACAAATATAAATCATTCAAATAGCAACTATTCAAACAATCTCCCCCTTTTTGATGATGGCAAAACAATTATTATTAGTATGGTTTCAAGTTAAAACAAATCTCTTATCTCCTAAACTCCCCCTGAATTTATGAGTACATTAAAATAAGGAGGCATTAAAGAATAATATTTTTGTTTAAATTTTTAACACAAACAAATAAAAAACTTACAAACAGAACAATTAACAATTAAAAAATAGAAAACACAAACATAATAATTTCTCCCCCTTTTTGACAGCAACAAAAAGTGAAGAAGAAAAAGACAAGAAATGTAAATAATTATATGAAATTCATTGTTAAAATTTAATCTAAATTGTGATTTGACATAGGGTATGCAATTTTAAACTAAAGATATTAGGTCAATCATAGAAATTCATAAAATTTATGAAATGATATAACATTGTAAGTAAGAAGAATTTATCAAAGACATGATTCAATTTAGACATTTTGATTATTGAAAATCATTACAAGTGAGATGTAAAAAAAATTCTATATTTCAAAGTTCAATAGAATATAAATGAACATTAGATCAACTTGAATTAAGAGATTGAACGAATTTGGAAAGAAGAGAATTACCTCATGTGGTGCTTTGCACATCTTTTCAAAGTTTTGGAGCACATTTTTGTGCAGTTTTCTTTGGTTGGGCTTATTTTGTGCCTCTTTTTCACTTTGCAAATTTTTGTGAATTGCTTTTGATTTTTGTACATTTGTACAATGTTCAAGAGTAATTTGACCAATTCTTTCCAAAATCTATAATCTAAAATTTCAAATATTTCTAGGTGCATAAATATCATTTGAGCATAGAAATACAAAATAAGAAAACATCAAAATTGTAATAACAATATTAACTTTTATGTAGTCTAAATGAATAGACATGAATTTAAAAGTTCTAATTACAACAAGTTATAAACAAATTATAAATTTAGAAATTCTAGATTTTCTAATATAGATAATCTCAAATTACAATCGAATTTAAGCACTATGTAGATTAAAAAAAATACTAATGAAATTCATAAACATTAGCCACATTTCAAAACAAATCTAATAAAAACAAACTTTCATTAAAATTAAAGGAACGGATTACACAACAAAAACAAAAAAATTGAACTTAGAAACATAAAAGCAAACAAAAACAAAACAAACAACAAAAAAAAATACAACAGACACACAAAAAAAATTCTACTGTTCTGGAGGAGGAGGAGGAGGAGGAATGTCGCCAAAGAGGTTGAAGTAGGAGGCCATCAACATTACATTGGTATTTATTTCATGAACTTCATCTCTAATATTACCAATGTCATGTTGCTGCTGAGTAAGTTGAGCATCAAATTGATCAAACCTTTGATCAACGTGAGTCTCTAGTCTATCAAATCTTTCAATCAGATTCTGGTAATCTGATTGAGAAGCAGAACCTTGCACTCCTTTTTCTTCTTCTTCTGAAGCACTAGCATGTGCTTTTTCTTTCTCCTCCTTGAAGAGCAATCTGAAAGATGCATCGTTATAGTAAACTGGCTCTTCATATTCTTCATCAGGATGCACTATATTGTACTTCTTCTCCAAAATATAAGTAATTAAGTGCCCTAATGAAATGTTCTTCTTCCTCTTCTGATCAGGATGTCCTATTTCTGAAAGCCCATAGATATGATCTAGGATGAGTTGGGCTTCATCAATAGGATGTCTTTTCATGATTAAAAAAGTTAGACAAGAAAGGAGAGGAGTAATGTTAATCCTATCACCAGCTTTAGGAATAATTGAGGATCTAAGGATATGCTGGATGATTCGGGCATCTTGGGTCATACCGGCCACTCTAGCAACATGATTGTCAATCGTATTTTCTCTAATTACCATATTGATTTGAAACCATTTGAAGGAGGTTTCTGACATTAGGGTGTGGGCTCTATATCCTTCAGTTCTTAAGTTTAAAAATGCACCAAGGTCGTGCTTGGTGATCTCAACTTTTTTCTTAAAAACAAAAGAACTAATGATAGAGTGGTCAGAATTGAAACTCATGTTGGCTAGAAAGTAATGGTAGGTTTGCTTATTGTAGAAATGGACGAGAGAAAGAATGAACTGAAATTGGGTTGAGGCGAAGAGGTGCAATACCCGAAATTTCAACTCTGTTTGGATAAGAATGCGAGACGGAGTGATTCCTCATTTGCCTTGGAAAGAAAGTTGTCTGGGGCATTCCTGTTAGGTTTCTTCACCAAAACTTTTTGTCTTTTGCTAGAGGAGGCCATAGTTGATTTGTTGTAGAAAGGGATTGAAAAAGATGTTTGAAAGTGTGATTGTCAAGTTTGAAAGCCTTCATATTTAAAGAAAAACGATACGTTCGTCCTGGACGAAAATATTCGTCCTGGACGAAAAATTATCGTTCGTCTGGACGAAGTAATTTCGTACAGACGATCCAATTCGTCCAAAATGTAACGGCTTTTCGTATTCAACACAACTTACGATGCGTCCCTTCGTACAGGCTTTTTGACTTGACCGATCGTACATACGAAAAAATTTCGTACAGACGATCGAAAAGTGTTTCGTTTTAATGACTCTTGAAAACCGTCCCCTACAATGAACCGACACATGTTCGTACAGACGAAAAAATTTCGTACAGACGAAGTTCGTATTAAAAACTGTCTTATCCACTCAACCGCTGCATTCAATCGTCCCGACGTTTGAGAAAAAAAAAAAATTCGTACTGGACGATTAAATATCGTACAGACGATCAAATTAAAAACTGCTCTCAAAACGGTTTAAATTCGCGCAAACTGTTCCTTCACATATCGTCCCGTACGAAAACATTTCGTCCTGGACGATTTCCTCCAAAAAAAATTTTTAATTTTGAATTTTTTTAATTAACAAAATCAACAAAAACACAGAAAACATAAAACCAAAATCATAAATCCAAAAACAATTCATTAAAAACACACAAAATTCACAAAATTACAAAAACAAAACACAACAAGTATCAATGTTGCAAAGACATTTTAGTTAAGCATTCAAATCAATAACACCAAGCCTTGTTCTTAAAGTACTGAAGGTATCAAAGGCTAAAGGTTTTGTAAAAATGTCTGCAAGTTGATTTTCAGTTGAAACATGTATGAGTTCAATTTCTCCTTTGGATACATGATCCCTTATGAAATGATGCCTTATATCAATGTGTTTGGTTCTAGAATGTTGAATAGGATTTTTGGAAATGCAAATAGCACTAGTATTGTCACAATAAATTGGAATAGTGCCTATAGTTAATCCTAAGTCAATCAACTGTTGTTTTAACCAAAGTACTTGTGCCACACAACTTCCTAATGCAATGTATTCTGCTTCTGCAGTAGATAGTGCCACTGAATTTTGTTTTCTACTAGACCATGAAACTAATGAATTTCCAATGAATTGACATGTTCCAGAAGTGCTTTTCCTATCCACTCTACAGCCTGCAAAGTCAGAATCTGAGTAACCAATAATTTCAAATGAAGAGCTAAACTTAGGATACCAAATTCCTAAGTTTTGAGTTCCTAGTAGATATCTTAAAATCCTTTTCACTGCTGTCAAATGTGATTCTTTTGGATCTGATTGAAATCTAGCACATAAGCAAACACTAAACATAATATCTGGTCGGCTAGCAGTCAAGTAAAGTAAAGATCCAATTATCCCTCTAAATTTCTTTTGATCAACAGATTTTCCCTTAAGGTCTTTATCTAACTGAACTGAAGAACTCATTGGTGTACTAACAGGTTTAGCATTGTCCATTTCATATTTTTTGAGGATGTCCTTAATATATTTGGTTTGACTAAGAAAAGTACCTTCCTCAAGTTGCTTAATGCTAAATCCTAGAAAGTAATTTAAATCTCCCATTAGACTCATTTCAAATTCACTACTCATTGTTTTAGAAAAATCATCACAAAGATGTTTATTTGAAGATCCAAAGATGATGTCATCCACATAAATTTGAACAATAAGTATATCCTTTTCAATTTTCCTTAAAAAGAGAGTTGTATCCACACTTCTTTTTCAAAAGATCTTTCAAGTAGGAAGGTGCTTAACCTCTCATACCAAGCCCTAGGTGCCTGTTTCAATCCATATAATGCCTTTTTTAATTTGAAAACATGATTTGGAAATTTAGAATTTTCAAAACCTGGAGGTTGTTCTACAAAAACATCTTCTTCAATTACTCCATTTAAAAAGGCACTTTTAACATCCATTTGAAACAATTTAAAACCTTTAAAACAGGCAAAGGCTAGTAAAACCCTAATTGCTTCAAGTCTAGCTACAGGGGCAAAAGTTTCCTCAAAATCAATTCCTTCAATTTGATTATACCCCTTAGCTACTAATCTAGCCTTATTTCTAATGACTACTCCTGAGTCATTCATTTTATTTTTGAACACCCACTTGGTTCCAACAACACTTTGATCTTTTGGCCTTGTAGTTAGTTCCCAAACTTTATTTCTTACAAATTGATTTAACTCTTCTTGCATGGCCAACTTCCACATTTTCTTCCAAATTTAATCTATCTATCTTTTGGAAGTTTTCTTCAATTTCTTCTTCAACAACTTTTGGCTCTTCCATGTTTCCATTTTCATCAAAAACAACATGTGTGGTTTCTTCAATGACTAAAGTTCTTTTGTTGAATACTCTATAAGATTTTCCAACACTTGAATATCCAACAAAAATTCCTTCATCTGATTTTGGATCAAATTTTCCTAAGGCAGATTTTCCATTATTATGTATGAACACCTTGCAACCAAATACATGTAAATGAGATAAATTTGGTGTTCTACCTTTTAGCAACTCATAGGGTGTTTTATTCAAATTTGATCTCACATTCACCCTATTCAGAACATAGCATGCAGTGCTAACCGCCTCAGCCCAAAAATATCTAGGAAGCGAGTATTCTGCTAACATTGCTCGGGCGGCTTCTATTAATGTTCTGTTCTTTCTTTCAACTACTCCATTTTGTTGAGGAGTTCTAGGTGCAGAAAAATTGTGATCAATACCCTTTTCTTTACAGAAATATTCAAATCTTTCATTTTCAAATTCTCCTCCATGATCACTTTGTATAGAAATTATTTCACATCCTAGTTTTCTTTGTATCCAAGTTGAAAAATTTCTGAATTCCTCAAATGATTCACTCTTATGAAAAAGAAATTTAACCCAGGTGAATCTTGAAAAATCATCTACTATAACAAATCCATATACCTTTCCTCCTAGACTAACAGTGCTTACAAGTCCAAAAAGATCCATGTGAAGAATTTCTAAAGGTTTACTGGTCCTAAGATCTTTATTGGACTTAAAAGAGGACTTCACTTGTTTTCCTAGTTGACATGCATCACATAGATGGTCCTTAGTAAAGTCTAGTTTAGGTATTCCTCTGACCAAATTCTTTTGGGTAATTTTTCTAAGATTTTTCATACTAGAATGACAAAGTCTCCTATGCCAAAGCCATGATTCATCAGAAACAGTTTTCAAACAAAAAGCAGTAGGAGATTGAATACAATTTAAATCTAGCATGTAGACATTGTTCACCCTTTTTCCATTTAAAACAATTTTCCCATTTAGGCTAATTATGCAGCTAGTAGGTAAAAATTTTACATTATAGCCCTTATCACATAGCTGACTTATGCTAAGCAAATTATGTTTTAAGCCTTCAACTAATAAAACATTGTCTATGAAAATTTTTTTCAAATTTCCAATCATACCTGATCCAACCACTTTCTTTGTGGTATTATCTCCAAGTGTAACCTTGCCTCCACTCCTGGCTTCCAGCGTTATGAATTGAGCAGTATCTCCAGTCATGTGCTTAGAACATCCGCTGTCCAGGTACCATATACTCTCACGAGGTCTTGTGTGAGAGTATACCTGCAAAATTCTCAAATGTTAGACCTGGGAACCCAAACTAGTTTGGGTTCACCTTTATGAAATTTATAATCAGATGCATGTGTGATATGTCTAGGTTTATGCATCTTAGTTCTCCACACCAAATTAGGTTTCATCTTTAAAGTGCAGGTGTGAGATATATGTCCCAAAAATCCACAATTGTTACATTTAACATTAGGAAAAATATTCCTATGTTTTCTTTCATATGATTGTCTTCTAAGGGATTTCATGAATTTAGGATAATATTTAGGATTTGTAAAATCTTCAAGTTTAGGGGGGTTCCTATTATCCTCGAGAGCTCTTATAGTAAGTTTGTAAAATGAATTCATATCCTCCAAGATTCGATTTGTATAATTGATTCTATATGTCTTGTGCTCAGATTCATCCTTAAATTTCTTAAATTCTTTTTCAAGTTCAGCATAGGATGATTTTAAATTCTCAAAATTTTTATTCAAGTCATCATATTCATCAAGTAGTTTCATGTGGTTGCTATCAATTAAAGCATGATCTTTCCTAAGGATTTCGTGTTCCTTATTAAGCTCTTCCAATTCTAAAACTAAACTAGCATGCATCTTTTTCGTTTTCCTATATGCATCATGCATGTGTTCAGAAACTTCAAACAATTCATCATAGGTTAAATCACATACCTCTTCTTGATCTGATTGTTCAGATTTATCTGCCATCAAGCAAAGGTTGGTGACTTCTTCTTCTTTTTCAGTCTCAGATGAGTCTGAAGCTGAGTCCGCCCAAAAAGCCTTTTGAAACTTCTTCTTGCCCTTCTTTACCATTGGTTTCTCCTCTACCTTCTCCTTGCTAGGAGTGGCTTTGAGTTTTGGACAATCAGTCTTTATATGACCTGGTTTCCTGCATTCATAACAAATTACTTCATTAGAAACCTTGCCATTTCTGTTATACTTACCTCTATTCCATTACTGGCGTCTCTTCTGCTTCCTCTTTAAAAAGCTTCTAAATTGTCTAGTCATTAGTGCAATATCATCTTCATCCTCAGGTTGTGAGTGTTCACTTTCTGACTCTTCCACATTTAGTGCAATATTCTTGTCCTTTCTTGGTTCACCTGCATCAATCTTTCTTTGACTTACTCCTTGCTCGTAAGCAATGAGTGAACCAAGAAGATTATCAATAGAATAAATGTTCAGATCTTTTGACTCTGTAATTGCAGTAATTTTAGCATCGTATGCAGTAGGTAAACAACGAAGAATCTTATTAACCATTTCAGCATTAGTTAATTCCCTACCAAGTGCATGCAAAGAGGTGATAATTTGAGTGAATCTTGTGTACATGTCAGATATAGATTCATTAGGTTTCATGCGAAATAATTCGTAGTCATGTAACAAGATATTGAGTCTTAATTGCTTAACCTCATTTGTCCCTTCATAAGTAATACAAAGTCTATCCCATATGTCTTTTCCGCTTTTACAAGTGAAAAACTCGCATGTAGTCTTCAGATTTTAAAGCACAAAATAAGCTATTTAAACATTTCACATTTAATTGTGCTAAGTCACGTTCTTCTATAGTCCAATCTGCATAGGGTGTATCTACCCTAATTCCATCAACTAATCTAGTTGGTTTTGAGTAACCTTCTTGGACTAGCATCCACATGCGATAATCAAGTGACTGTAAGAAAGTAGACATGCGTGTTTTCCAAAAATCAAAAGGAATATTGTCAAACAGTGGAGGTCTAGTGATAGAGTAACCCTCAGGTGTGTTTCGGTTTCCAAATGTAGCCATCTACGTTAATCAAAAAGTAGTTCAAACTTATGATTTTGAAATAAAGCTCTGATACCACTTGTTGAGTCCAGTAATTAGGTTGTTAAGCCTAAGTAAATATCCCACGGCTACCAAGAGGGGGGTGAATTGGTAGTTTTAAAAATTTTAAACCCTCTTAATAATAAAGTTGAACCGAAATAAAATTTTCTTTTAAAGTTAGTAGAAAAATGTTTTTCAACCACAGAGTTGTTAAAACTGAAATTCAAAGTGCGGAAACGTAAAAGCAATAAAGTAAATGACACCAATATTATAGTGGTTCGGTCTATAACCAGACCTACATCCACTCCTCAGAGGCACCCTCTGAGTATTGCACTAATACCACAAAGTGACTCTCCTTTAGCACCCACAGCAAGGCGGAGAAGCTGTACAAAACACTCTTTTCACCACTACCCGGTGCGGCAGAGAACCGTCGTCCTTTTACACTCTCTTAGTGTGGGCAGAGAACCGTCGTCCTTTTACACTCTCCTAGTGTGGGCAGAGAACCGTCGTCCTTTTACACTCTCCTAGTGTGGACAGAGAACCATCGTCCTTTTACACTCTCCTAGTGTGGCCAGAGAACCCTACGGCTGTTCACACTCTCCAAGTGTCGGCAGAGAACCGGATCTTCTTGAATGATCTTCTCACAAGAATCTAAAAAGAAGAAAGAAAAGAGTAAAGAAATCCAATTTCACAAGTAGAGACTCTTACCTTAGCAATCCAAGTGAAGCCTTCTCGCTCCAGTGGTAGGAATCCTCCTTTGAATGATCTCTTCCACTCTCTCCTTGGCTATTCTCTCAAGAGGCACGAAGATCAAATGACAAAAAGATTGGGTGGCAGTCTAATTTGGACCTTTTATAGAAAAGACAAGAAAAACCGCCCAAAAACTGCAAATTTCCAATTCTGTACGCAGTGGATTGTCCTGTACGATCCTGGATCATCCTGGACGATTTTACTTAAACGATCTGAAACGACCCCATTTGTATATGTGTACGAAATGACTTCGTACAGCTGATCGTCCTGTACGAACTAGGTTCGTCCAGTACGAACGGTTATTGCAAGATCGGTTCTGGAAACTGCTGAAAACTGTTCTAAGTCGGTTCATCGTTTGGACGAAAATATGTTCGTCTGGACGAAAATTTTCCAGAGAGCCGATCGTCCTGGACGATTATTTATTTCGTCTGGACAAAAATTTTCCAGAGCACCCATCGCCGCGGACGATAATTTGCTTTCGTTTGGACGAAAATTTTCCAGAGAGCTGTTCGTCCGGTACGATATTTATTTTCGTCGGGACGAAAATTTTCCAGAGCACTGGTCGCCTCGTACGATGGTAAAATTCGTCTGGACGAAACTTTTACAGAGAACCCATCGTCCGGGACGAAAATAAAATTCGTCCTGGACGAATAGGACTTAGAAAAAAAAAATTTTCAAGCAAGTTCCTATTCGTTCCAAGTGCTCTACAGGAGATAACTGACAGATCGTCCAGTACGATAAATATCGTCCTGTACGATAGGTATAGAATTTCAAGATCTCCTTATTTGTGTGTGTGAGATTTTATTCACTCAATTACAATCACTCCCTTTCAAAATTAATTCAAAGAAAAGACAAACTTCAAATAAACAAAAATACCACATGTTGAATTTGATTTGAAGTTTTCGTAGTCTGGAGTCTGATTTTCCTGAAATGTTAGTACACACAAGAGCAAGTGCAAATTTTCTGAAATTGTTAGGAGATAATTATACATTTGAACAATAATGTTTGGAATCATCAAAACTACATAAGTTGCATAAATATAAATCATTCAAATAGCAACTATTCAAACATTACAGTAGTAGTGAATATATATAGAAGCATAAGGAGACATGAAATAATGAGGTGGAGTGGTTGTTGCTATTTGATCAGGGATGGCGGACGTAGAGGAAACGAGCTAGAGCAGACTCTGCTTGTGAGTGGGTGGCTAGCTTATCAACTGCTTATCACTTATTCACTTATCATTAACTTCAACATATAGATTTTTTCTTAATGCCCACCATACTAATCATGGTACATAATTAAGTGTTCCTAAAGCTAGTAGGAATCATAAAAATATATTTTCATTTAATCTCTATCCTTCTTCATTAACGCCATACATAAAAATCACTTCCGAAGAGAATCTTAAAATAACATTAATTCTTCAATACATAGAATAAATTAAAATTAATTCTTCAATACATGTAATTATAAGCCTAAGTTTAAAAAATCTCTAACATAACATTATTTATGACCCTTAAATTTTACTCTTCTATGCTTAGCATAACCTTGAACATCTTTTTGATTCTTAATTATTAGTGCCAAAAACACTTCAATCATTTAACAACCTTTTAATTTTTAAATTCCATTAAAAATTAATGTTAACACATCTTATTAAGAGCTAACTCAATTCTTATAAGACTATAATATACTTTATTATTTAGTTTATTATGCTTTTAACAAATGATTTTTTTAACTCTTACTTAATAAGTTCTCAAAATACCACCATAAGAAAATATGGATACTTCAAAAAGGATCCGAAGACTCAATTATGTTATTGGGAATTCCAGCATTCCATGGATACTGTCTGTTGCTCGCTTTAAATAGATTGATGAAGCACTTTAAATTTGGGCAATGGTGTCTGTATTGATGGTGTATGGGTTACTACTATATTAATATTAATCTTTTCTTTTTTATTCATGTTCTTGAGGTGGGCAAGTGGATGCTGGGGAAGTAAAAAAGAGGATCCACGGGTCTATTGTTTACAAGGAAACGTACACAAGGAAGTAAAGGAGGCGGCTTTGGATTGCTCCCTTGGCATCAATCCACAAGGCCAATTGAATCCAAAAGATGGCAAAAGGGTTTTTTTTTTTTTTTTTTTGCAATTATAATTAATAGCTTCCTTCCATTTCTGTAGTAGTTTTGTATTTATACACTTTGATTAGTAAACAAGCCAAACTTTCTTATCCATTCTTTATTTTCAACTAGCTCTTAGGTTCTCTTTTCCAAACTCTGTTACTCTTCTTCTTTTCACTCTATTCTCCTTCAACGAGTCAAATATTTTGAACAGTGACAATCAAACTAATAGAGAGTTCTAATGTCTACATGCCTCATGTCGCTTGAATGAAATAAACTAATTAAAGAGGTCCGAAATTATGGTCCTATAAGGAAAGGGAAAACTCCACCATCTTGTGGAGTATCCTCTAAAGCCAAAAAGATTCAAGATTTGCTCGTTGGGATGAAGTTGATTCCAATCATGACATGTTATG